>OZ024742.1:32704930-32824930 GCA_964016885.1 Eledone cirrhosa | reverse complement strand
GAAAAACCACATGTTCAATAGTATCTTGGCCCTCTTTGCACGGTACTCCTTGGACTTCTGAGTGAGCAGCTGTCATGTCTGCATCTTGTAATATTTGTAACGAAGGTCTGCATTCACATAAATCCTAATAGTCTGCTCATCAGAGCCCAGTTGCCTGGCTATCTCACATATCTCAATGGAGGGAATCCTTCTCAATGAATGCTCAACTTTCTGGATGAAATCAGCATCCCTCATCTATTTATTGTGATTGAGTTTGCCTAGTGTCAACATCAAAGTTACTCTCCTCTAACTCCTTCTTCCTTCTCTGGACTGTGCACAGTGGGAGCTTTAAGTTGTCAACAATGGCCTTGTCATTCATTCTGGCACAAACTGTATACACCACCATCTTACTTTCCCACTCCTTAGACCACTTGTATTCTTTTAATCTGTCAGGTTTACCACTTTTTGAAGTCAGATACAATATGAAAAGAATGCAATATTAGTTTACATCATAGCTTTCAAAATAGTATTTTACTTTTTGTCTAAAAAGAGATGCCAATTTGAAATCCGTACCCTGTTTGTGAGTGTGTGTGTATATAGATATAGATATATACACACACACATATATGTAAATATATATGTGTGTGTGTGGTTGACTTAGGAATCATTGGTGAAATTGGAAATGTATGTGTCCCAATGTGAAGGAGCACAATAATAGTCAATCAATACTTAACACAATTTTCTCAACTGTTATTTATAGTGATTGACTATTATTACAGTCATTCACATTGGAGGACACACATTTCAAATATATATATATGTATATATATAGTATTTATTCATTTATTTGCATACTGACATTTATGTATGTACTTATGCATAATATGTGTACACACATATATGCACACATGCATATATATATATAAGTATTGGTGCTCTGAAATAGCGATGTATACATGAATGTATATATAGTATATTTGGCAATATACTGTATGTTTAATTAAAAACATTTAGAAGACCATACGCTACCAGTTTTAAAGTAGTGACTATGTCACTTATTCTCAGCAAATAACAATAGAGAGTGATCCCTACTTTAAAACTGGTAGCATATGGTCTTCTAAATGTTTTTAATTAAACATACAGTATATTGCCAAATATACTATACATACATTCATATATATATATATATATATATGAAATTTAAAATGTAGTCATCCTAAAGTAAATGACTATAACAGTAGTTGATCACTATAAATATTAAAGAAAATCAAATAAAGTACCCTTAAGAAATGGGAAAAAATAGATAAATGTGCCTCAGTCCACTTTTTCCATCTCCAAGGAAACTTTATCCAATTATCTCAGCCATTATTTATAGTGATTGACTATTATTATAGTCATTTATGTTGGACTGACTACATTTTAAATTTTACCAATGTTTCTTAAGTTAACCTCATGTTCATATATTCACACACACACACAGGCATATATATATACATACACACATACATATATAACATAATATATATTCATAATCATCGTCATCTTTTTATGCCTGTTTTTCCATGCTTGTATGGGTGTATATATATATATATGTGCATATTTATACTTATACATTCATGAAATGAAATGAAATGAATACAAGGCTTGTTGGAAAGGTATTCAGCTTTAGGCTGGAAAAAAGAATTCATGTGGATTAATGGGGTTCAATTACTAATCCCCTTTTAAGTAGGCCCCTTGTACCTCCACACACTTAGACCTGTAATCTTATCAGTGTTTCAAGCACATCTGGAAAGATTCTTCTGAAATGGCTCTCAGCTTTGCCATCACAGTCCACATGATTTCCCCTTGCCTCTAAAAGTGGGAGCCTTTCAAGAGTATCTTCATTTTTTATAACAACCATAAGTCAGAAGGAGATATGTCTACCGAGTAGGGAACCTGGTGAATGAACTAAATGCCTTTCTTTGACAAGAAACCTTGGATAAGTTACAACAAATGAGCCATGGTATTGTCAGAATGCCACTGCCTGTTTTACAAAGACCACTGAACTGCATAACAAAGATGTCAGAAGACTTCCTGATATTGTTCTTTTGTAACTGCTTGTCCTTTTGGTGTGTATTCATGATACCTTACACTTCAGTTGTCAAAGAAAACAGTCAGCATCACTTAACCCTTTAGTATTTAAACCAGCCGTATCTGGCCAGAATTCTCTCACCTCTTTCTGTCCAAACTGGCTATAACTAGCCATTCATACTGATGTTAAGGTATTGTTATCAAAATGTCATCAAAATCTCATAGATTCGATATTATGTGAGGTAAAACCTTTACTGAAAGGGTTAAACTTTGCTCCACACCTGACATGCTTTTTTGAGCTTTGGCAAGATTAGATGCTTCCATTGGGATAATTGAACTTAGGTTTCTGGGTTATACCCATACACCCATGTCTCCTTTCCAGTTATCACTGGATTCTTGTTGGCAGTATTTGATAAAATGAGAATATGATGAGTGAGTAGTACAGAACTTGACACGCTGGCTATCTAACAGTGACTGATGCAACCATCAAGATCACCAAAACTACACATATGCATGAATGTATGCAGCTCCACTCTGCACACTTCTGTCACTCTAATATCATTACTTCCCATGGAAAAAATAAAGTGAAATACTCTTTCAACAGACCTTGTATATCTATATCTATCTATCTATCTATATATATATATATATATATGTGTGTGTGTATATATATGTGTGTTTGTGCATGTGTGGATTGATGAACATTTGTTTACATACAGGGAAAAAAGTACTCAATACTTAAAGCAGAGTGTATGTATATTATTAAAAGCTTGAGTTTGTGGATATTTTTGTGTGTAAATATTTTTGCTTATATGTTGTCACACTGCTTTCCTACTTCGATTGTTTAAATAATTGGTAATGACTCTACAAGCTTCACCCTCTGATATACATCTTTTCTGCATCAGTAATGGAAATGGTGGTGGGGGATACAAGGGGGATGACACTCCTCTACTTTTCATTTTAGAATGATGAACTTGTAGCATCTGCCTCTCCCATTCCATCCCAATCTCAACCTCACAGACCTTAGTATACTCTAGTTCCTAAATACCATTTCCATTACTGCTGTGCCATGAAATGTATTGAGTACTTCAATAGAGGTCTTTGGGATTTTCCTTTATGAACATCTAACATCTATCTATCTGTCTATCTTATATCATCATCATCATTTTACATCTATTTTCCATGCTGGCAGTAGTTAAACAGATTAGATGACTGTGTCTCACTCATACATTCCATTTTGGCATAGTTTCTTCAGCAGGATGTCCTTCCTAACACCAACCACTTCATGGTGTGTACCCAGAGTGTTTTATCATGGCACCAGCTATACCAACATATAGTGTAGGCAGGGTGCATTTTATTATGGCACCAGCACTACCATTTTAGAGAGTGTGCTGGTTGCATTTTATCACGGCACCAGCACTACCATTTTAGAGAGAGGGCTAGTTGCATTTTATTATGGCACCAGCACTACCATTTTAGAGAGTGTGCTGGTTGCATTTTATCACGGTACCAGCACTACCATTTTAGAGAGTGTGCTGGTTGCATTTTATTATGGCACCAGCACTACCATTTTAGAGAGAGGGCTAGTTGCATTTTATTATGGCACCAGCACTACCACCTTTCAAAACTAGGGCACTAGTGTCCCCTATCAAACTAGGTGGGCAGTGATAAGAAGTGAGGTTTAGGCTACATGTAGCTTGCTGAGGGATGAAAGTGTAGCTATAAGTGAGTGGTGGCTGGTGGTTCATTGAGGTGCACCCTGCTTTCTATACTGGCAGTGTTGGACAAGAAATTCAGGAATAACTTCATGGGTGTGAGTTAGGGATAGTAAGTCATGGGGTTGGCCTTGGAGAGAAAGAATGAGCGCATGCACACACTCACACATATTCCTACATTACTTGTCTTCTTCTATATCATATTAATATAACTTTTTCAACTCTCTTCTTAACGATATAAACAAAATCTCTTTTTCACTGCCTTAGTCCACAGAGACAAACAGGCAAACATACAAAGCCAGACTAATAAATAATTTCTTATTACAATCATATTAACTTGTTACCTAAACAGTAACTGACTTATTCTTAACCATTCTGTCTTAGCATTCACCACTTACTGTCTCGTTTCTTAACTGTAACAATGGTAAATCATTCTTCTTTAAAAGACAGTTTCTTTTTTATCCAAAATAGTCACAATCTTCATCAGCCTTAAATTTTAGAGATGAGTTCCTAACACAAGATAAACTTTCATCACATTTTTCCCTTTTGAATAATACTTCAGTTGGTTTAACGCTATTGTCACTATATTTCTAATGAAAGACACTGCTTATTATTTTCAAATATTTTGAAATAATAAAATAAGACTTTTTCTCATTAGTAATTTAGAACCTTACCTGACAAAAATGTCTTAAATAAAATTATGATAGAAGGATTTAATATAAGGATAAACATTTTAAAATAAGCAAATTCAGTTGCAGGTGTTTTGCTATTATAACTTAATAAAGGTTTGGAGCATAACTTAATAAAAGTTCTTATATAAAATTATCATGAAAGATTTTTTACTTAAATATAAAACAAACAGCTTAATATTATTGAAGAAAGGGTGGTTTTGTATCAAAAGGGCTAAAGAAATTAAAATTTCAACATGCCTGGTTAAAAAGGTTCACCATTTTAATCTCTAGTTTTATTGTATCTTTTTCACATGTTTTCAATTTAGTCAAGTCTCTAACAAATACCTGTATAATAATACTTTTAAACTGGAACCCAAGGAAATCCCAACCAATGTTTTTGCAATATATTAATCCAAATTTACAATAGATCAATTAACCCTGTAAAATGTAACTCTATAGTTTAACACATTTTGTGTACACATCTTTAACATTTATTTCTATAACTTGTTAACTCTATAATGTGTAATCCTTGTTACCCTTAATATGTTATCTAGGTTTAGCTAATAAGATTACATTTCATAGGAAGTTTCTCAGGGTTTTTATTGATAGAGGCCCCCAGTTCTATCATGAAAAAACCCCTCCTTGGGTCAGACACTAGTCCAATATGAATGTTAAACTCCGGCTACTGTTGATATTCATTTTCTTTCAGCTGGGTGGTCTAAAGAAATATGAATTGAAGTGTCTTGCTCAAGGACACAATGTGCTGCCTGATCCAGTTCAACATTCAAACCACCAGGCAATGCACATTCACCCTATGATGTGTGAATCTCTGATCCTCTTTTTTATTATAGATTTGTTCTTTTTTTACATTATGGATTTGTTTCTGTGCATGTGTATATGTGAAAAGAGAGAATGTATGTGTGTTTGTTTGTGTGTGTATGTATGTGTATACTTTTGTAACAATTGGCACTATGTAAATGTTTACATTACTGTATGTCTTCTGAAGAATTTCACATTAGAGAATGACAAAAATTAACCAACAAGTGAGTCACTCAAACTATTGAAAATAACTGCAAAATTCCCCTCAATTTCTACTTTACCACCTTAAATAAGATGTCACATTAAATAATATATTCCTATATACTGTTAAAAATTACACAAATTACACATGGTTGGAATGTTTTTGATTGTATGTCTGTTCAGCAAGATCTGACCTGGGGTACACATAAAAAAAGAAAGGAGCCAATTATCTGATTGGATTAAGGAAACTGTATTTCCATTTGTCTTTCTGTTGCTGATACTATCTTCTGGTCACAACTCTTCACAGAAGGTGAGGTTTCAACTTAGAACACACAGAGAACCAGATCAGATACTGCAAAGCATCCTATCCATCTCACTAACAATTGTGCCAATCCACTGACCCTGGACTACTGTTTTGTTTATCCACCCTGAATAGATGAAAGGTAAAGTTAGCCTTGGCAAGATATAAACATGAAGTGCAAAAGGCAGGAAAAAATACCAAGGCATTTAATTTCACACTCTAATGACTCTGGCTAAACAACAACAACTGGAATATTCCGTATAGCACCATGGCCCTGAACACAACTAACTATAAAAAAAAACTCCTTATAGAATTCTGAATGACTTAAAATGCTTCAGGTCCACCTAAACTATTTCATAATCTACCTTGATCTAATACTCCTACAATCAAAGACATTCCAGCTATGACCATCTTGATGTATTGTATATTTTAAGGTGGTGTGGTTAAATTTTGTTGCTTTTTTAACAAGTCAAGTGTCATTTTGGAAGTTGAAGAGGTTTTATCAATACCATTTATACAAAATTCTATTGAGTCTGTGAGGAAGACTGCCTGCTAAAAATAGAAGCCAAATTTCTTTCAAATCACACCCTACTATTTTAAAATTGGGAAGGTCACATTAGATGATTTATGTTCTTGTTCTCAATACCCTAAAATAAAGGGGAAAGGTGGGATTTAAACAACAACAATGAGTCTTCTATAATACAAAAACTTCATCCAGGTGACCTTAACCTGTGTCCATCGCATGCTACTAAATAAATAAATAAACTCCCAAAATTTCTATAATCTCCCATTTTTCCAAATAATAGCCTAATAGTTATTTCTATAACCCAGGTAAGATAACTTAATATTAATTTTAAACCTGCTTGCTTTATAGTTTATACTAAAAAGTTTCAAGTGAATTGTTTTTTTATTCATTATTTTTTTTAATTTCATTTTGGCTACAATTCTGGCGCTGTCTAGCTTTCCCCACCTCCATTAGCTTTATAAAATGCATAAAAAATGTTTAATGCTTGTTACAAAAGTTTCCATTAACCTGATAACAATTTATGTTAATTTCTTAACTTTTCTATCTTACACTTTTATACAATTTGTCATTTCATTTTCTGTTGTTTTAGTTGTTTTATTAGTTGATTTTATATATATATGTGTGTGTATATATCAAAACAAAGTCCAAACCAAGGAGAAAAAATACTTATTTAAATTTTGAAAAATTCTCTGTCAGTCATTTTCAATTAATTTGAATTATAGATATTTATGAACATAGGATATTTTAGCAAATCTAAGATAAATATTATATTGGTATATTATACCTAGATGAATGTTATATTGGTATATTATACCTAGATGAATGTTATATTGGTATATTATACCTAGATGAATGTTATATTGGTATATTATACCTAGATGAATGTTATATTAGTATATTATACCTAGATAAATGTTATATTGGTATATTATACCTAGATGAATGTTATATTGGTATATTATACCTAGATGAATGTTATATTGGTATATTATACCTAGATGAATGTTATATTGGTATATTATACCTAGATGAATGTTATATTGGTATATTATACCTAGATGAATGTTATATTGGTATATTATACCTAGATGAATGTTATATTGGTATATTATACCTAGATGAATGTTATATTGGTATATTATACCTAGATGAAGGTGCATGGCTTTGTGGTTAGAGTGTTTGGCTCATTATCATTAGGTCATGAGTTTATTTCCAGGTGGTGCATTGTGACTGTGAGCAATAAATACACTTTATTTCACATTGTACCAGTTCATTCAGCTGTCAAAAATCATTTATACCTGTGAAATCAGAGGACCAGCCATGTCACAGTGTCATGCCGAATTTCCCTGAGAACTATGTTAAAGGGGGCATGTGTCTGTGCAATGCTCATCCACTTGCACACCAATTTCACAAGCAGGCTGTTCTGTTTGTTCAAACAACTGGAACATATGTAGAAACCAACAGGGGTCAAACAACACTTTGTTGCTGTGTTGTATATATATATATATATATATATATATTCATTAGTCAATTATGTGGCCAAATAAATACACATTATGAAAATTACATTGGCCATTTTAGTTAAGTTCTGGTCTGTTTTTATATAAGAGGGGTACACCACCTTGTATATACATGAGGATGCTGAAAAGTTTTAGGAGATGGGTTAAGCCAATTTCTTTTCAGCATCTACTCATAAATTGTAAGTGCTATAAGTTCTCTACTTAAGGAGAAAGTTAAAGATACTTGTTTTCTGATGAACACCCAACTAGCTGTGAAACATGTAAAAGTAATCTTTTAGGAATATTTTCTGTGCACAAAGAGAATAAAGGAATGTTTTCATGTTAAGGCATGTAATTGGAAATTGTAGTTATATTTACATTTAAATTATCTTAGATTTTTAGAATATATGCACCATATCTTTGCATGTGATAAAAGTCAATTAAAAGGGTTGGTATCAGGAAGGGCATCCAGCTGTATGCTTCAAAATGTCATGGCCAATACATACTTGCATTGAAAAGTGGATGTAAAAATGATGATGATAATGTGTTTCAAAACTCTGTATATTTATTAATGATTAATCAAAACTCTAGAATTTTCTGAGGCCACATCATTTCCATCATTCCCAGTATCTTACATTCATTAGTTGTGTCTGGAAAATCCTTACTGTGCTCAAGAAATTGTTGTTGTTTAGCCCAAAGTCTGTTCTGATCAAGTAAACCTTTGACAAAAAGGTATCTAGAACCATATTATACCTTGTAGCTTTTCCTTTTCTCTAAAGAAGTTAAGTGTGTAATTTAAGGAAGTTTTGCCTGTTATTTCTAGCTGATTGATGAACCACAAAAATGTTTTCTCATTATCTCAGAGCTATTACATAGTCAATGTTCATTATTAGTCATTTATGTATTGAATTCTACCCACTCACAAAAAACAATATATACACATACATCATCATCATCATCACTGTTTAACATCTATTTTTTCCATGCTGGCATGGGTCATGCATATACAATTAGTAAATGGACTTCCATCACTTTCAGCTATGACTGTTCCAGTTATTTGATCAACCAAACTACCTACTCATTAAATCAACATGTATTTCACAGACCTTAACTTAATTCTCTGTGAGATTCAACATAACACATTATGTGACTAAGTCTGGATCTTTGAAATTGCAGTTACAGTCCATCTGATAGGCTTCCATACAGTTTCCATCTACCCAGTTTTACTCACAAGACTTGGGTTGGCCTAATGGTATGTTAAAAGACACATGCTCATGGTGCCATGTAGTAAAATCAAACCTGGAACCTCATGATTGTGAACTTTTTAACCATTTGCCCATTCTCCATTCACATACACATGCACAAATGATTTATCTAGTATGAAATAATATAGTAATTGTATAGTTTTAGTTTAATACATATATCAATGCTGTTGTGTTGCCCTCTATTTGCTACATGAAATGGCATCTTATTTTATAAATAAAGTAATTGATACAGAATAGATATTAAGTAGAATTCCATGCTTCAACCAATAATATAGTTCTTTCTATCTTATTTATCTTTGAGAAAATTAATTTGCCATTTCTAAAATTCTAAATCGATTAACTATTTTATTCTAATATGATTGTAACTTTTTACATGTTTTTTCAATATTTGTGTTTATTAGTTCTTTCTAATCTTACTGTTACTCTATATTCTAGATCATGGGAAGATTCCATCTACTGCCCTTATAGCCAACATCAAAAAACTACAAAGTGGTTACATTAATGGTGCCCGGTAAGAAATATATTTCTTATCAGAACTGCAAAACTCATTAGCCTTTAAATTGGCTGTATCTGGCCAGAATTCTCTCATCTTTTTCTGCTCAAACTGGTTGTAACTGGCCACTCATATTGACGTTAAGTTATCATTCTCAAAATAAATAACATCAAAATCTTGTAGATTCAATATTATGAGCTAATTATGTGAGGTAAAGCCTTTACCACAGAAGTACAATAGTATGTATAGAGTAATGTAAATGCTAAAGGGTTAAACTGGCATCTATCTAGAAAATTATGCAACACACCATGTAGTATGTTTATTAGTTCAATATAATCGTACATTTTAAAAACTTACTGTAAAAAATCAATTTTCATCAGCTATGCAAGAGTTTTCAGGATATTGACTTGATATATAATGGATATGGTAGCAGCATATGTGAGAATAAGCAAAACTGAGAGAAAAAAAACTCCAGAAAGTTGTAAAGCAAAATCATTACTGTATGATTTCAGTTGTTGCAGCCTTGATTCGTGAAATAGTTTTATGGATAACAGAAGGAAAGAAGGTGTGCTGTGATGTGAGCCAAAACAAAATATTTGCAAAGCTACTTGCACTGCTGAAACTAGCAGCACTGTTAGAAGGTGACAACATTGTTAAGCACCCAGAGGCTCCCTTGTTGGTTCAAGAGCTCAAGAGACACCCTTGTTGGTTCAAGAGCTCAAGAGACACCCTTGTTGGCTCAAGAGACTCTTTTGTTAAGAAGAGACTACTTTGCTAGCTCAAGAAGTTTCTTTACTCTAAAGTCTCTTTCATTGGTTTAAGAGGTTTTTTTGGTGACTCAAGAGATTTCACTGTTGGCTGAAGAGGATTCCTTTTTGACTTGAGAAACTCTCTCACTCACTCATTAGGCTCCCTCATCAACTCAGGAAACTCGCTCATTGCCTCTAGAGCTTCTCTCTTTGACCTGAAAGGCTTTTCTTTGGTTCATGCAGTTAGTAAGTACAAGACCTTAATTCCTAACGTATTTTCAAACCTCAATCCCTAATTCTAGCGTATCTTCAAAACAAAAAAAACAAAATCCTTTCCTTCTTCCTTCTTCGAAGGCACGGGGCGGTCAAACGCCTAACACACACAGCCATCATGTGGCCACCCCCCCTCTCTCTCTCTCTCTCTCTCTCTCTATATCTCTATATATATATATATATGATAGGAATTCACTTCGCCAAATTTCATTGCTTGCTGTCTAACCCACGATATTCATGTAAACGTAATGTACGGACTTCATTTCTCTCCCTCCACAAATCTTAATTCTAGCGTATTTTCAAAACAATCCATATTTCGTATCAAGTCCAAATAGCCAATCTATCGCTAAAACAAACTACATTTTCTGTTTCTATTAATTGTTAAATACGAAAGTTTTTGGGCGTATTTAACAGAACAAATTTTGTATTTTTGTTAATCGCTTGTTAAATGCAAGGACCCCATTCAATCATTACCTTCTTGCTAGCTACCCAACACCCCTCCCTCCCACCCCCACGCACCACCATTGCTATTACGTGGACCAATCATAAAACAGCCCCCACGCATCACCAGTATTATTACGCGGACCAATCAGAAACCAGAGGCCTATACTATCGCTTGCCTGGTTGCCTTTCGATATATGATGGATGGATGGACCGCGGAATCCTGGAGAGTGGAGGTGAGAGAGAAAAATCTGGACGCTCATCGACAATGCCAAAGATAAAGACAAATTCACCTCCTGGACGAGAATGCGAGCACTCCTCATTGTTTCGACCGCGGACGGCTAACATAACCCCATCGCCCCCCCGCCCCCCACCGCCCCCAACCCCCAAACGCAATCCAAAACTTCAGAGTTGGTACCATAAATGTAGGCACCCTAAAGGGTCGCGCTAACGAGGTTGTAGAAATGCTTGAACGTAAGGAGGTCGATGTTTGTTGTATTCAAGAGACCAGGTGGAGGGGTGGGTCTGCTAGGTTCATTGAGGGTAAAAAACGATGTTATAAGCTTTTCTGGGTGGGAAACGACGATGGGCTGGGTGGAGTAGGAATCATGGTAGCAGAAAGGTGGGCGGATAAGATAATAGACGTAAATAGAGTGAACGACAGAATAATTAAAATACGACTTGTCCTCAATAGAACTACGGTGACAGTAATATCTGCGTACGCACCCCAATCCGGACTGCCCGGCACTATAAAAGACAGATTCTATGAGACACTGATGCTAACTACCTCCCAAATATCCGACAGTGACTATATAATTATCGCAGGCGACCTAAATGGTCACGTTGGACAACATTGTGACGGCTACGACGAAATCCATGGAGGCTATGGGTTTGGTACTAGAAATGAGGAAGGCTCCAGAATCCTGGAATTCTGTGATGCAAATAACCTAACTATCTGTAACACTAACTTCAAAAAACGTGACAATCACTTGATCACCTATAGATCCGGGGAACACACAAGCCAGGTAGATTATATCCTTACCAGAAGACGTGACAGAGTGTCTGTTGTAAACACTAAATCCCTCCCCCATGAAGAATGCACCTCCCAACATAGACTGATAATTAGCGACCTCATAGTCAGGACGAGACGTACTCGACAACAGAAGAGGACTATCCTCAGGAGGAAAATATGGAAGCTAAAGGACCCCACAGCCAGGAATAAATTTCAAAGCATATTACTTGATGCTTTCGACAGTAAGGAAGAACATTTAGAGTCGGTCAATATAGAGGGAGAGTGGGAATTTCTGAAAGCAAACCTGCTGTTGGCGACAGACGAAGTCTGTGGCCGGAGCAGGCCTGTAGGCAGGAGGAGAGTAACATGGTGGTGGAACAGTAAGGTGGAGGGGTCAATTAAGGCCAAAAAGCAGGCTTGGAAAGTATGGCGGGATGGGGGAAGTAGAGAGGACTATCAAGTGGCCAGGAGGGAAGCTAGGAGACAAGTGTACTTAGCAAGAAGGGAAGCTGAGGAAAGAAAGTTCAAGCATGTTCTACAACGCGATGACCAAAAACGTGAGGTGTTCAGGATTGCTAGGCAATGCGTCAAGGAAAACCGTGATATTGTCGGGGAGAAGTGTGTACTAAACGACGATGGCACACTTGCCATCACCGACGCTGATAAGAAGGTAGCTTGGAAGTGTCACTATGAAAGGCTACTAAATGAGGAGAATAATTGGGAGAAAGGCAGTCTCCCCCATATCGACCCAATAGAGGGACCAGCAGTGTTAGTCGAGGGGAGTATAATAAGTAAGGCAATCAAGGATATGAAGACGGGTAAGGCGGCTGGGCCTTCGGAAATAGTTGCTGAGATGCTGAAGGCATCTGGCACGGTGGGACACACCATGGTCACCCGCATAGTTAACCAAGTCGTACAGAATGGGGTTGTTCCGAAGGACTGGCATAGCAGCATCATCGTTAACTGTTATAAGGGTAAAGGAGACGCCCTAGATAGGAGTAACTATAGAGGCATTAAATTAATCGACCAGGTCATGAAGGTCACGGAAAAAGTAATAGCGCAACTAATCAGAGAGAGAATTGACCTAGATGAAATGCAGTTCGGGTTTGTGTCAGGCAAAAGTACCACAGACGCTCTTTTCATAGTACGACAACTACAGGAGAAGTACCTAGCTAAAGGTAAACCCCTCTACTTAGCTTTTGTCGACTTGGAGAAAGCCTTCGACAGAGTCCCCCGCTCCATTATCTGGTGGGCTCTTAGAAAACTAGGCGTTGACGAATGGCTTGTGAGGGCTATACAAGCCATGTATAAAGAAACAGTCAGCAAGGTTAGAATTAACAACGAATATAGTGAAGAGTTTAGCGTAAAAGTTGGCGTCCATCAGGGCTCTGTTCTCAGCCCACTACTATTTATTATTGCCCTTCAGGCTATAACAGAGGAGTTCAAGACAGGCTGCCCATGGGAACTCCTATACGCAGACGACCTGACACTCATAGCGGAATCAATGGCCGAGCTAGAGAAGAAATTCCAAACATGGAAGCACGGCCTAGAGTCAAAAGGACTTAAAATTAACCTGGCTAAGACCAAAGTACTAGTTTGTAGGAAAGAAAACAAGGCGGCGGTCCCTTCTGGGAAATGGTCGTGCTCGGTGTGTAGGAAAGGCGTAGGTAGAAACTCCATTTTATGTCCTAAATGCAAAGTATGGGTGCATAAAAGATGTAGTGGGATCACAGGTAAGCTAACTAAGAACATAGATTTTACATGTGGCCGGTGCTCTGGTGCAATAAGTAGCAGCAAGTGCCCACAAGCTACTAGCTCTTTCAATTGCGCAGAGGGTTCTATAGAAATAGTGGACAGCTTCCGTTACCTGGGCGATAAAATCAGCAGTGGGGGAGGGTGCTCTGAAAGTACTGTAGCTAGAGTCAGAACTGGTTGGAAAAAGTTCAGAGAGCTTATACCACTATTAGCTGCTAAAGGGTTCTCACTAAAAATGAAAGGCAGGTTGTACGATGCCTGCATACGAAGAGCAATGCTGCATGGCAGTGAGACCTGGGCATTGTGTGCAGAGGATATACGCAGACTAGAGAGGAACGAAGCTTGCATGCTCCGCTGGATGTGTAACAGTAATATACGTGAACGGCAAAGCATAAACGAACTAAGGAAAAAATTAGAGATAAGAGGGATCAGATGTTGTTTACTCGAGAGAAGGCTACGTTGGTATGGACACGTGATGCGCATGAAAGTCGATAGCTGTATAACAAAGTGCAGGGCAATAAAGATAGACGGTAGTCACGGAATAGGCAGACCTAGAAAAACCTGGGACGAGCTGATAAACTCCGACATCACACACTTACACCTCTCCAAGACAATGTCACTGGACCGAGACCTTTGGCGGTACTCAGTAACAGAGAAGACCCGCCTTACCTAAATATATAGTAAAACCTACTCCAGCCAGTAGGCATCCCTAACAAAATACACCCCGCCCCACCACCCCCACCCCTACCCCATCCACACCACCCCGTTCTATGTAAAGTTATGTTGGTGCCGCGCCATCGAGGCCGAAACAAATGAGATCGTGTAGGTGTCACGACAAAAAAACACACAGTCCACGCTGTAATGTGGCCGTGTAGGCAACACGGTAAAAACCTCCCAGACCCACACTGTAAATGTGGTTGGTGTTAGGAAGGGCATCCAACTGTAGAAAACCTGCCAGACAGTCCTATGCGAGCAAGACAATCACTCTTGCCTCAAGTGGGACTACCCCCGTCCAAACCCATGCAAGCGTGGAACACGGACGTTAAACGTTGATGATGATGATGATGATGAAGACATTAATGAAATAAAACTGTATTTTAACATGTGCATGAAATTTGTTTGTAGCTTATAGAGCTCACCCAAGTTTGATAATCTTTGTTCTATTTCAGTGTCCAGGTGGGAAACCTGAAAGACTTCTTGAGCACTAGTTGTGTGACTAGTTTAAGTTTTATTTTTAACACCGAAGACGTCGATCAAGGTAATCAATTTATTTCTTCATCCACCAATCAAATGATAGAATGATATGAGAACTCAATCAGTGTTGTACTTCATCTTCATTCTTTTCTCATGTCATTTAAGTTGAGTTAAGGGAGCAATGTATTTATTTTATTTGGACAACATTATGCCAATGGGCAATTACTGTGCACATCCTTTCAAATATATTGCACATAGGTCTCCATGGCTGTATATCATTCAGCAAATGTCCATTACTGAAGAGCTAGCTGGACTACAATGAGCAGGGTATTTACATCAGCCAACAGTCATCTTCCATCATCACATACCCATTTTTACATGCTTGTAAAAATCAATTATATCAACTCTGGTACTTAATTGGTACTTATTTTCTTAACCTCAGAATATTGATACCAGTATCTTATAAACTCATATAAGTGCCTGAAGAAAGGTCACTATTTTGATCCCTCTTATGTTCTGGAGGTATAGTCAAATTTGGGCCTTGAAACCTTAGGTAGCGCTTTTGTTCTTTGTATGAACATAAATAAATAATGTAATATTTCTGCTCTTTGCAGATTGAGCACTGTTTTCCTTTTTCCTTTTCACACCTATGAATCTATCTATCATATATATATATATATAAGGTATATAGGTGCTACACGAGAATGCTGAGGATGGCTCTGAACATTAATCAGTATACACTGAGGATGAAAAACTCAGAGCTGTATGGGAGCCTCCCAAAAGTCAGCTCAAAAGTGACACAGAGGAGACTGAGGTTAGCTGGACATGCTCACCGACATCCAGAGTTGACATTGCACTCAGTGCTCCTGTGGGAGCCCCTACATGGGCACACTGGAAGAGGAAGACCAAGGTTAACGTATGTTGATGCTCTAAGGACAGACACTGGTCTGTTGGAGACGCAGGACATGGCAGCGATAATGAGGGACAGAGACTGCTGGAGAGAACTCGTCCATGGATCTCGGGAATTGTACCCGCCCTAGATAGATATAGCAAAGGTATATTTTGAGTTAGGAACTCAAAATAGTAGGAAGCCCTGATGATTTCTCACGAATGAAACAGTTCTAGTCCTGTAGAAGCTCTTCTATATTAAAACATATCTATATATATATATATATATATATATGTGTGTGTGTGTGTGTGTGTGTGTGTGTGTACACGTACACACACACACACACACACACACACACACACTCACTCTCTCTCTCTCTCTCTCTCTCTCTCTCTCTCTCTCTCTCTTTCGGCATCAAGTTACTGTAGGTTCACCAGAGTGAGCGCTCGACGTGTATTCTCCAGTATGTATTTCGGGGTTGTACTAACCAGAGTGTAATAATATATTTTTAACGCTGTACAGGAATCATTCCATCATTACAATAACAGAAGTCTGATGAGCTTTTGATTCCAGAGTCGGGCCCAATCAACACAGATCAAACCTTCAGCTGATCAATCATGAAACACACGTCACACCTCAATAAATGTAATGAAAATATGACATCTCATCCATGTTATTATATATATATATATATATATATTACTCTTTATTTTCAGAAAATAAATTGTTACGCAGCATCAAAAATAAACTGGATGCTGTTTCTACTCATGGCCACATTTTACGCAGTTCAAATATGTGGGATCGTAAGAAAAGTGCAGATGCTCGGAAACTTCGCAGACGCTCATCAGTGCATGGAATTGTCAGGAGATCTCGAAGTATACAAATTGATTCTGACAGTCCAACTGGTAAGTGAATTATCAATTTGGTGATGTGTAGATATATATGCTCTCCATACTGTAAGTGCCTCCACCACCAATAGAAGCATGTTTATATCTTCATTATACAATATTATATATATATATATATATATATATATATATGTATATGTATATATATGTGTGTGTTTATGTATGTATGTATATATATATAGTTGTATGGTTGCATGAAAAATGCGTCCTTAGGCTGTATGCCGGTTGAGCACTCGATGCTCACGCAGAGCAGAGTATAATACTATAAGGATAAGAAACAAGGATTCAGTGTGGCATCATAACATATTTAATGATATAGTACATATGTTTCACTATCGATCAGCTCAAGGCAAGGACCTATTATAGATCTAACGTGACTCTGTAATCGAAAGCTCGTCAGATATGCTTAGTATATGAATTTGTCACACAGAATCGGAGACGAATTCATATACTAAGCATATCTGACAAGCTTTTGATTACAGAGTCACGTTCAATCTATAATAGGTCCTTGCCTTGAGCTGATCGATAGTGAAACATATGTAATACAACACTGAATCTTTGTAGTATATATATATATATATGTGTGTATATATATATATATATTGGAAAATGTGTGAGATCCTTGATACAGTTAGGTATATTTGAAAATAAGGAAAAGAATGACTTCACTTGTAGTGTTAAAAAATGTTTGATTTAATTTTATATTATAATATTATGATCCACTGGATCTACCAACTCATAATATTATAATATAAAATTAAATCAAAAATGTTTAACACTACAAGTGAAGTCATTCTTTTCCTTTTTTCAAATATATATATATATATATATATATAATGGACTATATTATAGAATATGTTATGTTATGGTTTAATATTTTGTTTTTATTTAAACTTTGATTTTATATCTCCTTTGTTTTTTCCTACCTTATTTCTATATCTTCCACTCTTATATACCAATTCTTTATTATGTTTTCTCATATCATAAGCTTATATTAATTTTCGCTTGTTTTACTGTCAAATAAGGCTGTCTAAAATATTTGAAATAAAAATATTGTCAGTTTCAATACATTGAATTTGGAGAGAGACAAACATCAAACTACAAAAATGATTACATAAATGAAAGGAGCTGATCTGTACTGACTAAGGAATACATTATTTGAAATTATATTGAAGAATAGCAAAGCTTATGCTATAAACCAGTCTTGTTTTCCACTTGTAATGACTCCTTTATTTTACTGATGTTATTGTTGTTGTTGTTGTTGTTGTTTAGCCCCAAGTCAGCCCTGATCCAGCAGGCATATGATCAAAAGTGTTTTAGCTGTGATCATCAGGTCTTTTGTTTTCAGACATAGTTTTTAATATGTCCCTTCTTTTTTTTAAAAACAGCTGTATATCGTTTCAGCGAGTTTTGGCTGCTATTTCGAACAGGTTGAAGTTCCTACATTGGTTCAAAATTACTCTCATTGAGCAAAGACATTACGCATCATAGTACCTAATTTTGCTTCTCTAATTCATAGACATTGGGGATGGATGAGTGACATAATAATAAAGGTATTTTATTAAAGTCCTCTTGTCTTAATTTGGGAATAATGCTCTATATAATATATGTATGTGTTTATATATAAACACACATACTCTAAAATTAAGGCAGGAAGAATTTAACAAAATATCTTTCTAATTTTATTTATATATATGACAAAATGAGACACTAACATTCATTGTCATCATTGTGACTTTCGCTGTTGCTTTGAAAATATATTAACCCTACTTGTCAAAACCATGCTTTTAAGGATCTTTTCTTAAATATATGTTGCAATACTATCTAATTCTAATGAACTGATTAATGACACCACATCAGTATGATCAAGCTCGTGCAAAGCTGGTAACAGTCCCATATCAGATATAATTTGTAGGACCCCTAAAACTTATAATAAATAAGCCCAGGTCAGATATAGAATGTAGGCCCAATGCCAGATGTGAAATGTAGGCCACATTAAGTATTTTAGTAATCAGTGCTACATACATGATTTATGTATGATTAGCAGGTATGTACATGATGTAGTGTACATGTCATCATCATCATCATCATCATCGTTTAACGTCCATCTTCCACACTTGCATGGGGTATACTTAAAAGTAACATAAGAGAATAAGAGAACTAGAACTTGAGGCGAGTAGTCCCTCCCATCCACTCACACACCACAAAATTGTAGGCCCATGCCAACTGGCCTACATTCCAGCAACCCCTCTTGTCAGGTCTGGATGTGATATTACTTTGATTCCATGAAAATATAATAGTAAATACATAGTAATGTAAATACTAAAGGGTTAAAGAAACATTATTTCAATACTGAACATAGCGTTATCAATGTTCCTTTGAAAATAAAATGAAGTGATTTGACTCCCAGGTTCAGCTGACAGTGCCTGAAATGGGTCCCTATGCAGAATTATTGATTCTGCCCTTGACTTTGAAATGCAAGGCTGGTTTTTATCTGTGTGAAGTATGGAGGAGGGATGAAGCACAAGGCTAGAAACCTTACCACCATTAATTAAAATTGCTTTAGAAATGAAGGAAGTCACCTATGCTATGTTGGGAACAAAGGGAACTAAAGAAGAAGAAAACTAATAATTTTCATGATTTTTTTCTTTGTTAAGGATATCTTCTATAAATCAATTCTAAGGATAGTTTTTTTTTTATTATAAACATATTTTTTTCATGGGGTCACTAATCAGTGGTATCTCTTTGTGTCAAGAATTCTATTCCATTAAATTTCTAAATGTGTTTTAAGACTGTATAAACGTATTTTAACCTAACCACTGACAATGAGGGTCTGAGAATTGAAGTTTTTGTAGTCAGCCTGCTTTTCTTCATCAATATCTCCTGTCAGCCTACTCTTTACTGGAACTTTGAAAGAAATTATGTCCAATTTTATAGTTTTTTTCCTCCTGCGCAAATAACTCAATACATCAGTAGTCCACAAAGAAGCATCAATATTAAAGGTTTTTAATGTTGGCTTTAGTTGTTTCTCGTGCCATTACCACAGGGCTCCTACTATATAATTCTCCATACATATAAGTATCTTCAACAGTCAATGATCTGATGTTCTTTCAATAGAGCCAACCTACTGATGTAACACCTTAGCCTTATTACTGTTCAGTTTAGTCCAATTATGAATTTTGTTATTTGTAACATGAATTTGCCAATATTGGAAGCGTTCTTAATTTTTAGTAGATATTGAAAAGCAAAATCATAATGTTATAGCATTGAAAAATTTGCTGCAATCTATGAAGCTATGATTGTCTTCCAAAAAATTCAAAGTTTTTGGGGGGAGAAAGAGAGAAATTTATCGTGAAACCAGAGACCTGATTTGAATTCATGCAACATGGTGAACTATGCTAATGGCATCCAAGGATGGGGTTTAACTGAGCAAGCAACAGATTGAGTCTATCACCTCTCAATAATCAGCAAACATCTGTTTTCCTTGACTGGAGGGGCTTTCATCCCTTACTGTGAAATGACATTTAGATATTTTCTTTTCTGTTGCATTTTTGTTTTCTTCTACCCCTTTAAGTTGTCTTGCAAGTTAACAATTTGCCTACATCAGTCCAGTTTTCTTAAATTGTCATACATCTAAGAAGTGTGGCTGTTTATGGAAGCATGACTCTTGTAAATCAACAACATTGCTTTGTTTTATAACCCATTTATGAAAAATGTTTTGACCTAAGTAATGTAGTGTCTTCTAATGTACAGCTTAGGGTAGGCCTTAATCCTATAGTGCCTATATTATTAATATACAAGAAAAACAATTATTATAATGGTCTTTTTCCATTTATTTAAATCAGGTTTGATTAAGCAGGCCTATAATAAAATGTCATCTTGTATTTTTGTATGTTTAACCCCTTTAGTGCTTTAGCTCTTTTCACCATATCTTGAAAAATAAAATATGTTATAGGATAATTGCCAAACACAAATAGAAAAACAGTGCGACTCAAATACCATCAAATAACTATCAAGCAGAGGTACTATAAACAATAAACTTTTGTAAAACCAGCAACTGGGGCAACCAGTTAAAATTCAAACGATAATTAGTTCATTTGCATACTAATGAATGTCTTGAAAAATGGTAATATTTTGACTTCTTGTAAGGGTTAGTATCCACCAGAATCACCCAAACTCTCAAAACTGCCCAATTTCTCACAGATAATTCTGCCAAAAGTTACTAGGATCATAAATATCATGATCACTACTACTGTTATCATCCATATTACTTATCCACTCACAAAACTCATATAAATCATTTAAAAATATGAAATAAACCAAAATCCTTGCAGAAAATTTTATAAACAATGTCTGCTAACTTTAGGATATGATCCACAACATTATTGGTTTGTATGGAGATCTCTTGCCTATCAAGAAGAGTGCTAGCTATTTAAGCCAATGATGATGCTAATGTAGTTAGTATCTTTGGCTACATTATCAAGATTGAGATATTGACCTCGTGGTGAGAAAAGGTTAAAACTACATTGTCTAATATGTCCTCTGTTTTTGAAGATGGTAAGTTGTGTGGTTTGAGGGAAATTCAGCTGCTGGTTCTAGCAGGTTGAGAGACTGCATAAAAGCTCTACTTGCCAGATTATGATGAAGCAAGCTTGTTTATTCTTGTTGCAAAAAATAGGAAGGCAAAAACTTAACTTGTTTGATATCAAATTGCCTGAAACCACTTGTGGTTCCACAATACAAAACTGTTTGTTTTAATGTGTATATATTTATCTAAAACTCTTCTATCACAATTTTATCTAAGATCCCTTAATAAACTATGTCCCAAACATCAGATTAATAATGGAGTAATATTTCTAAATCTCTCCAAATGCTTCATTTTTTTAATTTTTTTTAACAAAATGATAGGCTCGATCTTTCATTAGAAATAATGTAAGGAAAGGGTTAATATCAGGCTTTAATGATTTAATTTTCTTTGTATATATAACAATATATAGATAGATATATGAATAAAGGAAACAAAATAAAACCTGTGGTTGTACATTTTGGAGGCACTACTCTAGAAATGTTTAGTAGTGTTATTGTAGAACAGAATTGTGATTGAATAACTTAACAAATCTTGAAACAAATCTCTATTTTGTGATAATTTTAATTACTGCATTTGATGGTTTATAAGGCACACTTATTTCAAAAATGTTTTCCCAGAAACTCAGCCTACATATAAACACAAAGTCAGGTTTTGGGTTACTATCAAGCGTGTGATAGTGCTTAGTAAAAGGGAATCTCTTACAAAACTGCTTTTCATGGCTACTGGTAAGTATTTTATAAGATAACAATATCACTTCATATAAAACAACACCAGTCAGGAGGGAAATTAAATGACAATGCTTGACCACTCACACAAACAAACTAGCAGTAAGTTGTATATCAAACTTCACACCCTGCACCAGTTCCTCTGTATTTAATTAATTTGAAATCAACAATTGAGATAAGACACTTACATAAAACAATACAGTACAATGTGTGTTTAATTGACAGAAGCAAACAATCTAGTAGTGTTTGAACAGAGGAAAGGCTGACCTTCTTCATAAGATTGTTTATATTTTTTTGAACAGGGATAACACAAGCCTTCTTGAAATGATTTAATATTTCTTTATTGGCAGAGTTGATAGAAAATCAGATAGAATGCTTTGTAGTATTCATTCCAGCTCCCTGTACTCTGAGTTTAAATCCTGCTGAAGTCAATTTTGCCTTTCATCCTTTTGAGGTTGATAAATAAAGTACCAGTCAAGTACTGAGATCATTTATTCTTCTTTCTCTCTCTCTCCTTCCCTGGAAGAAATCAGCTGTGTTCAGGTCTGGAGAGTGGATGGACTCTGCCAGGTTATAACAAAAATGCCCAAGAAATGTCATATATTACTATGGCACTCATATGACTCCACCGGGAGTTTCAGGTCCATGTAATGTTTATTTAATTGAAAGACATGAACAATCTATTGTTAGTTGAATAGTTCAAGTTGAACATTTTCAGATCACCATTACCCCAACATTATAGAATCACAGTGAAGACTTGTCTACACAATTGATTATAAGTTACAGGTAATAACATATGGTGGACTTTGAATTGGATAGGGTGTCTTATAAGCTTGTGTGCCTTTTAAACCATTAAATATGGTATATCCAGAAGAAAATGTAAACTAAATTCAAAATATACCAAAACAATATTACTTTTTGTTGTCATTGTTGTCTTGTTTTACATCTTATATCATTTCAAGATTCTATCTCCTGTTTCTATCACATAAGATGCAATGCACTGGTTTTATCTTGCATGTGTATGCATTTTGAGACAATTTTGAGATGGATTTTGTAGTGTCTCAATTTCTGGAGTTGTTTTGGAGAAAATAGAATTTTATAGAGAATTTCTTACAGTTTTATTATATTCTTTTCTTAATATTTGAAGATATTCTCAAATATATTCTACCTCACTTTTTCTTTTTTTCTTTCTCTTCCTCTTTTGTGTGTGTGCTTGTGCGTGTGCACCTATTTTCCTTCTGTTTGTTTGACATTTAAGCAGATGGCAGCAGTAGCAAATCTAGCAGTCCTGGATCTCCTAAAACCCCAAAGGGTGAGTATTTTGGACGAGTATCCTATGTATACACTATAACTGTCTGTTTTATAATAAACTTCACATTGCACCAGACTAATATGCTTCTTGCATCTTGATAACATCTTTAATCTGTCTGTCTGTCTCTCTAGCCATCCATCTGTCTATCTCCATCTCTCTATTTAAATATTCTTGATGTCTTATTATTCTAACATAGACTATAGGCCCGTAAATTGTGTATAGAGCTTTGTAATGCTTTGGTGAAATATGTCTTCATTGCAACTGGTTAGTTCTATAGCTAATTTGTGTACTTTTTTTTCTGCTATACTACATGTATATTTTATTTTTTATGAAGACCTGGGTAGGATGTCTCCTACTGTGGTTAAGCAATAATTATTTTCATAGCTAGATGCACCCTCTCTCCTCCCATCAATGGACTTGTTTGTCAACCTGGCAGACTGAGACTAGTGAAATTATTTATTTGGCCTAAAAGGCACAGCATATTGTCTTTTGTAATAGTTGAACTTAAGACTATGGATCCAGTAAACCCAGTACCTTAACCCTCACAACCATAGATTTTACTACTTGGCTATCCATAATTACCTGACCTTTACCTGACCTTTGCCTGACCTTTCAAGCTGGTGAGGGTGAGGAAAGGGAGGAAGAAACCAAGCTACGATTTTGTGTACCCCCAGACAGAAGACTTGATATGAATACTTGCAACAGTACTAAAAGTACCAATGGACCAGGATGTTAAACCTGGTGACAGAGTAAGTTCAGTCAAGAATAATCAGTCCATTCAATGAGCTCCACAGTTTCCTCTGCCCAATTA
The DNA here is from genome assembly GCA_964016885.1 of Eledone cirrhosa. Taxonomy (NCBI): domain Eukaryota; kingdom Metazoa; phylum Mollusca; class Cephalopoda; order Octopoda; family Eledonidae; genus Eledone; species Eledone cirrhosa. Next base: position 32,800,734 of record OZ024742.1, on the reverse strand, counting down.
CACTCATAAGACTTGGGTTGATCCAAGATTGTGATAGAAGAGATATGCCTAAGATGCCAGATATTGGGATGATTTAATCTGGAATCATGTGTTTGCAAATCAAACTTCTTAACTATATAGCCATGCCTGCACCTATAATGATGAGTTAAAACTTAGGATATGGAAGAAAAAAAAAAACTTTTTTTTTGTTTACTATAAATATTATAGGTTTAACTTCCACATGGAGTGAGGCATAAAAAGCAATTAATTTATCAAAACATTTAAAAAGCATTTTTGCAATTTTCAGTTAATTATGACATCAATGTGATTAGTTACATGTAATGAAGTTGATATTTTACCTGTGATAAATCTGTAAGAAAGAAGCACCAGTTCAAATTGTAATAATCTGTTCTACTTTTCTTATTGTGATAACACATGGCTTAGTAGTTAGGGTGTTCAGGTCATAATTATATGATCATGAGCTTAATTCCTGGCAGTGCATTGTGTCCTTGAGCGAGACACTTTATTTCATATTACTCCAGTCCAATCAACTAGTAAAAACAAGTTGTACCTGCAATTATCACACACTGTCATGTTGAATCTTCCTGAGAATTGCATCAGTAGAATTCTCAGTCACTTACATATTAGTGTTGACGAAACATCTGGAACACTCGACAGAGTTCCAACACACACACACACACACATTAACCCTTTAGCATTTAAACCGGCCATATCTGGCCAGAATTCTCTCACCTCTTTTTGTTCAAATCGGCTGTAACCGGCTGCTTGTACTGATGTTAAGGTATTCTTCTCAAAATAAATAATATCAAAATCTCATAGGTTTGATATTATGTGAGATATGTGAGGTAAAGTCTTTACTGTGAAAATATAACAGTAAATATAAAGTAGTGTAAATGCTAAAGGGTTAATATTTAACTTATTCTAATGTATCCAATAGAAATAACATATTTCAACAAACCATGTATTACAAGGCATTGAACTTTGTCTTGGTGTTGTAATTACTTCAAATCTTTCTAATAATGTATGCAGTTACTATAGGTTGCATGGAATTAAATGCAGTATCTACATCTTTGCATGTGATTGTTGTTGTTGTTTAGCCTGGGATCTGTCCTAATTGAGCTGACCTATGCTCAAAAGCATTCCAGCAGTGACCTTCATGTCTTTTTTTTTTCAGGCATACCATGTCTAGGACTACATTATTTTATATGTCGTATATTAAAAAAATATGGTAGGCTGCAATTTATTTAAGAATTATAACAATCCAGATGACCGTACAGATGCTGCGTCGTTGACTTAGTTTGCATATGGCTGTCAACAGAACTGTCACATTTGCATGGTTTAAGTAATCTGGCTCTATATTTGCATAAAAAAATACAGTCAATGTCATCATGCAAATTGCATCCTGTTCTAAAATTTAATTACTTTGTATCTTTCTTAAAGATTTTAAAACATTTTACTATACTAAAATTTATAGATATCAGGACTTTACACTCATTTCCATGCTAACATAGGTTAGATGGATCATTAAAATCAGAGTAAATTCTTATTTGAAGTTACTATCCTCTTAGGTAAGTTTGGGATCATGTCATGCTTGTACATTCCAATGTTTGGCATGGTTTCTATGGTTCGATGCCCTTCCTACCACCAACTTTACAAATTATGCAAGATGCATTTTATCATGGCACCAATACTTGAGAGGTTCTAAAGTGAAGTTAAGCTCCTGATATTTGTTTGATATCTTTTACTGACTTTCAATAGTGCTTCAGCAAACAAACCTTCAATATTAATATGAAGACTGTAATAATCATAGCAAGGAGAGACATTTTTGTTTTTAAAATGGAGAGAATTGCTATATTTCTGGAATACTGTTGTCATTATGGCTCCTACTTATGTAGGTTTAGCTGACTTCGGGCTGCATCACATATGAGGTTTCTTGGATGTTTTAACTATAGGGGCCTCAGTCCTATCCTGTTACCATTTTCCTAGTAATAGGCAGGATTAAATTCAGAATGTACAGAAGCAGAGCAGATACCATACAGCATCTTATCTGATGTTCTAACAATTCCACCAATCCACTGTCCTAGACAGGTTAATTTATTTAAATGAAGAGAGATGGAGCCAAAATTGAGATCAAAGAAACAAGTTACTGCAGTAACCATTATATCCTTCAAGCTGCTTATGTTTTGACTATCAGGTCATTGCTTCAACATAGAGCAGTTTCTTTATTTGAAGAAAACACTGTAGTTATACATATAAAAATGAGGAAACTCATCACTAGAACAGGGATTAAAACAGCTAAATGCTGTCAAAGACAGCGATGGGCAAAAGTGCCTCGGGGGACAGAGACCAGTGACCAGTGGTCAACAGAGAAACAATCCACAAGGTTGGTGACAGGCAGATGAAATATAGAAAAGATTGAAAGAGGAGGAGGACAAGGATAACTATAGTTATGCTTTTCCTTAAGCACTACAAAATAAATCATATATTTTAAAGCAAATTTGAACACAGAGCCAGAACAGGTACTGTGAGGCACCCTGTCTAATGCTCAAACAATTTCACCAATTTATATATATATATATATACATACACACACACACATATATATATATATATATATTAAGACAGATGTTACATAATCATATTTATTGCACAATATGTATTTCAGTGACACCAACGTGGAGCTGTTATGTGATCATTACAACAGCAACTGGCACTGTTGCGATATCATCAGATTTTAACACAATTATATGAAGGAGTTAATATGCAATAGGCAAATGCTTCCATGTTTCCAAAAGTCCAGTGAACATTATATATATATATACCTGGTTTATGAAAGTCACCAATGTTATTTCAGCAATATTAAAAATGTGAAGAAAATGCATTGAAAAACTTTATTGTAAAGAAAAAGTAAAATGTTTACATCTTCATCATAAAATTTTACTGGTTTTACATATTAAGATATTCATTGCAAATAAGAAAATGTACTGAAATTATTTTCTATGATGGCAGTTGAATGTTCACAGATCCATTGTAGAACTTCTTAGAATGTTCTGTATTAATTTTTGTTTTTTTATTGTGCCAAAACAAAAAATTCATTGAAAATTTGTTTATTTCTCTGGCATAAGAAAATTACATTTATCATTGTTAAAAGTTACATTGGCTTCTAACATTTTTATGGTAATTATGATGTGACTATCATAATATTTGAACATAATGCATCTTTAGAAACTTTATCTTTTCTCAAAAGTAGATCTCAACTCAGCCACTGCTAGTTAGTAAAATACTTCTCATTACACAATTCTTACTGCAATAAGCTGTTTCACTATTATACTTTTTATTAAAATTGCCTAACTAGTTCCATAAGATTTGATTTTTCTTGGTCATGAATATAACACAATACTGGTGATGGCTACATAGACAGTATTAAGTACACATTCAGTAGCTATTTGTATAAACAAATCAGCTTCTATATTTGTTCATCTGGAGCAAATAACACATTGTGTGGTAAACATATCCAGAATGTGAAAATACAGCATTGTCAGTTTTAAACGTAGTGTCCTCATTGAAATATGGATTGAAATTACGCAAACACTTTATAAAGTTTCTTACACTATCCAGCACTCATTCTAAATTTACAAAAAAAAAAATATATATATATATAGTATGTGAATTTGTATATCTAGCGATATACGGTATGTTTATAAATAATTATTTTGAAAGCCTTCAGCTATGGATTTGGAAACCAATGGTGTAGTGACATCTAGTGGATAGGTAACTGACAATAATGTCATCATCATTTCTGACTCTGGTCGTTATCAAGCCAGTGCACCCTACCCCACTCACTGCTGGAACTCAATATAGGCGAAAACATATAGTTTAGGTACCTATATACATGGGCTGATTAGCCTCATTTACATTTAGAGATATCGTCTGGCTGTGCCAGAAAATACCCTAAATATATTAATAGGATCAGTATATATTTGCCTATATAATAGTAAGAGAAAATACTTCCAAACTTCTAGAAGACTTTCATGAATTGACACACCTTGAGTGTATATGATCAGATAATGTTACTTTTGTCTCTGGAAGGTCAGGCATATATTCCACTCAGATTCTAGTTTGAATGCTTGTTATTGTATTAATGTCCTTAGTATATATATTCACTTAAAATAGATTCCAAAGACTTTCCCAACACATGTATATATTAAGTGTGCTAATGCCTTTCACAATAAAACCACATTAAAATGACTGTAACAATAGGTAATCACTATAAATGATAGTCGATAAAACTGGGTAAAGTACTCCTGGAGATAGAAAACGGTGAAGAGAGGCATCTGCAAAGAATTGAACCAAACATCTCTTAGATGTCATGCAACCATTATTTTAAGAGCTTCCTGGCCACTATTTGTCATCTTTTAGAAGACTTTATGCTTGTGTCTGATGGCCAAGGATCCCATAGCATAATAGTTAACTCACTTGCCTAGCATCCAAGAGATGTGGGGTTTGATTCCTTGTAGGAGCCTTTGTTCACTTTTTTCCATCTCAATTATTATTTATTATGATCAACTATTATTTTTGTCATTTGTGTTGGAACAACTACAGTTCAAATTTTCCTAATGTTTCTTATTTAACTGGATGTATATATATATATATATATATATATATATATATATATATATATATATATAAGCAGAAGGGATATTCAATTTGTTGGTAATTCAACAAATATGTTTATAACTGATTCAGAGCACTCGACAAGTTTTCTGGAGTATAATATTCAATGATATTAAATAAATGGAAACTATATTTATAAAACCATATTTATTCTATTATATATATTTCATGGGTACCAAAAACTTTGGTACGCTTTCATCAGATAAAATACAAAGTGTGTTTTATAAATTTTGACATAGCCAAGGAACATACCTTATCGGTTGAAGTTCCACTAACCAAGGAAAACTTCAACCGACAAGCTTTGGTGCGCTTTCATCGGATAGGGTGCAAGGTTTGTTTTGTGGATTTGACATAGCCAGGGGGCATGCCTTGTCGGTTGAAGTTTTCCTTGGATAGTGGAACTTCAACCAATAAGGTATGTTCCTTGGCTATGTCAAAATTTATAAAACACACTTTGTATTTTATCTGATGAAAGCGTACCAAAGATTTTAGTACCCTTGAAATATATATAATAGAATAAATATGGTTTTATAAATATAGTTTCCATTTATCATTGTATATATATTTTTTTTTTTTCAAATGTTACAAATATCTACATGTTAGAGTATATATTTTCACAGTTATTTGTCAGCTTTAAATCAAAATAGAAAAAAAAATCATCACATACTGTAGTAGTAAGAAGCTCGCAGGAGTATGTTTAAAGTGTATTGAGCTATTCTTGATTGTTTACTCATAAATATCATATATATATATATATGTTCAGCTTTAACTGACTGATTTCTTACTCATTTTTTGCTTCAATAACATGGGTGCTCAGGAGAAATTGTGTGGGTTTTGCTTTCTATTCGTCTTCCTCAATAAGAGAACTGAATTGATCTGATGCATATCTTGTACTCTTTGCATTTTTTAATTGTCTAGAGATTTTCTTGTTTTTCTTTTAGACGATTTTTTTTTTTTATTTTTTTTTTTTTTGTCCTTTTGCCATTGTCAGGTGACTGATATATAAGTTTACAGCTAGGAGCTATACTAAATTGTTAAATAGCGAAATGTAATAAATATAGGCTGTGGAACTATGAATCTGCAGAGATGGGTAAATAGAAACCCATACAAAAATATATGAACTTTTAAAATTATTAGTGTTCCCAAAAATGTATTTAATAATGCTCTTATAATTATGGATATAAACTCTATATGATAACCAATACCTTTGTAATATATTAATCCAAATTTACAAATACATATATATATGCAATTGTCAGTGCTATTGTAATTATGGATATCAACTTCATGATATATTTCAAAAGCTAATACAAAGAAGACACCAACAAGACAACCTAGCACTACTAAGTTAAATGCTGGGATGGCAATGATCAAGCAAGGCTAAAATAAGTGATAGAGCCTCTGCTATATATCTGGCTTACAATTCATTGTTATGATAAGACGCGACATCATTATCACCATTTTATGTCTACTTTAACCGTACTGGAATAGGTTGGACACAACTGTTTGAGGCATTGTTTTCTGGCCAGGTTTCTCTCCTGTTGTCAACCCCTTTATTTGCTTCTTACAAAATACTGGGATATGATATACCTATTTTAAAAGCCAGGATACACACAGTGTTCTGTAAACCACATTCTTATTAGAAGCATTATCTCCAAGATTACATTCTCCAAACTACATTCATTAAAAATTGTACTATTTCTCAAGAAGTTAATCTTATATCAATTAACATCAATTCATCTTAGATATTTAATTAAAGATCTACATGTAATTTGTATTTTATTTTTCTTAATAGCACTTCTCCCTTTGATAATGTTGATACCTGGCAATGGTTAAAGTTCATTAAATCTGTAAATTAATATTTTTGTGATTGGCAACTAATTTCAAAGTGAGTGGTTTAAATTTTACTTGACAAATACAAGCAGCTATTAAGAAGGAAATAATATTTGGCAGTATCGGTAGAGGGTTGGACGCCATACTTTGCAGCATAGAGTTACGCCCCTTTACGGTCTGAGTTCAAATCCTGCTGAGGTTAACTTTGCCTTTCATCCTTACAGGGTTGATAAAATAAAGTACCAGTAATACACTGGGATAATTGCTGGCCTTGTGCCAAAAGTAGAAACAATTATTACATTTCCATGTATTCTATATAAGTAAGTTTAATCCTTTTGTGACTATAATTTCTAAGAAAAGAAATATTCTAGCTATGTGCTTCAGGAAATAAAAAAAAATTAGGTTGATTCAGTAAAACATTTTTTTTTGTTGTTGTCCTTTTTTGTAGTAATTGGAACATAACGCAAATATTTTACATAAAACTATGTTAATAGGTTTTAATTTAGCTATAACAGCTATATATACCCTGTTGGCACTAGCTGGAATATTTTGAGGAGCAATCATATTTTTATATGTAGGGCAGCATCAAATTTTTTAAGGTGTCATAATGGAGCATGAAGCAAAAAAAAAAAAAAAAATGTTTAAGGACTGCTAAAGCTGGTAGTTTTGTATTTTTAAAAAAAATAGTGTTTATCCCAAGCAGGTAGGCATTAAAGGGGTTAAGAGTTATTTTTAATTAGCAATTTTGTTGTATTGGCCTCTATTCCTCTGCTTGTGTTTGCTCCAGTCAAATTTAAACCATCAATTTTCTGTTTTAAGTACTTTTTCAAGCAAACAATGTAGCTTTATTTTTCCATCAAGTTGATACTATATAAGTAGGTTTTTTTTTATCATAATCATGGTGAAAATATACCAATGTCTGTTAACTTGATATTTTTTCTACAGGATAAACTAAATTATTTTTCTCATTTTTTTTCCTCTTTCTTGACTGGCATAACAAACATCTTTTTGCTATTAGATGATTTCAATGTTGTGATTTTTTTCCTTTTTTTTTTTTGTAAAATTTTATTTATGCTAAAAGAAAGGCAAATATTTGGAATTTTGTGAGTTTTAATTTTTTTTATTTTTCTCTGATATAGCATTGGTTTTCTATTTTTATTTGTATGTGTGTATGTGTGTCACTTTTTTGCAGTTATTTTTATCTATATTTTTTCTTTTTATGAAAAGTAGGATAGTTTATAAAATAAAATATCTGGCTTGTTATTATATAAAGTGTTTTTATTGGATGTTATTTATACAGCTAACTGCTCTACCATTTATCAAGCATGACATTTTTGTCAATCAAGCTGTCTCAGAAAAGCAAGTTTATTATGTACCATATACAATGACACAATTAGGTTTGAACCCGTGATCAGTGGCTCATCTGTAGTTCTTCACTAACAGTCATTGTACTTCTTTCAATGACTCAATGGATTTTTCTATACTTTACATGATGTGTTGTTGTTCAGTTACAACATATTAGGTCAGCCTTGACTGAGCAAACATATATCAAAAAGCATTTTTCAGCACTGACCAACATCACCTTTTTCTCAAGCAAAGTGTACAGCCATGGCTGAGATTTTCAGAATATGATCTTACCAGTTGCACCTTACAGGAAAATATTTCTTAAATTCCTTGTTTGTTATGCACTTATATATGTATATATGATAGAGCACTAGAATGGAGCAAACATAGAGGTATCCTAATATGCAAGCAACTTCAAATCTCCATAAGCCTGAGAAACATCCACAATTGTCTACAGAGACTACTCAAAGTTTGTGTATGTGGGAATATATATATATAATATATATCTATAGGATTCATTGTTTGATAAGTACTTTGAGCATGATACTTTAGGCTCTTGAATTACTGATGTAGCTTCATGGCTATGATGAAGTATATATTTTCACCATCATTTAACATTCATTTTCCCTGCTATCATGAGCTGAATGGGTTATTACAGACCAAGTCAGTTTTTAATTAGAGCTACAGTAGCTCTGATTAAGTAATGACATAGTCGTTGATGACCCTTCCAACCCTTGATAGCAGTGAGAATGGATTTGAAATGATTATACATATATACATATATATATATATATATATATATATGTAAAATCGTTACAGTATATGGAAGGGGTATATTAGGTTAACGCTTGATATAGCAGGAAGTGGATCTTAACGTTTCGGATGCTAGTCCTTCATCAGAAGAAAGAATGAGAAATAAGATAGATTGAGAGGACAGGCACGTTGGAATTTGAAAAAATGTCTATACACCATAAATTTAACTGTATTTTAACTTTTCAACACAGAGTTCCAGATTCCACAGCACTTGAAACTTGGGTTAGATCCATCTCTCTTGTCCGAATTGGAGCCATTGTCTGCCAAGCAACCTCATAAGATTAAAGGAAGTTCTGAGGAAGCCAGCCAAGCCCTTATGGATATGTTTGGTTCAGTCGATATTCCTGAGCTTGTGGATAACTTAAAACAATCACAGAATATGCATGAACAAGCTGATATCATCCATTATATGTATCTGGCCAAGTAAGTAGTTGTTTTAGATACTAGGATTTTTTTCAACATGCTGACGTGTATGTGTATATGTGTGTGTGTATGTGCATACATTTATACATATGAGTATATATATATAAACACGCAAACACAGACAGACTTTAAAAATATACACTTACAGACATACTTTCACACAAATACACATACATTCACACAAACACACACCCACATACACATACACTCACACACAGCGTTGCAAATGGAACGTAAGCCACTGTTTTGCTATAGCTTTTTCACTATCCCCTTCCTTTCTTTCACACGCACATTGTGTGACGGATGGACGAACGGAAGTTGCTCAAATTTATATATAGATTGATTGAATAATGTTACTCCATCTAGTGAATTGGCAGAGACATTAGAATGTCAGATAGAATGCTTCGCAGTATTCATTCCAGCTCTTCCAAATCCTGCTGAGATCAACTTTACCTTTCATCCTTCCCAGATCAATAAAAGCTGTTACCAGTCCAGTACTGATATAGATTCTTCTTTTATATCTCTTTCTCCTTTTCTCTCTATCACTCTCTCTCCTTCTCTGGAAGATATCTGTGTTTAGACCTAGAGAGAGATGGGCTCCACTAGGTTTTAAATGCCTAAGACATGCTGTATGTCACTATGGTGCATCTACAAGTTCACCACAAGTGACTGGTCTATACTTACATATATTCAATTCAGTTCTGTATGTGCAAGACATGGTCACCTGACCTGGCATTGCCCACAACAGGACAATTCGTCTAACCCATGCTAGCATGGAAAAAATGGATGTAAAACGATGATGATGTTGATTCAATGTTACCATGTCAAGTTGTAATCCTCAGTTTTTTAAAATTGTCATTATCCATTTTCTGTCAATTTGCTGTTGATACATTAATCAATAACAAAAACAAATATTTTACAAAGCACTAGTTTATGCATTGTGAAATATATGATTAGTATTGTTTGGGGGAAGAATCCTCATGACAGATTTCACAATGCTTCATATATACTATAGTGCTTTGTTTTCGTCATTCCTCAACCAGGCTAAATTTACTATCATGTTGAAACTATTCAAATTATTGGAGAAACAAGCTAAACTCTGCTGCCAGATCAATTTGTTTATTAACCCATTAGCATTTAAACCAGCCATATTTGGCCAGAATTCTCTTGCCTCTTTCTGTTCAAACTGGCTTAACTGGCCACTCATACTGATGTAAAGGTATTGTTCTTAAAATAAATAATATAAAAATCTCATAGATTCGATATTATGTGAGATAAAGCTTTTACTACAAAGAGTAATGTAAATGCTAAAGGGTTAAACTCTACCTGAAACATGGCATCATACCAAATACTGTAAGGCCTCATTAGACTGAGAACTCTCATAAACAGCAAGTATTAGTTATATGAAGCTGATTAGCTGTTGTGACTACACCAGTCTGCCATGTCATCTCCACCCCCAGCCCCAATATCCACACAGAAGAGTTTTACTCATTTTCTCCACCCCTAATCCACTCTGTAATGTAGGTGGCATTAGAAAGAGCATCTCGCTGTAGAAAACCAAGCCACAAATTGATCCTATGAGCAAGACATGGTCACTTGACCTGTTTAGCCTCATAACATGACAACCTGTCTAATGCAAGCATGGAAAATAAACATTAATGGGTAATAATGATGATGAAGATAATAACTTTGTTTCCTTTCTTTTGAAAAAGGAAGTCCTAACCCCAAAATATCATGAAATATATGGTAAAAGTATTGTTTTGTTTTTCTGACTTTACTGATACTCGAGTTTCATTTTACATTTTGAATGTGTCATTGCATTTTTCAGAGGGATTAACTTTAAGGTAACTATTGGAGAGAGTCAATGTTCAGTGAAAGATCTGCTTCGAGAACTTTATGAAAAAGTAAGTAATCTATGTTTCTTTTAAATTTCAGATAATTATAACCCAGCATCTGACACTTGAGCAAATGTCTTCCGCTATAGTCATGGAGGTTCTGTTGGAGTACTGGTCACAGACCAACCAGTACTTGGAGCCTCTGACATCTAAGTGGGCTAGGGACCTGACATACAATCCCATGCTTTACTGTGTGTGCAGCAAACAATAACACTATTTTATCACTGCAGAATAATTTGGTCGTGCTTTGTCACTCGCCAGCCCTTAGGGTTGGTGGCGTATGAATACAAAAGATGACTTCTGCCCAACAATTGCTTCACGCCTTTTTTCAGTTCTAGCTAGCAGTTGCGCTTGGCCTTTCGTCGACACCAGCTGCTCACAAATGGCTTTCCCAGTCAAGGCACCATCTTTAAAAACTACCTAGTAGTTGCTCTTAGCATTTTGTCGACACCAACAGCTCGCAATGTCTTCCCTACTCCTGCGATTTTGCCCTCTAACATATGAGAGTAGTTTCATTGTACGGCCTTAAGGAGATTTACTGTAACCGACAACTTGGTTCCAAAGTACTTGCCTTTAAGAGATTTGATTTGCCATTACATGTCAGCTTTGTTACACGAAATCTCTGTATCACTTCACACCCCTTGTACATGCGTTCACTTCAAGCAAAAATAAATCTTTATTATATTTAACTATGCCTTCTGACCTGATCTTTCCACCAGGACTAAACATAAACACGCAGCCTTACATCTCTATTTTCTTTAATACCTTATACAGCAAAAGAATTATTGCTAAATGTGCAACTCTAGAGAAATTATTATGTCTTTAGCATTACTGAAGAATCTTCCTAACCCTTTGTTTGGCTGGTTTCCTATGACTGAATGTCTTATAGACAGAAGTGACACAGTAGCCTGTCACATGTGTGTGTGTGTTTATTCATGTAGTATATCTCTTTTTAATGTAAATATCCATGTGAAAACCTTTAAAAAATAATAGTTATAATAATAATCTTGTTTTAATTTATAAGATTACTCTTTGTCAGCTTCAATGGAAAATACCCTGTCTGGCCCATCATACTTGGTTTGTGTTTAACAACTGATTAATGTAATGTTTACTTTTTATCTGTTTTAGGCTGGTTACTGGAAGCAGTGGTGGTTGGTGAGACATACTGCTGGAATGTTGAAGAAGAGGATTGAAGATCTTGCTCTGGTAATTATTCATCTTGCAATATACCTATATATATATATATGGGAGCAGGGGGTATCAAGAGCTAACATAAGTAGTGTTTTGATAAAAAATATCAAGTTCTATTTTGCCTCGCATTATGCCCAGTCAACTTTGGTTCTTGTTCATTATGAGATTGATAAATTAAGCACCAGTATAGTGCTGAGATTGACTATAACGTTTACAAGCAGTGTCTCAGTCTGATTGTAAATCTGATGGCTGAAACCAATAAAAAAAAAAAAAGAAGAAATGAAAGATCTCTTAACAAAATATCTATAAAGGAACAAGTTAGGGTTAGCAATGACTATAGCAAGAAATTTAGCATACAGGTCGGTGACCACCAGGGCTCTGTTCTTAGCCCTCTCCTGTTCATCATAGTCCTGCAGGCAATAACGGAGGAGTTTAAGACCGCATGCCCATGGGAACTCCTATATGCAGATGATCTCGCACTTATAGCTGAATCGATGGTGGAACTAAAGAAGAAATTCCAAACATGGAAGCAAGGACTAGAAAGAAAGGGTCTCAAAGTCAACCTGACAAAGACTAAGGTCCTTATAAGTAGACGAGAAAACAGAACCCAGATCCCTTTAAGGAAATGGCCTTGCTCAGTATGTAGGAAAGGTGAAGGTAGGAACTCCATCCTCTGCCCCAAATGCAAACAATGGGTACACAAGAGATGTAGTGGGATCTCAGGAAGCTTAACTAAGAATGTAAGCTTCATATGTACCAGCTGTACTGGGACAGCAAACGGCAACAGGAAACAAGCACCACCAAACTCTGGGAGGGCTCTAGAAACAGTAAACAGCTTCTGCTAACTAGGTGACCAAATTAACAGCAGAGGTGGCTGTTCGGAAAGTACAATAACTAGGGTAAGAACGGAATGGAAGAAGTTCAGGGAGCTACTGCCACTGCTAGCTGCAAAAGGCTTTTCCCTCAAAATGACAGGCAGACTGTATGATGCGTGTACACGAACAGCAATGTTACATGGTAGTGAGACCTGGGCACTGTCTGTAGAAGATTTGCGCAGATTAGAAAGAAACAAAGCTTGCAAGCACCGATGGATGTGTAATAGTAATATACGCGAATGGCAAAGCATAAACAAACTGAGAGAGAGACTGAGCATAAGAGGAATCAAATGCTGTGTGCAGGAGAGGAGGTTGCGCTGATATGGACATGTGATACGTATGAAGGATAGCAGCTGCATAAAAAGGTGCAGAGCACTAGAAGTCAATGGAAGCAGTGGAGTGGGGAGACCCAAGAAGACCTGGGATGAGGTGATAAAAGCTGATCTTACCCAATTGCACCAATCAAGAGCGATGACACACGACCGTGACCTCTGGCATCACGCAGTAATACAGAAGACCCGACTTCCCACGGGAACAAGCCAAAGCTAAAGCATATAGACAATATGCCCCCACCCCCTCCCACTGCAAAGTGGTCATGGAGGTGTTACAGCAAAAAAGCACCCAGCCCACACTGTAAAGTGGATGTGTAGGCGCCACGGTAAAAAAGCACCCAGCACTCACTGTAAATGAGGTTGGTGTTAGGAAGGGCATCCAGCTGTAGAAATCAAGCCAGAATCAATTCCTGTATGAGCAAGACAAGATCAGCCAACCGGACACTGCCCACAACAGGACAACCCGTCTAACCCATGCTAGCGTGGAAGAACGGACGTAAAATGGTGATGATGAATGTGTGTGTCCCAGCTTTTAGAATAAATAGACTGTATTCCTACACATTATAAGAGGTGACTAAAACGGTTGGCATCGGGGAAGTTACCCACTTGTAACACACTGCCTCAAAAATCATCCAACTCATGCTAGCATGCAAAAGTGAATTTAAAAACTAGAATGTTGGATGTAATCCTAGATATTTAAAATGGCAGAATGGCCATGGCTCAAAAGTCTTTTACTATAGTTGTGCCTAATCAGGGTTTGAATAACAATTAATTTCACTTAAAGTACTTATCCAGGGGGCAGGGTGGTAGATTAGTAGAATTACTAGAGTGTCAGAAAAAATGTCTTTCACTATTTGTTCTAGCTCTTTGCATGGTAGACTTAAACCGTCACCTGGTTTAACACCACCACCTTGTCTTTGGGTGTCTGTAGCAGAGTTAACTTTATCGCAAACATCCAGACCATGACATTGGTTTGCGGATAACTTCCTCTTCTCCTCCCACCAATTCCAGAAGTTTTGGAAAATAGTAGTTGTGACTACTGCCCTTCCCTCTGACTAAACAGTAAAAATAAAATAATCAGTTGTAAGAAAAAAGAAAAATTTAATGAAATATTAAGTGGTTTTCATATTTTTCTGTCTTTTTATCCTCTTTGTCTTGAAGGAGTATTTCTTAATATTTTGATGTCATATGTATCACATATTCTGTTTGTAGGCTGCTACAGATCTTTTAGTACGTCAGAAGCAGTTGTCTGTAGGTCTTCCTCCTGACCGAGAGAAGATCATCACTAGGTATGTCTGACTATCACCATATTCATTGTATAATCATTATCACCATCATTGTATAATTATTGTCATCATCTGCATTATTGTTATTTTTGTCATCAATAGACATTAGGCCTACCCTTACTTATATGGTTTGTCTTGTCCATTATTTTTACAGTTTTTATTATATTTATGTTTCAGTCCCCTGCCACCAGATGAACTTTCTGAAATGATATATGAATCCTGTGGAGAAGATCTGAGTACTGCTGCATTAACACAGGTCAGTTTCTTTTTTTTTTATTTGTTTCATTTTTTTTTTCTTTTAGTGAGATATTTTAATTAATATAAGGAATGAATTATTGTTAGAATTATTTATTGCTATAAGAATGAAAAAAAATGTCATTGGCTAATATTTTTTCTTCAATGCATATTTATTTCTAGTTGTTTTTTTTGTTTTTTTATTATACTCCTTACATTAAATTTTCCTTGATCATATTTCCTAAAGAAATATAATGTTTGTTTTAATTTTGAAAATAATAAAGAATATGGAAATATTTAATAAAATTACTAACTTTTTTCAGTATTAATTTCATGTCTGGGACATAACTTTAAAAAAATATTCTAACATAAAATTATGATTGAGGGATTTAGTTTTTAATACAAACATTTTCAAATCCTAGAACAGAAGTTTAAGACAAATTGGTTAGGATTTGGTTTCGGGCTAGGGTTCAAAGAGATTAAATATCATAATATATATGTACTATGTACATATCCAGGAATACAATACCTGATGGTGATTAGAAATGAAATTGATTAAAACATAATATAGATGTAAATATTAAAAACGTTTCATCTCTGAAGATAAAATTAACAGTTAGAAAAATTTATATTCTTTTCTTTTGTCTCCTCTAGGAATTGTTAATGTATTTGGCCATGTTTATTCGCACTGAGCCGCAGCTTTTTAAAGAAATGTTACGTCTCCGTGTGGGGCTTATCATCCAGGTGATGGCCTCAGAATTGGCCAGAACTCTTAAATGCACAGGTTTGTTTCAAAAATTTTTTCTGGTATATCTGTTTATATTTTTAATTTTATTTGATATATCATATAATTCTGAGTTTCTGATGGCTAAGACTAATACCCTGTACATGGGAGCACTCCATCCACCCCACATTAGGCCAACATGGATAGGTAAACCTAAAACTAGCATAGTTGCTGAAGCTTCATTGAGCAGTGGATCAAAAATGACTGGATTAAAATTCTCATTATTTACTAATTAAAGGGTGGTGGATTGGCAGTATCAGTAGAGCGTCAGACACCATGCTTCATGGCATATAATTATATCCCTTTATGTTCTGAGTTCAAATTCCACCGAGGTTAGTTTTGCCTTTCGTCCTAACGGGGTCAAGAAAATAAAGTACCCGTAATGCACTGGGGTTGATTTAATCACCTTTCCCCTCCAAAATTGTTGGCCTTGTGCCTAAATCAGAAACCATTATTTAGTAATTGAAGGGTGGTGGAGTTTCAGTAGAGCGACCAACAACATGCTTTGTGGCATATAGTTAGCTTTGCCTTTCATCTTTACGAGTTTGATAAAATAAAGTATCAGTAATGCACTAGGATCAATTTAATCGACTTTCACCCTCCCCTTCAAATTGCTGACCTTGTGCCAAACGTAGAAATAATTATTTACTGATTGAAAAGTGGTGGATGACAGAATTGTTAGAACAGGAGATAAAATGCCTTGTGGTATTTAGTTACACCTCTTTATATTCTGAATTCTAATCTCACTTTGTCTTTAACCCTTCTGAGTCAAGTGTTGGAAGGCCATGTATTATTAACTATAAAATGTGGGTCCTTGTTGGCAATATTAGATATTATTATTTACTGATTGGAGTCAGAATTGATTACCCTTGCTGCCAGGCTCCTCCCCAACATTCCTCCTTTTGATGTTACAGTGAGATCTGTGCAGGTCAAACACATCCGGGATATGTCCCTTCTGATTATATCATCTTCCAACAAAAATATTTTGTAGTTATTTAAGTCTTGGCTCCAGAAACTTATTGAAGTTAAAGATTCTGGGAAGATTTGCTGTTGATTAGCTCTAGGTGAATGCATGTCAAACTGAATTATGATCAAAGGTGTTTCATCTTTTTATAGATATGTATTATCAGTTATCATCATCATCATTTAATGTCTGTTTTCTTTGCTAGTAAGTGTTAGAAATGTCATCACAGATCAGCCAATACTCAAACAGAGCCTCTGGCATCCAGGTGGGCCAGAGATTCGACATACAATCCCATGCTTTACTGTGAGCAGCACTAGAGCAGTTATATCTTTGGCATAACTGAAGAGTCTTCCTGATCCCTTGTTTGGCAGGTTTCCTATGACTGAATGCCCTTTCTATCGCCAACCATTTTATAGAGGTGTACTAGGTGATCATTTATTATGAGGATCACTAACACGAGGGGGATTATCATGTCTATGGCATAGCTGAAGAGTCCTAACTATCTTTTCATTTTCCAAAATAATGGTATATGATATAAGGAAGATTTGGCTGCTATTTCTAAAGGTTCAAGTGACCATGTGAAGCATCTTTCATTTGCTTGAAATGCTATTATTCAAAATAATTATATGTTGTTGTTAAAATACTATCAGTATATCTTGTTATAGTGAGGGCATATAGCCTAGTGATTAGAGTGTTCCACTCAGTCATAATATTGATTCCTTGACCAGAGGGCACATTTTGTTCTTAAGCAAGACACTTCACTTCATGTTACTCCAGTCCATTCAGCTGAAATAAAATGTTTACCTTCAGCAACTGGGGGTGTCCTGTCCAGAGAAAAGTCTTGTACTCTAATTCTCTTAACACCAGGGAAACCGAAATAAGCTCCAGTCTGATGAGCCTCTGGGCTTGGGACAAACTTTAACTGCTTTTATTTATGTTGTTATACAAGAAATAAAACAAAAGCCAAGATAACTATATATGTATGTTTTATAAATTGCTATCATGATTATTCTACAACTCATTATCATCTAACATCTATTTTCCCTGTTAACAGATATTTTATCAACCATTAATGAATAAAAGTCCCTGTTAACCTGGATAATATGTTTGTGTTGTAGGAGAAGAAGCTTCTGATCATCTGTTGAATTTAAGTCCATTTGAAATGAAGACCCTTCTTCACCATATTCTCAGTGGCAAGGAATTTGTAATCAGTGCAGGTGAGTAAATATTTCTTTTAAAAATGTTTTGTTTTTATTGTTGTTATAATCCTTGAGACAGCACTGACTGAGCAGAACTATGATCAAAAGTGTTCCAGCCATGACCACACCCATCCTTGTTTAAAAAATTACATATGCAGAACTTTTGTATTCAAGTCAGTAGAGTGTAGTTTAGGCTGCTGTTTCTAGCAGGTCAAGTAACCTCTTGGAATTTTTTTTTTATTTGAAGCTCTATACTGTTGATACTCTTAGACAATATCCTTGAAACCATACATCTTATAGCTCAGATGATGGTAGCTTAGCTATACACTCTATAATATAGAGGAATAGCAAGTGTGAAATGATATGATGATATGACATTACTTAGCATTGTATGTATTGACATGGCTGACTGGTTAAAGACATTTGTCTTATAGTCATAAGGTTCTGGGTTTGGGTTCACTGCATAGTATACTGGACAAATGTCTTTTACCATAGTCTCAGGCTGCCCAAAGCTTTGTGAATGAAATTGGGTAGATGGAGACTGTTTGGAAAACAAGTGGATGGACTGAAGTTGTAATTCAAAAGGTCAACTTTGTCATACAATATGTCATACTGAATCTCCCTGAGAATTATGTTGAAGATACACATGTCTTTAGAATACTCAACCACTTTCATATTAATGTAGACTCTAACAAGTGTAGGAACGTATTTAAGCAAGATGTTGACTGGGTCTGTGATAACTTGTTCAACTTATACTAACATGGAAGATTAAACTTTAAATGACAGTAATGATGATGATGAAAGAATAGGTCATTCCATTGATCAAACAACTGAGTAGGTCATTCCATTGATCAAACAACTGAAACACTCATGGTTGAAACTGATGGAAGTCCATTTAAATGTTGGAATGATACTCAATACTCAATAAGAAGCAACTGTGTCTATTACATAAATAGATACCATATTGGAGTACTTAGCTGGTGAAGGGTGGAGTGTCAGGTGTATGGAAGGTGGGGAAGAAGTGGTGCATATTAAAGACCATTAGATGTGTCATCCCATGCACATGGGAAGGTGGGTCTTCTGTAGTACTGGATGAAATGGGGAGGTGGGGGAGAAATGGTGCATACTAGAGACCACTAGATGTTGCCTTATTCCATGTGCATGGGAAAGCAAGTCTTCTGCAGTACTGCGTAATGCCAGAGATTTTGGTCCTTTGAGAGGTGCAAATATATATACATGTATATATATATATACGATTATGTATTTCTTTTGCAGGATTTTTTACGTGAAATTGTGTGCTGAAACCGATACTGTTATATTTGGGGATGGTTGTGTTGCCAGTATCACCAATAAAATGAAACACATGCATATGATTTTCACTTTATCTTTATTACTAGTTATTCATTAGTTCATCAAAGTTCTTTTGTCACACATTCTGTGACCTCCTCAATCCCTTTCTGTTTTATTTTGTGACTCCTCTTCTTTCTGGTCTTAATCTGCTACTCCATCTTGTCTATTATTTTGTGGCACCACAAAACAATGAAATACAATACAGAACGGTGAGTCTTTTTCACTCAAGTTGACATGAAAACTATACAGAAAGTGTTCATATAATTTCCAGGAGGCTCTGAATTAAAAACAAAATGCAATGATAACAAATATACACATGCATATGTGTATATGTGCATGTATGTCTGTATTAGTTGATTAATTACTTGTATATTTTCTGCTCCCAGGAAAAAAAGACAAATGTGGTAAGCAGACACTAAACTCCATATATTTCCTCTTCACATCTGTAACTGTTTTTATGAATATTATAATCAAATTCTTCCCAATTTCTACTTTTTCTTAATCTATTGTTATGAATTTTTCTTTTGTCATTGTGTGTATTTATATATGTGTGTGTATATATATATATATATATATATATATATATATATAAACACATATATATGCACATATATATATATATATATTTATGAAAATAAACCAAAGAAGCCTTCAATACATCAAAAGTCTTTATTAGCCAACAATGTTTCGTCCTAGTAAGGACTCATCAGGGCAATTAAAGCTATAAGAAGCACTATCGGCCAATACAAGCCAAAAACTCAGAAGAATATGGAGTGTACATACATTAAAGCATAGGAAAATTATCGGGTAAAAATTATCAAGTAAAAATTGCTAAGGAAGTGAATAACATTTTGAACCATATTACAAATATAGTCCAATGCAAAGACTAACGCTAAACAAAGGTGGTGATATAGAGCGGGAATTATTGTACTATATATAATATAATATAATATAATATAAAATAATACAATTGATAAAATAATAATAGGCCCAATATACATATATATATATATATATATACATATGTACACATATATACATATATATCAATACACATTTCCGTCAATACAAGCACGAACTAACCCTTATTAAGAGTTTAAATAAGAATAATAAGAATAATAAGAATAAAAATAAAAATAAAAATATAATACATATATTATTTACAGTATAAAATGAAGAAGAAATGATTAAAAGTAAACATATAATATATAATAAACTATATAATTATATAATAGATAATCTCCGGTTAATTTGCACAAACAATATAAATGTTACAATAACACTATAATAACAATATTATAATATAATGGCATATAACTTAACAAATCATATAGAGTTACAGACCGGGTGAGAAAAAATATTGTACAGAACTAAATTATGTTGGAAAAATTATGTTGGAAAAATATCAAAACCATTGCAAGAAAACAGATGGAGGTCACATTTCTCTACAATTGGTGTAAATAAATATTATCCAAACATTACAAAAATTATAAACATATTACAGAATATACAAAATTTAACATAACATAATGGTACATTTAAGAATCGGTAAATAATAAAGATCAGTAGTACATTTACAAAGAGTGGAATGATATAAAAATTTCAATATAAAATATTGAACATAGTATAATATACATAATTACGTGGTTGGTGGACAGACATTTGTGAATAAGTGAATAAGAACCAGACAGAAAACTACGCACGATAGTATAAATATATAAATAAAATCAACCGGAAATCGAAAAACAAAAACAAAAGTATTTACTTAGGTGTCACATGCAGTTAAGTAAAAAATTTAGGAAACAAACCCAGATAAATGACTAGAAAACCCTATTAAATTAATTAATATTGAAAGTATTTAAAATACATAATAAGTCAATACAAAATTAGGTATGGTTTAAGTAATCAAAAACTCCAAATTTTAAGATATCCCTATAAAAATATCTGGAAAAGAATGAAATATTCTACTATCAGTTGAATAACGTTATCTAATAAACGGACTTTAAGTAGAATTATGGTAGGCCAATGGGGACAGAAAAAAGAAATGTATGGAGGATACGAAGGAGCATAAAATCATAATCAATATACTGTATTATACAATAGAAAGGAGCATAAAAGGGAATTGAATATAATTATAGTATATTTGAAGGGGCGAATGACAAGTGTGTGTGTGTGTGTGGGGGGGGGGGGTTAATTATCCAAGGAAGAATCCAAATAAAATGGTTTATTTTCATAATTCTTCGGCTCTGTTTAATTACATTGAGCTATACCGTTACTGTCATTTCTATAATACGAAGAGGGTGTTTAACTCCAACACACTCTAGTATTTTAATTCTTCTTATATATATATATATACAAACACACATATATATATATATATATATATATATACACACATATATATATATATATACACACACATATATATATATATATATATATATATATATATACACACATATATATATGCACATATATATATATACACACATATATATGCACATATATATATACACACATATATATATGCACATATGTATATATATATATATATATACATATATATATATGTGTGTGTATATATATATATATATATGTGTGTATATATATATATATATATATGTGTTTGTATATATATATATATAAGAAGAATTAAAATACTAGAGTGTGTTGGAGTTAAACACCCTCTTCGTATTATAGAAATGACAGTAACGGTATAGCTCAATGTAATTAAACAGATGTATATATATATATATATATACATATATATATAAACAAGAAATTCCAAACATGGAAGCACGGCCTAGAGTCAAAAGGACTTAAAATTAACCTGGCTAAGACCAAAGTACTAGTTTGTAGGAAAGAAAACAAGGCGGCGGTCCCTTCTGGGAAATGGTCGTGCTCGGTGTGTAGGAAAGGCGTAGGTAGAAACTCCATTTTATGTCCTAAATGCAAAGTATGGGTGCATAAAAGATGTAGTGGGATCACAGGTAAGCTAACTAAGAACATAGATTTTACATGTGGCCGGTGCTCTGGTGCAATAAGTAGCAGCAAGTGCCCACAAACTACTAGCTCTTTCAATTGCGCAGAGGGTTCTATAGAAATAGTGGACAGCTTCCGTTACCTGGGCGATAAAATCAGCAGTGGGGGAGGGTGCTCTGAAAGTACTGTAGCTAGAGTCAGAACTGGTTGGAAAAAGTTCAGAGAGCTTATACCACTATTAGCTGCTAAAGGGTTCTCACTAAAAATGAAAGGCAGGTTGTACGATGCCTGCATACGAACAACAATGCTGCATGGCAGTGAGACCTGGGCATTGTGTGCAGAGGATATACGCAGACTAGAGAGGAACGAAGCTTGCATGCTCCGCTGGATGTGTAACAGTAATATACGTGAACGGCAAAGCATAAACGAACTAAGGAAAAAATTAGAGATAAGAGGGATCAGATGTTGTTTACTCGAGAGAAGGCTACGTTGGTATGGACACGTGATGCGCATGAAAGTCGATAGCTGTATAACAAAGTGCAGGGCAATAAAGATAGACGGTAGTCACGGAATAGGCAGACCTAGAAAAACCTGGGACGAGCTGATAAACTCCGACATCACACACTTACACCTCTCCAAGACAATGTCACTGGACCGAGACCTTTGGCGGTACTCAGTAACAGAGAAGACCCGCCTTACCTAAATATATAGTAAAACCTACTCCAGCCAGTAGGCATCTCTAACAAAATACACCCCGTCCCACCACCCCCACCCCCACCCCATCCACACCACCCCGTTCTATGTAAAGTTATGTTGGTGCCGCGCCATCGAGGCCGAAACAAATGAGATCGTGTAGGTGTCACGACAAAAAAACACACAGTCCACGCTGTAATGTGGCCGTGTAGGCAACACGGTAAAAACCTCCCAGACCCACACTGTAAATGTGGTTGGTGTTAGGAAGGGCATCCAACTGTAGAAAACCTGCCAGACAGTCCTATGCGAGCAAGACAATCACTCTTGCCTCAAGTGGGACTACCCCCGTCCAAACCCATGCAAGCGTGGAACACGGACGTTAAACGTTGATGATGATGATGATATATATACATATATATATATCATCATCATCATCATCATCAACGTTTAACGTCCGTGTTCCACGCTTGCATGGGTTTGGACGGGGGTAGTCCCACTTGAGGCAAGAATGATTGTCTTGCTCGCATAGGACTGTCTGGCAGGTTTTCTACAGTTGGATGCCCTTCCTAACACCAACCACATTTACAGTGTGGGTCTGGGAGGTTTTTACCGTGTTGCCTACACGGCCACATTACAGCGTGGACTGTGTGTTTTTTTGTCGCGACACCTACACGATCTCATTTGTTTCGGCCTCGATGGCGCGGCACCAACATAACTTTACATAGAACGGGGTGGTGTGGATGGGGTGGGGGTGGGGGTGGTGGGACGGGGTGTATTTTGTTAGAGATGCCTACTGGCTGGAGTAGGTTTTACTATATATTTAGGTAAGGCGGGTCTTCTCTGTTACTGAGTACCGCCAAAGGTCTCGGTCCAGTGACATTGTCTTGGAGAGGTGTAAGTGTGTGATGTCGGAGTTTATCAGCTCGTCCCAGGTTTTTCTAGGTCTGCCTATTCCGTGACTACCGTCTATCTTTATTGCCCTGCACTTTGTTATACAGCTATCGACTTTCATGCGCATCAAGTGTCCATACCAACGTAGCCTTCTCTCGAGTAAACAACATCTGATCCCTCTTATCTCTAATTTTTTCCTTAGTTCGTTTATGCTTTGCCGTTCACGTATATTACTGTTACACATCCAGCGGAGCATGCAAGCTTCGTTCCTCTCTAGTCTGCGTATATCCTCTGCACACAATGCCCAGGTCTCACTGCCATGCAGCATTGTTGTTCGTATGCAGGCATCGTACAACCTGCCTTTCATTTTTAGTGAGAACCCTTTAGCAGCTAATAGTGGTATAAGCTCTCTGAACTTTTTCCAACCAGTTCTGACTCTAGCTACAGTACTTTCAGAGCACCCTCCCCCACTGCTGATTTTATCGCCCAGGTAACGGAAGCTGTCCACTATTTCTATAGAACCCTCTGCGCAATTGAAAGAGCTAGTAGTTTGTGGGCACTTGCTGCTACTTATTGCACCAGAGCACCGGCCACATGTAAAATCTATGTTCTTAGTTAGCTTACCTGTGATCCCACTACATCTTTTATGCACCCATACTTTGCATTTAGGACATAAAATGGAGTTTCTACCTACGCCTTTCCTACACACCGAGCACGACCATTTCCCAGAAGGGACCGCCGCCTTGTTTTCTTTCCTACAAACTAGTACTTTGGTCTTAGCCAGGTTAATTTTAAGTCCTTTTGACTCTAGGCCGTGCTTCCATGTTTGGAATTTCTTCTCTAGCTCGGCCATTGATTCCGCTATGAGTGTCAGGTCGTCTGCGTATAGGAGTTCCCATGGGCAGCCTGTCTTGAACTCCTCTGTTATAGCCTGAAGGACAATAATAAATAGTAGGGGGCTGAGAACAGAGCCCTGATGGACGCCAACTTTTACGCTAAACTCTTCACTATATTCGTTGTTAATTCTAACCTTGCTGACTGTTTCTTTATACATGGCTTGTATAGCCCTCACAAGCCATTCGTCAACGCCTAGTTTTCTAAGAGCCCACCAGGTAATGGAGCGGGGGACTCTGTCGAAGGCTTTCTCCAAGTCGACAAAAGCTAAGTAGAGGGGTTTACCTTTAGCTAGGTACTTCTCCTGTAGTTGTCGTACAATGAAAAGAGCGTCTGTGGTACTTTTGCCTGACACAAACCCGAACTGCATTTCATCTAGGTCAATTCTCTCTCTGATTAGTTGCGCTATTACTTTTTCCGTGACCTTCATGACCTGGTCGATTAATTTAATGCCTCTATAGTTACTCCTATCTAGGGCGTCTCCTTTACCCTTATAACAGTTAACGATGATGCTGCTATGCCAGTCCTTCGGAACAACCCCATTCTGTACGACTTGGTTAACTATGCGGGTGACCATGGTGTGTCCCACCGTGCCAGATGCCTTCAGCATCTCAGCAACTATTTCCGAAGGCCCAGCCGCCTTACCCGTCTTCATATCCTTGATTGCCTTACTTATTATACTCCCCTCGACTAACACTGCTGGTCCCTCTATTGGGTCGATATGGGGGAGACTGTCTTTCTCCCATTTATTCTCCTCATTTAGTAGCCTTTCATAGTGACACTTCCAAGCTACCTTCTTATCAGCGTCGGTGATGGCAAGTGTGCCATCGTCGTCTAGTACACACTTCTCCCCGACAATATCACGGTTTTCCTTGACGCATTGCCTAGCAATCCTGAACACCTCATGTTTTTGGTCATCGCGTTGTAGAACATGCTTGAACTTTCTTTCCTCAGCTTCCCTTCTTGCTAAGTACACTTGTCTCCTAGCTTCCCTCCTGGCCACTTGATAGTCTTCTCTACTTCCCCCATCCCGCCATATTTTCCAAGCCTGCTTTTTGGCCTTAATTGACCCCTCCACCTTACTGTTCCACCACCATGTTACTCTCCTCCTGCCTATAGGCCTGCTCCAGCCACAGACTTCGTCTGTCGCCAACAGCAGGTTTGCTTTCAGAAATTCCCACTCTCCCTCTATATTGTCCGACTCTAAATGTTCTTCCTTACTGTCGAAAGCATCAAGTAATATGCTTTGAAATTTATTCCTGGCTGTGGGGTCCTTTAGCTTCCATATTTTTCTCCTGAGGATAGTCCTCTTCTGCTGTCGAGTACGTCTCGTCCTGACTATGAGGTCGCTAATTATCAGTCTATGTTGGGAGGTGCATTCTTCATGGGGGAGGGATTTAGTGTTTATAACAGACACTCTGTCACGTCTTCTGGTAAGGATATAATCTACCTGGCTTGTGTGTTCCCCGGATCTATAGGTGATCAGGTGATTGTCACGTTTTTTGAAGTTAGTGTTACAGATAGTTAGGTTATTTGCATCACAGAATTCCAGGATTCTGGAGCCTTCCTCATTTCTAGTACCAAACCCATAGCCTCCATGGATTTCGTCGTAGCCGTCACAATGTTGTCCAACGTGACCATTTAGGTCGCCTGCGATAATTATATAGTCACTGTCTGATATTTGGGAGGTAGTTAGCATCAGTGTCTCATAGAATCTGTCTTTTATAGTGCCGGGCAGTCCGGATTGGGGTGCGTACGCAGATATTACTGTCACCGTAGTTCTATTGAGGACAAGTCGTATTTTAATTATTCTGTCGTTCACTCTATTTACGTCTATTATCTTATCTGCCCACTTTTCTGCTACCATGATTCCTACTCCATCCAGCCCATCGTCGTTTCCCACCCAGAAAAGCTTATAACATCGTTTTTTACCCTCAATGAACCTAGCAGACCCTCCCCTCCACCTGGTCTCTTGAATACAACAAACATCGACCTCCTTACGTTCAAGCATTTCTACAACCTCGTTAGCGCGACTCTTTAGGGTGCCTACATTTATGGTACCAACTCTGAAGTTTTGGATTGCGTTTGGGGGTTGGGGGCGGGGGGGGGGGGGGTTATGTTAGCCGTCCGCGGTCGAAACAATGAGGAGTGCTCGCATTCTCGTCCAAGAGGTGAATTTGTCTTTATCTTTGGCATTGTCGCTGAGCGTCCAGATTTTTCTCTCTCTTTCCTCCACTCTCCAGGATTCCGCAGTCCATCCATCCATCATATATCGAAAGGCAACCAGGCAAGCGATAGTATAGGCCTCTGGCTTCTGATTGGTCCGCGTAATGATACTGGTGATGCGTGGGGGCTCTGGCTTATGATTGGTCCACGTAATAGCAATGGTGGTGCGTGGGGGCGGGAGGGAGGGGTGTTGGGTAGCTAGATAGAAGGTAATGATTGAATGGGGTCCTTGCATTTAACAAGCGATTAACAAAAATACAAAATTTGTTCTGTTCAATACGACCAAAAACTTTCGTATTTAACAATTAATACATACAAAAAATGTAGATTGTTTTAGCGATAGATTGGCTATTTGGACTTGATACGAAATATGGATTGTTTTGAAAATACGCTAGAATTAGGAAATGGGGAATTAGGATTTGTGGAGGTAGAGATGAAGGAAAATACTACGTTACATGAATATCGTGGGGTAGACAGCAAAGCAATGAAATTTGGCGAAGTGAATTCCTATCATATATATATATATATATAGAGAGAGAGAGAGAGGGGGGGGGGGCCGCATGATGGTTGTGTGTGTTAGGCGTTTGACCGCCCCATGCCTTCGAAGTAGCGGGTGGGGGGGTCGAGTGTAAGCGGGAGTTTCGAAAGAAGGAAGAAGGATATATATATATATATATATATATACACACATATATATATATGTACATATATATATATATATATACACACATATATATATGCACACATATATATATATATATATGCATATATATATATATATATACACAGTCACATATATATGCACATATATATATATAAATACATATATATACACATATATATGCACACACACACACACACACACACATATATATACGCACACACACATGACAATTTTTGTTGTAAGATGATGAAACAAACCATTTCTATTGTCAAACTATGTATGTATCACACTATACCTATTATCATATTGCATCATATAAACAAACATTCCCTCCCTCATTTCCTCATGTATACCCTCTCTGTATCTCTCTACCCTCTCTCTGTCTCTTTCTATCCTCTCTCTCTCTCTCTGTCTCTCTCTCTTGTAATGTATAAAATCTCTGTTCTCATTCCTTGCATTTGTTCTGCTACAGTTTTCCCTTCCTACTAGGAATCCTCTCCATCAATCCAGTCAGCTATTGTATGTAATAGTAGCATGAGTGTAAAGCATCTTGTTACTGCCATTAGCCATGTGTTCAATACCATCTTATTGGTACCATTGATTACCTGTTCAATATCATCTTATTGGTACCATTGATTACCTGTTCAATACCCTCTTATTGGTACCATTGACTGTATGTTCAATACAATCTTAGTGGTACCATTGACCTAGTTTTCAATACCATCGAGTTGGTAACATCGACCATGTGTTTAATACCATTTTCTTAATACCATTTTCTTAATACCATTTTCTTCGTACTATTGACCATGTATCTGATACCATTTTATTGGTATTATTGACCTTGTGTCTAATATCATCTTATTGGTACTATTAACCTGATGCCTGATACCATTTTCTTGGTACTATTGACCATGTATCTAATACCATTTTATTGGTACTACTGAGCTGGTGTCTGATACCATTGTATTGGTACTATTGATCTTGTGTCTGATACCATTTTATTGGTACTATTGACCTGGTGTCTGATACCATTGTATTGGTACTATTGATCTTGTGTCTGATACCATTTTATTGGTACTATTGACCTGGTGTCTGATACCATTGTATTGTTACTATTGACCTGGTGTCTGATACCATTGTATTGGTACTATTGATCTTGTGTTTGATACCATTTTATTGGTACTATTTACCATGTATCTAATACCATTGTATTGGTACTATTGATCTTGTGTTTGATACCATTTTATTGGTACTATTTACCATGTGTTTGATACCATTGTATTGGTACTATTTACCATGTGTCTGATACCATTTTATTGGTACTATTGATCTTATGTTTGGTACCATTTTATTGGTACTATTGACCTGGTGTCTGATACCATTGTATTGGTACTATTGACCTGGTGTCTGATACCATTGTATTGGTACTATTGATCTTGTGTTTGATACCATTTTATTGGTACTATTTACCATGTGTCTGATACCATTGTATTGGTACTATTTACCATGTGTTTGATACCATTGTATTGGTACTATTGACCTGGTGTCTGGTACTATTGTATTGGTACTATTTACCATGTGTTTGATACCATTGTATTGGTACTATTGATCTTATGTTTGGTACCATTTTCAATACTATCTTGTTTATGCCATTCACCATCTATTCAGTACTATCATGCTATCACTTATCATTTGTTCAATATTATCATGTTTATACCATGGTTATTTGTTTCACAATGTTAATGGTCTGAGCTGTGGAAAGTTGCAAATCCACAGATTATATTTGTACTCAATGCAGGTTTGTGGAGGTTAGGAGTAATCCATATATATATATATATATATAAATGGAAAAGAATGAAACAAAATTTCATTTCTCACTCTTAGTACGGCTGATACCTAAATATAAGTATGTATACGTACATACATATATGTGTACAGATGTACAGTAGTATGTATATATATATGTACGTATGGGTTTACCGAACATTTATTATAATGTTCGGTTTGTTTGTAAACAAACAGCCCGAATTACACCGTACAGTGCTCGGCAACCATCGTCGCCCTTTTGTTCAACACTGACACAGGAACTATGTACTAGTTTCAAGCTTATTAGCTATCGTCAGCATTGTATACCTTTCTGTCAGATGATTGAACGTTTGAAAGTATATACTTTCACACACGCATATATATAATATATATATATATATATATATATATATATATATATATATATATATATATATATATACACATCATCATATACATACTTAGATTTATATATATATTATACACACACACACACACACGCATATATATAATATATATATAAATATATATACACATATATACACATCATCATCATCATTTTACGTCCGCTTTTCCCCGCATATATATAATATATATATATGTGTGTGTATATATATATATGGATTAAGAGTTTGAAGATTATGAATGGGAACCCATTGTTTTGTCTTTTTATTTTCTTTTTTGTAAGGTGGAATATTTTGTACCTTTGTCTAGTGCCACAAACAATTCCTAACAATACACGTATTTGATATATTTCTGTCAGTTGGTTATAAGGACAGGAAAACATTCTACAAATATACAGAATACCAAGGACATAGATAATCTATCCTAATATAAAGATCTAGAGGTAGAAATAACATGTATATATGGATGATGAAAACAGCAACAATACCTATAATAATAGATGCTCTGAGATTGATTAAAAAACACACAGACAGATATATAACTAAAACCCCAAGATTTACAAATATATACGACATACATATAAAATATAAACTAGGCACTGCACACATATTACAAAGAATACTCTCAATGCAATAGAAACATCACCACCAAAAACCTCACTGCACATACCCAAGGTGCACAGAGCTGCACTTGGTAATACAGTGCAATAATAATAATAATAATAACAATAATAATGTTTTCTTTATTAGCCACAAAGCTAACATGAATAACAATAATTTTAAGATAATGATAATGATGATTTCTTTATTCAAATTTAATACTGATTTCTTATATAGGCACAAAGCCAGCAATTTTGGGGGAGCGGAAAGTCGATTAAATCGATCCCAGTGCGTGACTGGTACTTTATTTTATTGACCCCGTAAGGATGAAAGGCAAAGTTAACCTTGGCAGGATTTGAACTTAGATCAAATTTAATAATAATGGTTATACACAAGTCAATATAATGGAGGTGGGGATATAGTCAATTTATTGAATCTCAGTACTTCACTGCTACTTTATTTTATCAACAGCTGAAGGATGAAAGACATATTTGATCTCAGCTATATTTGAATTCAGAATGTAAAGAGCCAGAATAACTGCCACAAGGCATTTTGTGTGATGCTCTAACAATTCTGCCAATCCACCACCCTAACAATAATGAGAATTCCATACAGTGCGATGGAACTTGAGACTGATGTGAGACTGATCTATGGTTACAAAGAGAACTTCATAAACACAACTATATCTGTTGCCTATTAATTATGGTTAGGTGAAATTTATCAGTCTGTATTTCCCAGATTTCAGATTTATCATCAGGGAAACCAAACAATCAGATCCTACATACATGGTATATATATATTATTGACTGGTAGTCTTAACATTGGGATAGTAGACCTAAAATGACACCCAGGTCCTTTGATACCTTTAACAGTGTTCAGGCTGTTCATGAACCATATTGATCTTGTTTGTCTAGGTGAAGGATCACAAAGGCCATAGGCATTGCTACTCTTCTGATACTGACTGGCTTGAAAAAACAAAAATATACACTAACAATACATGAAATTTTTAATGCAGGTATACCTACATTAGGCATGTGATCTGATGATTAGAGGTGTTAACTCATGATTATAAAGTTATGAGTTCAGTTCTTGGATCAAGCAGTGGATTGTGTCCTTGAACAAGACACTTTATTTCACGTTGCTCCAGTTTACTCAGCTAAAAGATAATTGTTTCTACTTTAGGCACAAGGCCAGCAATTACCCAGTACATTACTAGTACTTTATTTTATCAACCCCAGCTAAAAGATAATGCATATAAGCAGCAGTTAGTACTCATTTAATAGGACAGGGTCACAGTGATACTGGTGCCAAGCTGCATCATCTTTTGCCTTTTTCTTCAACTATGGAGAAGAGTGACTGACCTTCATGGGCGACTGTTGATTCTCCACAAATTACCTTGCTCAAGCTTGTGTCCCAGAGAGGAACTTTTCAGGTACAAACCCATGGTCAGAAGGAGCCTCGTATCATATGAGGCTCCTTAATTATAAACTCCACTGCAAGAAGTAAATAAATGTAAAAACATTTTAATATCTTTGTAGACAGAACAATATTAAGATTTTCATTACATGTTACATTTCTAGTTGGAAATTCATCATGTTTTCTGATAAATTTCCAACTACAAATGAAATATGTAAGGACAATACCAATATTTTTCTACTTACAGGGATATATAAAATATGTTTACATTTATTTGTTTCAGAGTGAGGCTTACAAAATAAAAATTGTAGGTATACTTACATTAAAAATTTCAGCATGACCTCAGCCGGATGGCTGGAACAGGTGAAAGAGTAAAAGAGATATTTGAGTTTGAGCTTGGCTGGTCTCACTTGGAGATCTAGCCGGATCAGTTGGAGACAGTTGCTTCTGACAGGACTCACTGGAAGGAGTGTTTCAGGACTCTGCACCCATGACCCTCATGGAAATAAGTGGACAAAGAAGAAGAAGAATTAACATATATAACAACTTTTTAATTGCAACAAAAGGTGTAGAGCAGATACAAAAGTTACAAGCAATGTTATCAACAAGTCCCATATACGAGTTACTGAATCAACTAGGAAGAAAACTGCAGCAATCAGCCACCTTAAATATCCACTTCACAAATTATTATTATGGACAGTGAATTGGCAGAATCGTTAGAGCATTGAACAAAATGTTTTTGTGGTGTTTAGTAACAGGTTTTTACATTCTGATTTCAAATCCCACCAAGGTCAACTTTACATTTCATCTGTCTGGGGTTGATAAAGTAATGTAACAGTCAAGTACTGGGTTCAAGTCGACTACCCCCTACCTCCAAAAAATTGCTGACCTTGTGCCTAAATTAGAAATCATTATTATCATTAATCATTATTATTATTATATTGTTAATATCAATTATTAATATAAATTCCATCCGCACCAAATTTTTTATCTTGTGCCTGTATAAGAAATCTTTGTATTTATTATTATTATTAATATAAATCTTTAATACTATTATTATTAATCTACCAGTAATGTACTGGGTAATTGTTGGCCTTGTGCCAAAAGTAGAAACAATTATTATTATTAATCTAAATTTTCAATACTATTATTAATAAATATTCATGATATTAAAATTGATAAAAATTCATACTATTAAAATTGATAAAAATTCATTTTATTAAAATTGATAAAAATTGAAAATATTAAAATTGATAAAAATTCATAATATTAAAATTAATAAAAATCCATATTGTTAAAATTAATAAAAATTCATACTATTAAAATTGATAAAAATTCATTTTATTAAAATTGATAAAAATTGATAATATTAAAATTGATAAAAATTCATAATATTAAAATTGATAAAAATTCATAATATTAAAATTAATAAAAATCCATATTGTTAAAATTAATAAAAATTCATACTATTAAAATTGATATAAATTCATATTATTAAAATTGATATAAATTCATACTGTTAAAATTGATATAAATTCATATTAGAATTGATAAAAATCTTTAAGGTTATTATTATTAATCATCATCATCACCGTTTTACGTCCGTTCTTCCATGCTAGCATGGGTTAGACGGGTTGTCCTGTTGTGGGCAGCGTCTGGTCGGCTGACCATGCCTTGCTCATACAGGAACTGATTTGGCTTGATTTCTACAGCTGGATGCCCTTCCTAACACCAACCTCATTTACAGTGAGTGCTGGGTGCTTTTTCGTGGCGCCTACACGTCCACTTTATAGTGTCGGCTGGGTGCTTTTTTGCCATGGCACCTCCACGACCACCTTGCAGTGGGAGGTGTGGGGGAATATTGTCTATATACTTCAGCTTGTACCCATGGGAGGTCGGGTACTCTGTATTACTGCGTGACGCCAGAGGTCACGGTCGTGTGTCATCGCCTTTGAGAGGTGTAATTGGGTAAGGTCGGCTTTTATCACCTCATCCCAGGTCATCTTATATAAAATCCGTCAACATTTGCAGTTTTGTTGAACTGGCAGAATTATTAGAATGTCAGACAAAATGTTTGCAGTATTTAGTTATGGCTTTTCATGTTCTGAGTTCAAATCCCACCAAGAGATTTAATTTTACCTTTCATCTGTCCAGTTCCAATAGAATAAAGTACCAGTCAAGTGCTGGCATCAGTTTGACTATCCCCCTCCCCACAAATGTGTGGCCTTTTGCTTATGTTAGAAATGATTGATGTTGTTGTTGTTAAGGCAGCAGAGTAGCACAAATGGTGCAGTAGTGGACTCAATCTCTACAAGATAGTCAGTTCCTTTTTTTCTTTTTTTTTTATTGGTGACATTTCTTTACTAAAGTCTACTTTTACATATGGCCAGTTAATGTGGTGAGGTAAATAAATATATACATATACGGACGTTAAACGTTGATGATGATGATGATATACACCAGGTCCAAACACAATGGAACCAGATTCTCACTGTCATAGCAAGTCAGGGTCATGTGGTTTGGAGTTTGGTCCTACTGAATGGCAGCTTGGGCAAACGACTTCTTCTATAGTCTTGGGTTGACCAATACCATGTAAGTGAAATTTGGTAGGTAGAAACTGTGTAAAAGCCTATCATATATATATATATATATATATATATATATATATTTATTTATTTATTTATAATAGACACAGAAACATATGTCAAAGCAAATAAATTCATAATCTCTTTATTCCAACGTTTTATTTTTCTTGGTGCAATACTTGCTTATATATATATATATATATATATATATATATATATATATATATATATATATATATACATATATGTATATATATATATATATATATATATATATATATATAAGTACCACCAATCTCTGGGAGGGCCCTGTAGAAACAGTAGACAGCTTTTGCTACCTAGGTGACCGAATTAGCAACGGAGGTGGGTGCTCAGAAAGTACAATAACTAGGGTAAGAACGGGATGGAAGAAGTTTAGGGAACTACTACCACTGCTAGCTGCAAAAGGCTTCTCCCTCAGAATGAAAGGCAGACTGTATGATGCGTGTATCCGAACAGCGATGTTGCATGGTAGTGAGACCTGGGCGCTGAAGGTGGAAGACTTACGTAGATTAGAGAGAAACGAAGCCTGTATGCTCCGATGGATGTGTAACAGTAATATACGTGAACGACAAAGCATAAAGGAATTGAGAGAGAGACTGAGCATAAGAGGAATCAAATGCTGCGTGCAGGAGAGGCGGTTACGCTGGTATGGACATGTGATGCGTATGAAGGATGACAGCTGCATAAAAAGGTGCAGAGCACTAGAAGTTGATGGAAACCGCAGAGTGGGGAGACCCAAGATGACCTGGGATGAGGTGATAAAAGCTGACCTTACCCAACTACACCTCTCAAAGACAATGACACACGACCGTGACTTCTGGCGTCACGCAGTAATACAGGGTACCCGACCTCCTATGGGTACATGCTGAAGCATATAAACAATATGCCCCCACTCCCCCCACCGCAAGGTGGTCGTGGAGGTGCCACGGCAAAAAAGCACCCAGCCCACACTGTAAAGTGGACGTGTAGGCGCCACGAAAAAGCACCCAGCACTCACTGTAAATGAGGTTGGTGTTAGGAAGGGCATCCAGCTGTAGAAATCAAGCCAGATCAGTTCCTGTATGAGCAAGGCATGGTCAGCCGACCAGACACTGCCCACAACAGGACAACCCGTCTAACCCATGCTAGCGTGGAAGAACGGACGTAAAACGTTGATGATGATATATATACACATATGTATACACATACACATATGTGTGTGTGTGTGTGTGTAGGTAAGTTAACAAAAGAAGAGTGGAAGATGCATGTATAGTGGGTAAGATTGTAATATTGGCAACATGTAAAAAAACTCTGTTATCATCAGCCGTCAAAATGGATATACAGTTTCAACTCCTACCGACAGTGCTGCTGGTTCATCCAAGGTCACTCAGCCAAAAATTGTTCTTCACTACACATCACATTCTTAAGCTGGCCGCAGCTTAATGACAAGTAAAATGACAAGTAGAATCCAATGAATATATAGAGTAATGTCCAACATTGCAAATTGTCTCACTTTAATTTGATCTTCACAAGAAATATCTGTGACTATAAGCAATATATATGTAGTTTAAGTTCTGTCAAGGACCATCCATTTTTTTCCCTTCTCTCAAATTGGGAGTTATAAGGATTTTTTTCTCTACACTATCAGATTTATGAATGACCCTCGGTGACTTCCTTGACAACCACTATGTGTTAGTCTATGGAGTCTTTGGAAGAATACAAAGGTGGGTTTCTTTTGTCTTCTTTAGGGTATTTTTTATAAGACACCATCTTGTCATCTAGATACAGAGAAGTTCACTGCTTCAAGGACACTCAGAACATATAGAAAGTTGAAACAAATATTGCAAAGCAATTTGTCCAATGCTTTAACAATTCTGCCAACCCACAACCCCTGGTGTGGTACTTTGTTTTATCAACCCCGAGAATTTAAATGCAAATATCAGTGATAATAATAATGAAATTATTGTGTACAGTGTTCAGGTGCACTACAACTCATCAAAGGTGCATGTATATTACATATAATAATATACAAATGTCAGGGAAGTGAATAGTCATGATATACACGTGTGCATGTGTATGGAGGGGGGATATCAAGTGTAGTATTGGCGAATCTCAGGAAGCATGGAGGTTTTAAAGGTTGCAGTGTCTCGACAGCTAACAACTGATGCAGGTAGTTTGTTCCATGCTTCAGCAACTCTGAGCGTGAAAAAATGTTTCCAAAAGTCATGGAAGCTGTGTTGTTTTCTGACTTTGTAGGCATGCCCACATGTGTTAGACACATGGAAATCAAAAAGGGGCTCAAGGTTGTTGTTGACAAGATGGTTAATAATTTTGAGGGTGTTTACCAAGTCAGTTGCCAGATGTTGGAGCTTCAATGTATCCATGCCCAGGGAAGCAAGGCTTTCAGAGTCTGGTAGATGCCTGATGGAGGATATTCGCTTGGTTGCACGTCTCTGAACAGTTTCCAGGCGGTCAGTGTTCTGAGCAAGATAGGGGAATGATGTTTGTACTCAGGACTTAAAGAGCTAGAACAAATACTGCAAAGTTTATCCAATGCTCTCATCATTCTGCTAATTCCCTGCTTTTTATAATGTCTGATATGTTATTATTGATGTTGTTTAACTGGTATTTAATGTTTCCCGTTGCTCTTCTCAGAAGCATAAAAGATAAAGTTGACCTCGATGGGATTTGAACTTAACTTTGCCATTCATCCTTTAGTTGATAAAATAAAATACAAAGTACTAGAATCAATCAAATCAAGTAGCCCCTCTCCAATAATTTCTGCCCAAGATGGGGATGGGCTCCACTAGGTTTTAAATACCCAGGATGACATCATCATGACTCCATCAGGAGTTTGTGGTCCGGCCTGTTCCCTTTTTTTTAGTTTTATGAAGCTGTTAGGTGTTGTTATTATTCCATATGGTCACATGATATTGTTTTCTCATTTATTTCTGTAATTACCAATAATGTCTTGTTTTTCAGTGAACATCTGATATAAATATGATCTTATTACATTGATTATCTATAAAACATAACACTATTGCTATATTATATATCAACTTGATGCCTGTTAAATACCTGCAGTTGTATTGTTTATATGTATATTGTATTATTTATCTAATTATCAGTACTATTATCTATGTAGTTGACTGTTTTATATGTTCCATTGTATTTCTTATAATATTTGGATTTGTTTTTCTTTGTTTGTTGTTTTGTTTGTTGTTGCTTTTTTCCTATCTTGAATATTGAAATAGTTTCAAGTATAAGCAAATATTTTTGGAGGGGATATTATAATTATGATAAAATAATTATTATATTGAAGAGTATTGTAGTTTGCTTGAAGCCACTTGGAATATATATATAGATTGCAGTGAGTTATAGTGATGTAGATCAATCATCCATTAACCTACACCTGATTCTATGATACAAAAATGTTAATTTTAAAATATTTATGTTTATCTAAAAACCATCATTCAAACACCAGCTTAACCCTTTAGCATTTACATTACTCTATATATACTGTTGTATTTTCACGGTAAAGGCTTTACCTCACATAATTATCTCACATAATATTGAATCTATGAGATTTTGATTTTATCTATTTTGAGAATAATACCTTAATGTAAGTAGAAGCAGCCAGTTACAGCCGGTTTGAACAGAAAGTGGTGAGGGAGTTCTGGCCAGATAGAGCCAGTTTAAATGCTAATGGTTTAATAATGAGAGAGTTAGTTATATTACTAAATCATTCCAAATTCTTGATTATTTTCAAAGTTACTTAAATATCATTAGAAATATTGTAGCAAGAGGGTTACAAATCAATAGCAATACTAAGATATTGAAGTATTCAATTTGGGACAAAGTGTATGCCTAGTGGTCTCACAATTGTAAGGATACTGATTTGCTTCTAGACCAGATGGTGTGTTGTCCCCTTTAGCAAGACACTTCATGTCATGTTGCTCCAGTATACTCAGCAATGAGTACTAGCGGTAGTTAGGGATGAACGCTGCAATAGAATAGCCTCTCATCCAGGGGAAAGTCTTGTACTCTCAGTTGCCTAACTCCAATGTAACTGGGATAAACTCCAGCCTGCTGAACAACCAGGCTTGGGACAGACTACAAATTAAATATTTATAAGGTAATATTTCAATATTTTTTTATTGTCATTGATATTTAATATTTGATCTGTATTGCAACTACCTCCTATAATACACTGTACTCTAATTATTATATTATTGCAAGGGTTAGAGCTACAGAGCTGGCAAATAGCACTTTGGTGTGTTGTTCAATTTCACACAGCTAGTGTACTCTTAATACTACTATCTGACATAACTGACGACCTCCTCATGAAAAGACTATCTACAATGCCAGCTACAGTCCACTCTTGTAACCTTATTTATAACAAAATACATTGTCCTAATGTTTGAATTAAATAATCAGTAATTTGGAAGGTTTACTAAAATAACAAACCATGTTAGTATTAAACTGTTGCTTGGAACATAACTTAGCAGAATGTTCTTACATATAATTTTGTGAGCAGGTTTAGATTCTTTTAAAAGATAATACTTTAACATTTTCATTACCATATTTCTAATGAAAAGCACTGCCTATGATATTCAAATCATTTTGAAAATAATCAAGATTTTGGAGGGATTTAGATATGTTACTAAGTTTCTCATTATTAAGCTGCTGTTAACATAACTAAGATTCTTACATAATATTATAATGAAAAGGTTTGAGATAAATATAAACACTTTAAATTAACAGTTCAGTATCATAAAACCAGGGATGGTTCCAGATGGTGTGGTATCAAAAGGGTTAAAATGATAATTTTTGTATCATAAAACAATGGGCAGTCAGTGGTGGCTTGGTATGAAGTGTCTCAAGTCTGTATATATAGTAATCAGGAAACTATTATGATTGTTATTTTATTAAAATGTATTCACAATTTACTAGTCTCACAAAAACTTAGTACAACCAAAGATCTTCAATTTCCCCTCCTAACCTTCATTAATCACCTTAATGGCAGACATTCTGATGATGCATTTTCAAAATTGAATGGAGATGATACATGATTGCTGAACCTGCTAGAAATATCAACCAATTTTTCCTCCAAATTACACCCTACTGTCTTAAATGAAGAAAGAATACATTAGATAATGTAGTCACACATATACATAAAATGACTGGATGGTCACAGCTGAATCAAGTCTTGACCAGGGGTTAAACAGCAATGACAACAATAACCATGAGCCAGTGAGAGAGCCTCAGTGTGGTCACTTGACCTGATGTAAAAATAACAACCAAATTTCCCTCATATCACACTCTATAAAGTGTTTAGTGTTACGAAAAGTATCCAGCTACAGAAACCATGCCAAAAATTGGAATATATAAGTGAGACATGGTCCTCTGACTTGTCTAAGAGAACAGTAACTTCATTAAAAACTGACTAGGAGAGTAATGACCTGTCCAACCCATGCCAGCATAGAAAACATCCATAAAGTAATGATCAGACTCTACTGTCTTAAATAAGTGATAGTCATGGATGTAATACTTTCGATCAGTGGCCTGCTCAGTGAAGGTTGGTCTGAGGACAAACACACATGAGAATTATTTTTTAATTGTATTAAACATTACACCAATATTTAGATGCATATAACACATTCATCCAAAATGAATCATGGGTCTTATCTGCCACATCCTCTCCTTAAACGGTTAATTTTTTTCTTATTTTTTTAGTAGTTTGTTTTTCTTCTTTACTGCTGTAGTTTATTTTAGTAGTGAACTAATACAGTTTGAATTAATTGCCTTAACTTGCTTGTTTTAATTATTAATCTATTACTAACTGCTTGGTGTTAATAGAAATCCATCTATGTTGAGAGCACTACATTTCAGTCATGTTGAATGAAGGTACATGACTTAGTGGTTAGGGTATTTGGTTTGTGATTGTAAGGTCATGAGTTCAATACCAAGTAAAAGATTGTTTCCTCGTGTACAACCTTTTATTTCACATTGCACTGTGTCATTCTATATCTCCCTGAGAACTTTAAGGGTGTAGATGTTTGTAGAATGCTCAGCCACTTGCAATTTAATTTCACGAATAGGCTGTTCTATTGTTTGAACAGCTGGAACACTTGTGTATTGTTAATGTAATTCCCAAGCTGAATCAGCATGACACATTATATGACAAGACTGGAGTTAGAATTACATGTTCAATCCATCTGAGGGACTTTTACAAACTCTGTCTTTCTGTTGACCCAATTACAAGGTTCAGGCTGACCTAACACTGGGACTTTATGAATGTGAAGCAAATTTCTTAACAACTTGACTCTACTTACATCCACTGACTATATTGTAATGTACTGCTATTAACAGTGCTACTGTATGATACAGATAAGTGTAGTGTAACATAGTCAATATAAATTACAGTGTTGTGTGGTCAACAGGGCAATATTTAGTAAATGTGTATGTATATTAGGTTATTTTGTGGAGGGGCATTGTATCGTGTCTATTAAAATGTGTAACCAAGTTTTGATTATCCAATCAAAACTGCATGAGCAACAATTTATAAATCTAATCAGTGAGTTTATAGTATATAACATGTAGCTCATCATATTAACCATTACTATCTGTAGATTGACTTAAACATTTCATTACCTTATTTCTAATGAAAGACACTGCCTATGATTCCAGAATTTGGAATGATTTTGTTACAAACTTTCTCATTATTAAGCTGTTGTTGGGACATAACTTAACTAAGGTTTTTACATAAAAATATGATAGATGTTTTTTTTTAAATAAATATAAATACTTAAAAATAAACAGCTTTGTATTTTAGCACCATAAGCAGTTTCAAACAGTTTGATATCAATAGGGTTACAAACTGAAGAACCACATTAGATGCTTACAGCAGTGGTTCCCAAACTTATTTTGTTGTGGAACTGTTATATATACATTTCTTTTTAAATTGCAGAACACCATACCTATATTTCATGAATAATCCTCCACCACTTAGTGTAGTGATATAAAGGGAAGCCTTGACTTTGAATAAATGAATGTATATATGAGTAGATTTGTATCTATCTATATGTATGTAAACAGCCTGAGAAGACTCTGGAGCAGACCAAATGGGGACAGAGGAGACAGTAAGCTCCAGTTTGTAGGTGATTTCCCCCTCAATGCAGGCACACAGTCTGAAATGCAGCAGTGTATAATGGACAGGTTTTTCAGTCACAACATCAGCACAATGAGAACTATATACCATACTACTAACCATCTTTCCTCTTTGTAAGGTGTATGTGACATCTGCAATCACGATTTAATGTACTGTGTTAAATTTATTGATACACCATGTGTTTTGATTGCTTCTATTCCATATATGACTTCTGAATTTTTCTTGTTTTTTTTTTTTCTGTTCTCTTTTCTTTATCATCCTCCATCATGTATTGTTCCTGGGTGTTTGCCTCATCTACTGATTCTTCCCCCAATGACTTGCTTGTGAATGCTGTCCTCAACACAACTAAAACAACTCAAATAAAAAATTAAAAAATAAATAAACAGAACGTTCGACAGCTGAAGACACCCATGACCGAATACGGCTTTCTTTCACAGCCAAGGACAAACACGAAGAGAAAGTATTTGCACGACTCAGTCGTTCATATAAGGTTACTACTGATGTTTTCATTTATTCAAATGATCAAGGAAGATAAATCTGTGATAATGATTCTAAGAAAGAGAAAGAAATATTTTAACCCTTTAACATTTACATTACTCTATATACACTATTGTATTTTCACAGTAAAGGCTTTATCTCACATAATATCGAATCTATGAGATCTTTATATTATTTGTTTTGAGAACTTAAAGTCGGTATGAGGGACCAGTTATGGCTAGTTTGAACAGAAAGAGGTGAGAGAATTCTGGCCGGATACGGCCAGTTTGAATGCTAAAAGTTTAAGAAATATATATGTGTGTGTGTTTGTGTGAAAAAATTTGGGAACCCAACTGCTTTTGAAACGGCAGGAGCTCAGCCATCAGGGTTCCAAATTTTTTCATAATTACCCACTCTACTACCCCAAGTATTGACTACTCTGGTGAGTAACGGTCTAACTTGTTTTTACTACATCGATTCTGATTTATACATATATATATATAATGTTAAGCAATGAACGAACAAGAAAAAGATAGTGAGGTGTTAAGCCATTGTTTTATGATCGTTTCAAAGACCTAAGTAATGTGCAGACTAATTAATGGTAGTTACGTAATTCCATACCATTAATCTCAAAAAAACACATCTTCACTACTGTAGTTCTTCACACATTTATATATATATATATATAATACATATATATAATAATAATAATAATGAAATTATTGTGTAGAGTGCTCAGGTGCACTACAACTCGTCAAAAGTGCATGTATAGTACATAGAATAATATACAAATAATATAGAAATGTCAGGGAAGTGAATAGTGTATGAGTCATGATATATATGTATATGTATGTGTATACAGAGAGAGTGGGGAGAGATAAATAGAGAAGTATATGATGGCTTATTCAATGGTTGAGAGGTTATCAGTAGAATTGACAATCTGCTGTAAACAGCAAATGTGCAAATGAAGTACAGTTGTCTATATTTGCAAATAAGAAACTGTCCTATTTTTCATGCTAAAAAAGTGAATATGTAACACAATGGAATCTTTAGATTGTTGTTTTATTTCAAACAAGTGTAAGTGTAGAAAATGTCAGCCATATATACACATACAGTATATATAGTTTACTCTCTGTAGTTTTACAGGAGTACTTCATCATCATTTCATTTTACGTCCGCTTTTTCCCTGCTTGCAAGAGTGGGATGGGAACTGATTCTGGCTTGATTTCTGCTTGATTACAGCTGGATGCCCTTCCTAACACCAACCTCATTTACAGTGAGTGCTGGGTGCTTTTTTTCTGTGGCACCTACCGTCCACTTTACAGTGTGGGCTGGGTGCTTTTTGCAGTGGAATGATATGGACCCCAGTCCCTATCATCTCATTTCTACAGCTGAGTAAACTGGAGCAATGTGAAATAAAGTGTCTTGCTCAAGGAAACAACACATCACCTGGTCTGAGAATTGAACTCACAACCTTTCGATTGCAAGGCCAATGCTCTAACCACTAAGCCATGTGCCTCCAGTATCCTAAACCTAATTTTTTAAAAAGTTCTTATATAAATAGAATGTTTTAATTTAAACGTAAACACTTATAAAACCAGAGCTAGTTTCATTTGAGTTGGTATCAGAAGAGTTAATGATGAAAGAGCAAGAAATAAGGACAGGGAAAATAGCTTTATTTGTTAAGAATATAATTGATAAAAATGAGTCACAAGGAAAAATAGAAAAGGCATGCACACTCCTTCAATTATACATTACCACAGGGAAAACACTCATGGTATTATCATGAGTGATAGCATGACTGAGGCCTTTAAACAGCCAAGTACGCTCATGGGTATTGCCTAATACTTCAATGTGATGAGCCACCAATGATAATAAAACTTTATTGTCAGTAGTCCAGCTCCCCAAATGTTTTGAATGCCACGGGCTGAAAAATT
The DNA here is from genome assembly GCA_964016885.1 of Eledone cirrhosa. Classification (NCBI taxonomy): domain Eukaryota; kingdom Metazoa; phylum Mollusca; class Cephalopoda; order Octopoda; family Eledonidae; genus Eledone; species Eledone cirrhosa. The sequence continues at coordinate 32,756,770 of OZ024742.1, read as the reverse complement.
AAGGAAATATATTTTCATTTATGGAATTTAAAAAAAAAAAGAAGAAATATTACAATGAAATTAATTCTTTTACTACATTAGAGTTTTTTTTCTTTGTTTGAATCAGTTTCATTGAATCTCCTTGATCTTAATCTTAACTGTTGTATTTAGAATCTAATTCTTGTTTTTTGTTTCAGTGTATATGTGTGTGTGTGTTTGTTTATATTTTCAAAATCAGAAATTAGTTTACAGATTTCATTCATTAATATATCATCATATATTACTGTTTAGTCAGGATCTTCCAAGACTGGTGGAAGGGAGAAAGGTATCCCCAAGGCCAGAAACCAAGTCCAAATGTTTGTATTTCAGTGGACTCTACTGGCTGTGGGGAATTCTAAGACTTTACATTACCAATCTATCTTACAAAGAAATATGGCAGGGTAATGGAATTGTTAGAGCATCTATATCTATTCTGGCTCTGTGCATTCTGAGTTCAAATTCCACCTTCAGTCACCAGATCAATGGTAATATTATGGGACTGGGATCCCTATCATTAAAACACCCAAGAAACTTTCTATGAGATACAGCCACTTCAACGGGCTAGCTAAACCTATGCAGGTGTGAGTTATAACAACAAGAGAACAGCATACATATTTCCTTCTAACTTCAAATCTGACATAGCTTACTATTAATATTTTAGTATCACTTCCTCTTAAGAGACCACAATAAGTAGTAGTTGGTATAAAGTCCCTCACAGACACACTCCAACCTCTGACCTATGGACATGTTGTCTCCTCCCTCTTCTACTGCTACTACAATGGTTTCTGTTCTTCGTAGCTGGCTGTTCTCATGCCACCTCTAATCAAGTAGTCCCAACTCTCTTGTCTCTCATCATCACCCTTGTTGTATCCAATCCCAGTCCTTTTTCTCCTAAATTACATTAGAAAGATATTCTGCACTCTGATTGTATCACATTAAAACTTTAATTCTTTAGTTAACTGAAAATTTTCACAACTTTCTGTCGACTAAATATTTGAATTAACAAACTTGCCGTCAGATATTTTCTGCTAAAACATTGCAGAATAAGAGTTAAGCAGCAGAATATTGATGGCACCAATCTCCCTGGTGTTGGAGGGTCAGTGACAGCCATGGGCACTGTCCCTTTCTCCAGGCCTCCCAAATAAAAAAAACAATTGAATACATATAAAACTGAGAAAACTCATCGCCAGAACAGCTGTTAAAACAGCTAAATGTTGTCAAAGGCAGAGATGGGCAAAAATGCCTCAGAGCACAGAGACCAGTGGCCAGTGGTCAACAGAAAGACAATCCACGAGGTGGGTGACAGGAAATTAATCAAGGATTTAGGAAATATTTCTTACTAATACAAACTCAAGCTTCATGACATTGTAAGAAAATTCTTCAAAATTTGCTGCATGATCGTGGTGTCATATAAACTTTTATTGGTGTGGAATATTTCTTTAAGCTTATTTCTGATAAGTTACCTTTCACCTTATTTTTTCCTGAGAAATTTGTTGTTTTATTTTGAGCATTGGACATTTCTTTTTCAGTTTTGAGACTTAAACTCTGTGTGACACACAATCCGTAAACACAATTGCATTAAACTCATACTTTGTGTAATTGTATTTATGATATATCTTAACTCTATTCTGTGATTTGTGTCATATTGTATTTCAAGGTCTCTGTATTGTCCATGCTATGAATTAAATTTTATAGTTTATATCTTTAAAATAATGATGTAGTATCATCTATTGTTATATATTGTACTTTGGTAAAACATTATCTGGTGAAGAACTTTGTGAAAATTATAGAATTAAATAATTTTATATCACTAACAATAACAGTTGCTAAAAGTTTCACATTTTATGATATAAAATATATTTGATTCTCCATTTTGTATAGAATTCTATATCAGATAAAGTTTTATCAAAGTACAATATATGCAAATGTATGATATACAAGTACAGCTTTACTATATATATATAGATATTTGATTTAATTTTCTTCTCTATATTTTCTACAGGTTATATATTATTGATCATTTCTCCTTAATCTTTTGCTAGTTCCAGCCACTGGCTATGACCATACCTCATCTAAATATATGTATTATTGATAAATATATATATATATATATATTTTTTTTTATTTATTTATTTTTTTTTATTTAGTTACAGATTTATCATGTTTCTGGTGTTGTTGCTTCATTTAAATATAACCCTTAAAGGCTAATATTTTCTACAAGAAAGATGGAAGAACTTATTTCTTTAAGTGTTTGTATATATATATATGTGAATATATATTTATTTATTTATATATATATCTGTGTATATGTATTTATTTATGTCCCTGTTCGTATTTCTATGTAGACGCAAATACGCTTATGTGAGAAAGTATACGTCTACGTACTATTACGTATATGCGTGTAGTTGAGTGTGTGTATGTTTATGTTCTGGATATTTATTTTTTTTATATATATATTTTTTATATTTTTTCCCCTTTTTCCTTTTCACCCGTTTTTTTCAGCCTCACTTTCATATTTCCTAAATTTTGTTTTCAAATCCATATTTAATAAAAACACCATGTTATTTATTCATTCTGATGACTGAAGACACACAACATCTGCCTTCAAGAAACCACTGGTAAATGAAATAATTATCTTATGTTGTTTATTACATAACTAATAAGCTCTGTAGTCTACATAGAGCACTCTTTTTTCCTGTACCTTTCCTGTACCTTTCCAACGGAAATACTTCACATATATATATTAATAAAAACGATGAAGTATTGTTTACATGTATTTAGTTTTTTATTGTGTATCAACCTGTTATGTGCATCTCCCAGAAGATTGGCTCACCACACACACACACACCATATCTGAAACTAACACATTTTATTTTACAGAATTTTAAATAACAATAAAACCATTTTCCTTGGTTGGGGAGGATAATCTAAAAATGGTTATCTTCATTGCAGGTATTGTTATATTTTGTCTCCAAATCATGATTATATCGATAGAATTTTGTCCCCTTCTGCAAAGACATAAATAGAATTCTTATTTTCAACATATCTGGTTTTCTTGAGAAAATAACTTCTAATAATAAACGGAATATGTATCCTGGAAACTTAAAAAATGTATGTTATTTTAATGGAATCAATATGTATCAATGTTTTCTTAATTTGTTTAAAGCTCTTTTTTGTGTGTCTGTTTACTGTTATTTTATTTGTTTGTTAACTTGTATATTTTCCTTATTTTATTTGTTTTTATTTATCAATTTTATTCCTAGAATCAACACATTCAAAGTTCATACTTCATCATTATGTACATCTATATATCTTTAAAGTTTAGTAATAATATAGTTTGGTATTCTTCATCATTACAATCATCATCATCATCATCATCCTTCTTCACCCTCTTGTTCCTGAGAAGGCCGTGAGGGCAGAATCCTCAAACACTCCTTCCAGCGGGTCCTGTCAGAAGCAACTGTCTCCAACTGGCCCAGCTGGATCCCCAAGCAAGACCAGCCAAGCTCATGGATCTTATCCAACCATTTCAGCTGCTTGTATTCGTGATCATATTCTTTTGGTTAGTAGCCAATGTTCATAGGTAAGGGTTGGCATGAATATGAAACATGTCTAGAAGCTTTCTTGGCAATTTGTTTATAAACTAAGACACTTGTGAGCTGATAAATTGGTGTTGCTTGTATTGTGTATGCTACAATGATGCCGCCAATAACAATAATTTGGCTACTAGTGTTCAAAGGGTTATTTTCTATTAGGTTGATCAGAAAATAATGACCAATTCAAATCTTCAAATTTTTTAATCGTTATATTTATGTAGAAGCAAAATTATGCGGTGGATTGGCAGTATCGGTAGAGGGTCGGACGCCATGCTTTCCAGCATAGTTACGTCTCTTTACGATCTGAGTTCAAATCCCGCCGAGGTTGACTTTGCCTTTCATCCTTACGGGGTCGATAAAATAAAGTACCAGTAATGCACTGGGTAATTGCTGGCCTTGTGCCTAAAGTAGAAACAATTATTTATCAAAATAGAAACCATGTGATTTAATTTTGAATGAGAAACAAGATTATTTAGGCTCAAATGAAAAATAAAATAGTAATTAAACTCTGAGGTCTAACCTAACAAAAATTCCTTAGTGAAGCTACCATGCTACTATTGAATCACTTTATTTTAAATGGTTGTTTGAATATTTGAAAAAAATGATTGTAGGTAGTCAAGCCATAGAAAACATGAGAAACGGTTGGAAGGACTTTAGCTGTGTCGTAGACATGACAACTCCCCTGGTACTATGATAAAATGCACTTGATGTACTCTATAAGGTACAGGAACACATGTATGTGAGAAGCAAGCCCTCTACCTATCTGAGAGATCAGTAGCTTAAATTAGATACTGAGTTGGTCTGTAGTGACCCATCCAATACTTGCTAACAGAGAAAATAGATGTAAAGATTGGTGAGGATGATGATGATGGGTGTTCCAGTTGCTTAAATAACGGAACAGCCTATTTGTTAAATTAATGTGTAAGTAGTGAGTATTCTGCAGTCACATGTCCCTTTGATGTAATTCTTGTGGAGGTTCAGTATGTGACAATGCCAGACTTCTCAGTAACAGATACAGTCCATTTGACAGGATTTAAAACAGTTTCTATCTATCCAAATTCACTTACAAGACATGGGTTGATCTGAGGCTATGATAAAGACATTTGCTTAAGATACCTTATTATGGGATTCAACTCAAAACCTCATAATTGCCAAGCAAACCTCTTAACCTCTCAGTTATACATTACCACCTTTACTCATACCACACTTCACCAGCAACTCTATAGTATTACCCAAACCACACCATTCTTTAAAAGTATTCAACTTCTCTAACATTTAATTTTATTTACAGTTGGTCACTCAGCATCACCCAATTTTGTTTATTTTTTTTATTTTTTATTTTCATTTCTTCGTTGTCTCTCCACTTGTTATAAAGACAAACACAATGATGAGAGTATTGGTCGAGAAATTGTTCAGATTGAAAGACGCCGTGAATCTGTTTTTATTCAGGTATTTCTCTAGTTAATCAAAGCATTGTTGTTCTGGCTTGAAGACACTCTGTTCAGAGAGTTTTTTTACACACCTGAGACTGCGGTGATCAAATGGAGAAAAAAACATTTTTTTGTTTGGTGTTTTATATTTTAAAGGAATCATTGTTTTAAATGTCTGGGGGAAAAATACAATATTTCTCATAATTTATTTATAATCAGGAATATTTTGCATGAAATTTTTGTTACCCTGACATAAAATAGAATTGATGAGTGACTGAAGGATTATGGAAGAAAAATCTTAAATTGTTAGGACATATCAAAAGATATTTTGGGTGGTTGCTGACAGTTCATCCTTCCATGGGATAGTTGCTATCTGTTCATGGGCTCTGAACTTCTGATGAAGTTGTATTCACACTGTCATGACATATGATGTGCCAAGGGGATTTAAACCTAGCAAAGACCATCCGTCTCCAGGTTTGAACGCAGCTGATTTTTTTTTTCCAGAGTAAAAGAGAGATAGGAAAAGTTGACCTGGCAGAAAGCCAGAACAAATACTGCAAGGCATTCTATCTGATGTTCTAATGACTCTGATAACTTACTACTTTGGATAACTGATAACTGAAAATGTGCATGATGTAGCTTTGCAGACCAAGCCAACATTATCAGATTAAACAATTAGGAGCCTAACTGACTATTGTAATTGTGTTAGAAATATTATCAATAATGTTGATTCAGAAGTCACTCGATTAACTTTGGAGATCTTGTCTATGATTAAACCAAGAACAAACACTTGGATCAATTCAGCCTAGAGAAAATTTAAAACTCTTAGATACAGTGTTAAGGTTGTTGAACAATCCAGAAAATTTCAGTAAGAGACAAAAATGTTATTCTGACTAGTGGGATTATTCATGGCAGTTTGAAGTAACACATCTAGATATTGAGTTTGCCTCAGAATAGCTACCACTAAAGGTTGTCAAGGACAAGATGTTGTTAAACCAAGACAAATTAAACCTTTTCTTAATATATTTCTAATAAAAGACACTGCCTATGATTTTAAAATAATTTTGAAAATAATGAAGAATTTGGAAGGATTTCTTAATATAACTTTCTCATTATTAATTTAATGTTTGGAGTGTAATTTAACAAGGGTTCATAAAATTCTGACGAAAATTTTTAGATAAATGTAAACAGTTTAAAATGAATCATTTGTATTGTAGAACCAAGGGCAGTTTCTGGTGGGTTGGTATCTAAAGGGTTAAGTCTACCCCAACAATGGAATCATTCCAATTCACTTCTAGACTGTAGAGAAAAGGGAATTTTAAAGTAAGGATATGAAAAACTTTGACAGGTGTTATAAAGAATTACAACATACTGATGACTGTGTCTTTACTTTGATTTTTATCCTCAATAAGCTCACAGCCCACCTGCATTATAATTTACATGGTTTTCCTTAAACCCATCTATCAAATTAACACTACATTGTTTTTGTTTTGTTTTTAATAAATAATGTATTGCATTTTATTTAAGGTTTCTAACAGAGCAGTTTATTGTTTTTAACTTGTTTTGGATGTTGCTGTTTTTTTATGTTTTTTTTTTTTTTACCCCAGTGACTGTTGTTCATTATCAACTTCATCATTGTCATTTTAACGAACAGGGTTGACCTGGAGCTAAACAACCACTAATAAGAATGCTAAAAATTGAACAAATAAATGAATAAATAATGGTAAAATAATTAGATAAACCAGAGGAAGATTCTTTAATTAAACGGATGAAGTGTTGTCTTTTTAACTAAACAGGTGTGAGTTCATATTCCATTAGTTTTGGACACGCCTTAGCCATAAGGTCCCAAGTTTGATCCCACTTTAAGGCATCTTGGACAAGTTTCATTAACCACAGCCTCATGTTACCCAAGCATTGTGAGTGATTTGGGGTAGACAGAAACAGTTTGGAAACCCATTTGATGGCCTGTACCTGTAATATACAGAGCCAACCTTGTCATGCGCTGTGTCTTGGCAAATCATTATCTTCATTTTACGTCTGCTTTCTATGCTAGCATGGATTACATTAAAAGTACACATATCCATGGAATACTCAACTACTTAAACAAGAGAAGACTGTTCTGTGAGCTGAACAAATTCTGCTTCTTTAGTTTCTTTTGCTCCCTATGAAGCATTGGATGACTCTCATCATTTCTGTAGCAACTTTGATTAATAGAGGTTAGGTTGTTAACCTTGCACTCCATCTTCTCAACACAAGCCAAAAACTAACCTAGCATTACAAGGACAAGGACCTATTTCAGGTGCTGTCAGCCACAGTCAACTGAGCCTGGGACTCAAATTGCTTCTTTCTATTTTCAAAACCAAACAACTGGAACACTAATTATCAAAACTGACAGAGGTCCATTCCCTTTCAGTTATACAGCCCTGTGACCTAATGTACTTTAACAATGATGACATTGAATTATCTTCCCTTCAATGTTAAACCTAAATATACATGCTGAAATACACCTGTTCTAGTATAAAACAAACACTGTAAAAAATTTTCTCAATTATAACTGAGGATCATAATGAAGTCTTGTTGTTTAGCTCCAGTTCAATTGTAATCAAGCAGATCTGTAATGCAGGTTGTTCCAGCTGTGACCCTCCAATCGTTTGAGGGTATCTATAATGTCATTATCTAACTTGTTCTTGCCATATTGTTGTTTAGCTCCAAATTGAGTAGACCATTGATCAAAAGCGTTCCAGCCATGACTAACCTGTCTCGCTCTCACTCTTTTCTTTTTTGCTATTACATATCTAAAGCTATAATTTCCTATGTATCCTTCCATTTTCAAGGTGGTAATTTAAATACAATTTGGCTGCTTTATTTGCAGGTCAAGTGCCCAAGTAGAGACCTTCATGTACTAGGGTTTATGTTTATCAATTATAACAATCTCTGCTCACCTCCAATTTCTGGTCTTATCCTAACATGAGAAATTGTTATAATTTAGTAGAGGAGAAATAAGTTTTTGGCAAGTTAACCTTAATTCTTTTATAGCTTTGTCAGATGAGTGAAGGGTAGTGTCTGATCTTTTGTAAAGTCTCCAAGATTAGTGATGAAAGAGAGTGAAGTAACCATTATCGTGGACTACTGCAATAGGAAGCAGTACATCCAGACAATTAGTTATCCTCAGGCCAGTGACCTGGTCCAAATACTTGCATTAGTGTTAACTTCATTAAAGGCACCCAAGTGAGCCAAGTAGTGGTGTTAAATTCGGTGACTAAGTAGTCTACCATCCATTGCAGCTATTCCACTTCATTACTATTAATATCCTTGTGAAAGGCATGAACATCACAACTTGAATTCCTCTTTTAAATATCACAAGGTGATATCCCTATTTAAGAAACAATTATGATAATTAACTAGTGATAATGATGATGATGAGCTTGAATTTTATATTTGATAGGTATATCTATTTGTTTACTGTGGCCATGCTGGGGCATCACTTTCAAAAGTTTTAATCACCTACAATGACTCCTGTACTTATTCTATTAATTTCCTGAAAGACATAAATCAAGTCAACTTTGACATACAGACAGAAATAAATAATGGGAGGTATTTTTTATTCAATGAAATTGTTCAGCCTACACGCACGCACGCACACACACACACATTCATGCATATATCCACCAAATTTCTACCAAATTTCACTGAGAAGGCTTTGCTCGACCTCAGGTGGTTGAAAAACACTTGCCCAAGATGCACAGTAGGATGGAACCTGGAATCATGTGGTTATGCTCACATGTATATCGGTTTAGCTAACCTATAAGGTTGTATCTCATAGGAGGTTTCTTTAGTGTTTTAGTGGTATGGGCCCCAGTTCTATCATGAAAAACGACATGAATTGAAGTCTCTTGCTAAAGAACACATGTCTTTCAGGCTAGGAATCAAACTCACACCTTTATGATTGTGAATCCAAAATTCTAACCATAAATCGTTATCATCATCATCATCATCATCATCATCAGCGTCATCATTTAATGTCCATTTTCCACACTAGCATGGGTAGGATGGGCAGTCTCTTTGTGAGAGATCAGATCAGAGGACCTTGATTCACATACACGGAACTGATTTTTGCTTGTTTTCTACCATTGGATGTCCTTCCTAACACCAACCACATTTACAGTGTGCGCTGGGTGCTTATTGTCATGACACCTAACTGGAAAAAAATGAAAAGTTAGTCTTGGGTAGGATTCAGGCCCACATCTTCTGATAAATAAACTTATGCTTTTTTTTCCCAGTTAAACTACTAACCTTGCTGAAATTTTTTCTTTGAAATAATCATATAAATTGATGTTGCTTCTGAGATTTTTTTTCAGCCAAGCACGATTTTTCCCCTTTGTTTGTATCAGTTTCATTAAAACTGCAGTTTATATAATTCAAACAGTGTTTTATCAAGAAATTTCTAAGCTGAATTTTGTCTATGTTTCTTTGATTGAATGTTGATTATTCTTATTGATTTACTGTGATTGCCTTATATATACTTGTATATAAGCTGAAAAATGTGTGACAAAAAATGGATGGTAAAATTGGAGGGTGCTTTTATATTCAAGGTCAATATTTTATCGATTTTCACCAACTTCAAATTCTACATAAATAAGGTGCTAAAATATTTTCACTTTGAAGGTGAATAGTACAAAAACAATACTATAAATGACATTTAAAACATTTTAAATATGAAAATATTAAAACCTCATAAATATATTCTCCACACATGAGAATTTCAAAACAGCATCATCTAAATATGATGTGTTAATTAGCTGCTACAGATTATACTGTGTTTTGGGCCATTTCTCAGACATAAAATTGGAGGTTGGCATATTCGACTATATATTCATATATTTATATATATATATATATATATAAATTAAAAGGTTATTTGTCTCTAATACTTAGACATCTCAATTATATATGAGTGAAACTTTATTTTAGTCTGTCTGACTTATAGAGTTTTTTGGCATAAGTTTAATATGTATGTATGTATATATATATACGGTACCTAGGAGATCAGATTAGCATGGGAGGGGGGGGGGGGGGTTCTGAGGCCATAGTATCTAGAATAAGAACGGGTTGGAAGAAATTTAGGGAGCTGCTTCCTCTGCTGACGAAGAAGGGTTTCTCCCTGCGTACGAAAGGCCGGTTATATGATGCCTGTGTGAGGAGCGCGATGCTGCATGGTAGTGAGACATGGGCAGCAACTGGAGAGGATATGCAACGGCTGGAGAGAAATGAGGCAAGCATGCTCCATTGGATGTGAAATGTCAATGTGCGTGAACGACCCACCATGAATGTGTTGAGAGAGAAACTGTGTCAGAGAGGAATAGAATGTAGTGTGCGAGAGAGGTGACTGAGGTGGTATGGACATGTGATGCGCATGGAGGATGACCGATGGGTGAAGAAGTGCCAGGAAATCCCAGTTGAAGGAAGACGTGGTAGAGGTAGACCACGAAAAACATGGGCAGAGGTGGTGAGAACAGACCTCAGATTGCTGAAGCTCACGGTGGAGATGATGAAGGACCGTGACAAGTGGAGAGATGCTGTGCTGAATAAGACCCGTCCCACCCTTGCAAGCAGGGAAAATAATCATCATCATCTTCATCATCATCATCGTTTAACGTCCATCTTCCACGCTTGCATGGGTTTGGACGGGATTTTTCCCACTTGAGGCAAGATTTGTTGTCCTGCTCGTATAGGACTGTCTGGCGGGTTTTCTACGGCTGGATGCCCTTCCTAACACCAACCACGTTTACAGTGTGGACTGAGAGGTTTTTACCGTGTTACCTACATGGCCACATTACAGCATGGACTGTGTGTTTTTTTGTCGTGACACCTACACGTCTGGCAGGTTTTCTATGGCTGGGTGCCCTTCCCAACACCAACCAGGTTTACAGTGTGGACTGGGAGGTTTTTACCGTGTTACCTACATGGCCACATTACAGCGTGGACTGTGTTTTTTTGTCGTGACACCTACACGACCTCATTTGTTTCGGACTGGATGTTGTGGTACCAACATAACTTCACATTTAAGGGGGTGGTGTGGATGGGGTGGGGGTAGTGGGACGGAGGTGTATTTTGTTAGAGGTGCCTACTGACTGTAGGTTTCGCTTTGTACTTAGGCAAAGCGGGTCTTCTGTATGACTGTGTAGCACCAAAGATCTCGGTCCAGTGACATTGTCATGGAGAGGTGTAAGTGTGTGAGGTCGGAATTTATCAAGTCATCCCAGGTTTTTCTGAGTCTGCCTACTCCGTGGCTACCATCTATTTTTATCGCCCTGCACTTTTTTATACAGCTGTCATCTTTCATGCGCATCACGTGACCGTACCATGATGCGGATGTAAAATGATGATGATGATATATATATATATATATGTGTGTATATATATATATGTATGTATACCAGTTTGACTTATTCATGTTTACATTTACAAAACCACTGTTAATACAAATATTTCAGCTTCCTCATTATTTGCTCTTTTCATTCACTTGCACCCATACCTGTATATATAATATGATATATGATAATATATGGCTGGCAACAGATACAAGCAGGTTGGAAAAGAAAGCATGCTCCAAATATGTAATTCATGTTTATCTCACACAAATTAATATACTATATATATACATACATATATATATATAATTTAATTTTATGTCCGCTGTTCCATGCTTGTATATAGATTTCCATTCAAATCTGAGTTTTTCATTCTTAGCCACCCTGAGTTTTCTTGTTTCTTGCATAATCTTCAATGAAACTGGTACAATTGCTGAATATACTCTATAACATGTATTGAGTATTGAAAGTATGTTAGCTTAATGTAAGATGCTTCAACACAGGTTGTTTTTACTATGAAAAATAGTGGAACACATTGGACATATAGGTCCCTAGAGATGGAAAAGGTGGACAGTATTACCTCAGAACTTCACATCTACCATATGCTAGAGGGCTGGACTACCATTATACCAAAATGAGATTAGCCACTTACTTGCCATTTTAAAGTCTTATCTTTCAGCTAGTAAATGTAAACAAAGAATCAGTTGTATTCACAAAGAGTTGAGCCTATTTTGAATTTTAATGTAAGCAGGTCACACTAAGCTAACATACCTTCAAAATTCAGAATTTGCTTCATGCTTCATAAATATGATTGATTCAATATATATTGAGTACGTTTTTTTATTATCTAAATGTATATGTGTGTGAATGTGAGTGTGTATGAATGCATATTTTCCAATGTGATTTTAATTTGCCTAGTCAGTGAATGTTCTTCACACAGAAAAGACTTCTATTAGTCACTTTGAAATCTTGACAGACATTAAGTTAGCCATGCTTTGCTAAGGAGGTTCAATAAGATCAAATATGTTGTAGCACTTTGTTGCATTCCTTTACAATCTAAGTTTAAATCCCATCTAGGGTAACTTTGAATCTTGTCCCTCTGGGATCAATAAAACAATTATAACCCCCCCCCCCCCCAGTACTTGACTGGGTGGGTGGGTTAATATAACCGAATATACCCCTCTCACCTCCAAAAATGTATGGGTTTGTGTATAACCTAGAAATAATAATAATAATAATTGTTATTATTATTATTATAAATTATCAAAGCACTGGAAATGTAAGAATCCCAAACGTAGAAACTAATCATAACAATTGATCACTATAAATAATAGTTGAGGAAATTGGATAAATTACCCTTAAAGACAGGAAAAAGTGAACAAACACACTTCTGTCCCCTTTTTTCTGACTCTAAGGGTAATTTACCCAATTTTCTCAACTGTTATTTATAGTGATCAACTGTTATTACATTTATTTTCTGTTTGGGACTCTTAAATTTTCGAATTATCATTGTTTATTATTTTTGTTGTTGTTGTTAAATAAAGAAATCATTATTATTATTATTATATCAACATCCTCAGATATGTGAAGCAGAATTGTTACCCAAATTTGTGACAGATGTTTCAAAATACTCAATACCATTATTTTTACTGTTTCTTCGTTATTCTGTTGTTAGTCTGGACCGGCAATTGAGATAACTCCAGCTGTGGATAATATCAATGATGAACAAAATGAAGAGGAATACGATGATCGCCAGGGTCAGTGGTTACGACGACGAAGGCTAGATGGAGCCCTTAACAGGGTGCCAGTGGGTTTCTATGAAAAGCTTTGGAAAATCTTACAGAGAGTAAGTTGACAGGATACTTATTTGTTCTATCACCTATATGATTCTTTTAATCCTTTTAATGGACCCTGGACATGCTGGAGTACCCACCTTCAGAGTTATTTCCTAGATGGGTCAGAAGACCCCATACATTCCATTTCAGGCATGGTTCTATGTTTGGGTATTTTTATAAAGCACCAACCACTTTATAGCACAGCACAAAGTATATTAAGTACATTTGTTTTTGAAGCATTAGCATTAGGGCCAGTGTCATGTCCTTGACCAGAACTAAGAGTCCTTTCTATTCTCTGTTTGATTGTCAAATATTGTACAAAGTATACTGGTGCGCACACACACATACACACACACACACACACGTAGAAGTTCTTCTTTCATGACTTATGCATCCTTTACTAAATTCATGCAAATGTCCCGAAAGAACTGAGCATCTCCGTATGAGTATGTAACATTACCTCATTAATATATACATATACATATTAATGAGAGGTTACAAACTAAAACTGCCCAAGCTTGTGGTTAAACCATTACCTCATTAATATATACATATTAATGAGGTAATGGTTTAACCACAAGCTTGGGCAGTTTTAGTTTGTAACCTCTCCAAGCTGAAACTGCCTTAACTAACGGTGGCCCTATACCTCATTAATATAACCACTCTTTGTCTCATCATGCATCAATTACTACTCTGATTTGTGGTCTTTGCAGTTTTCACACCACAGACACTCCATATATACACACACATATATCTACATATAAACATTTTTTTCTCAAATTTGTTTTCTGTATTGTAATATTAATTCCACATATCTATGTTTCTAGGTTGAAACCTTGTCTATTGCTAACAACACTCTAGAGAAAATCCTGACTAGAGAAGTAAGTTTTTTGTATTCATTTATTTCAGCCTTTGCTTGTTATAATATGTATGGAGGCACATGGTTTAGTGGTTAGAGAATTAGCCTTGCAATCGAAAGGTTGTGAGTTCAATTCTCAGACCGGGTATGTGTTGTTTCATTGAGCAAGACACTTTATTTCACATTGCTCCAGTTTACTCAGCTTTAGAAATGAGATGATAGGACTGGGGTCCCTATCATTCCACTGCAAAGTGGTCGTGGGGGAGCCACGGCAAAAAAGCACCCAGCACTCACTGTAAATGAGGTTGGTGTTAGGAAGGGCATCCAGCTGTAGAAATCAAGCCAGAATCAGTTCCCGTCCCACCCTTGCAAGCAGGGAAAAGCGGACGTAAAAGGATAATGATGATGATGTATATGCAATCGTAAAACAGCATGTAAGAATCTGAATTAAAGGACAATTAAACTTAAAATCTAAAAACGGAGAAAGCAAGCTATGCTAAACATCAATTTTTTGTACATGTTATAAAGATCCTTTTTTTATATATATACGAGGTGCACTTTTCGAGGCCTCTTTTTTATTATCATTCTCCTTATATAATGTGATCTGTATAGAACGTTTTCTAATGTCCACACCATTTTTCACTACATATATATTCTTTATATCTAAATAAGGAGTCTTATTATTCTGAAGTTTCCCCTATGTACTCACAGGATCATCTGACAAATCTTTTCCCCAAAATGGCTGACTGAACACACGTTTTTTCATTAAAAAAAAAGAAGAAAAAAAATTTTTTTTTTCCATTTCTTCCTTTTCCCTCTCACCTCTATCTTTCGATTTCTTCTTATATTTCTCATTCTAAATTCTGATGAAGGACTAACATCTGAAACATTAAGACTCTTTTCTTACTATATCAAGCATTAAACTAATATCTTCATTGTACTGTATTGTATGCTTTGTTGTTTTCTGCTTACTTTTTGCATACACACACACATATATATATAGATAGATAGATATCATCATCATCATCATCACCATTTAATGTCTTATTTTCCATGCTTGCATGGGTTAGATGGTCATCCACGTTATGAAGCAAGTCTGGCCAGTTGGCCATGCTGTACTTTGCTCAAATAGAACTGTATTTTGGCCACCTTTTTCCAGCTGGATGCCCTTCCTAGCACCAACCACATTTACAGTGTGGAACTGGGTGGTCTTGTTATAAGAAGGGTCTGGTCAGTTGACTGTGCCATACACTGCTCATAGTGGAATTGTACTTTCTATATTTAGAAACCCTGCTAAAAATAGAACGTATGAGCTAGATGTGGTAAACTGACCCATCTAGCCTCAGAATGTAACAACCCTTCTAACCCATGCAAGCATAAACATAGACGTTAAATGGTGATGATGATAATATATGTGGTATTTCTTAGTACAAGACCAATTTTAGATGCTTACTCGATATATATATTAGTTTAGCCCTTTAGCATTTAAACCGGCCATATCCAGCCAGGCTTCTTTCACCTCTTTCTGTTCAAACTGACTACTCATACCAACTTTAAGGTATTGTTCTCAAAATAAATAATATCAAAATCTTGTAGATTTGATATTATGTGAGGTAATTATGTGAAGTAAAGCCTTTTCTGTGAAAATACAATAGTAAATATAGAGTAATGAAAATGCTAAAGGGTTAATAAGCAGAGAATATATTATCATTTTTTTTCTTTTGTACTCATAAAAAGGACTTTTTTGCAAGAGCCATAAAAACAATAACAACACTGGTGAGGTTGTTGTGTTCTTGAATCAATTGTTTTTGACATGGTTTCTACAATGAGATGCCCTTCCTATTGTTTACCCCCTTACAGAGTATACTGGGTGCATATTTTTGCAGTTCTGGTACTAGAGAGATTGTCAATCATTGACTCATCTAAAGAGCCCTCCCTACCCTAAATACTAAGTTTACTCTTTCTATGTTTGGTTCTTTTCCCTTCCATTCCCACTTCCTTCCTATGTAATATATAGCTAATCTTAGATCAGTCTATCTTTCTAACTATAAATTTAACACTTAACATTCTGTAATGATTCAACAGAAAATATCTAAAAATAGGTCTGCTAATTCAAATGTTTATAGTATCTTTACTATTAGACTGATCGTTTTGAGGACTTGCAGGAAACTATCCTAAAGACTTTAATTTTTAATGTGATGTAGTCATAGTGCCTTGTACATTTCAAGAATGTTTTGCTCATTCATTTTTATAGTCATCTGTTCATATTCATCTATTTAATTACACAGATGACATCTGGAGAATTCAAATTCGCCCTGCAAGTCGAGAGAGTTCTAAATATGATTCCACAGCCGGAGTACCGACAACTGATGGTAGAGGGTATGATGGTTTTAACCACGCTGCTTGATGTTGACCCCAACTGTCGGATCAAACTAAACCAGGTTATCTATATTGACAAAATTGTACAAGAGGCTAACCAAATATATCTGAAAGAACAGGTCAGTATTTAAACTTTAAAAATATTTTGATGCCAACCCACCCAAAACTGTTCTTATTTCTTGGATTTAAAGTATTCATTTTTAAATTAAAATCTTCCATTACAAATTATATGTCAAACCCTTTTATTAAGTGACAATTTAGTCATCACATTAATAATTATTTCTAATATTGGCACAAAGCTAGCAATTTGAAGGAACCTCAGTACTTTACTGGTACTTTATTTTATCAACCTTGGAAAGATGAAAGACACCTTGCTTCCCTGGGCATGGATACATTGAAGCTCCGACATCTGGCAACTGACTTGGTAAACACTCACAAAATTATTAACCATCTTGCCAACAACAACCCTGAGCAGCTTTTTGAATTCCATGTGTCTAACACACGTGGGCATGCCAACAAAGTCAGAAAACAGCACAGCTCCCATGACTTTCAGAAACATTTTTTCACACTCAGAGTTGCTGAAGCATGGAACAAACTGCCTGCATCAGTTGTTAGCTGTCGAGACACTGCATCCTTTAAATTCTCCAACACTACACCTGATGTCTCCCCCTCCATACACACGCACACATGTATTTCATGACTCGTACACTGTTCACTTTCGTGACATTTGTACATTATTCTATGTACTATACATGCACCTTTGATGAGTTGTAGTGCACCTGAGCACTGTACACAATAATTTCATTATTATTTTTTGTTATATAAAGTTAACCTCAGTGGGATTTGAACTTGAAGGATAAAGAGCCAGAACAAATAATTGTTTCTACTTTTGGCACAAGGCCAGCAATTACCCCAGTGCATTACTGGTACTTTATTTTATCAACACCATAAGGATGAAAAGCAAAGTTAAGCTCGGCGGGATTTGAACTCAGAACATAATGGGTAATAACTTTATGCTGCAAAGCATGGTTTCTGACGCTCTAATGATATTGCCAATTCAATACCTTTAGCCAGAACAGATAATGTGAAACATTTTGTTTGAAGCTCTACTAATTGGAAAGATAGTCTCAGTTGATTAAAAGTTTTCCCCTACTCCTATTCAGACAACACACTACTTGTATCATTATCATCATGTATAAGTATATATATATATTGGGGTTTTTTCTCTTCCATTTCAGAAAATGCCAGAAGATGTACAAAAGCATCTTGTAGGAGCAGCGGGTATCTGTCAACATTTTTATGACAGTGCACCCAGTGGGCGCTATGGCACACTCTCTTATATGTGTCGGGCCCTAGCTGTCATCCTGCACCTTCCTGTTGATTCAGATAATGGACTTGAGTGTGCTATCAGTTAAACTAAAACGATACATATTTATTATAACTACAGAACAAAGACTGATTTATTATTATTATCGATATATATTTCTTGATGTGAGATGAAATTTTATTTTCATTTTATTTTATTTTATTGTTTCCTTAACCATTTTAAGGAATAAAAGAACGGTTTCCTGCTAATTCATTAATGTATTTAGGCAGCACACTCTCCACGCCCTCCACGGATGCAGTCCATAGACTGAAACCAGCAAAAGAATGTAATTTGTACACAATCTATAATTTCTTTTTGCAATGTATGTATCAGAAAGTATAAATCAAACTAAGCATCATATCTGATATATATATATATATATATATATATATATATATATTAGTAGCAAAGATATCTATTTTATATACACTTATAAATCTGGTGCATTTCTAAGACTGCAGACGTGATTTTTTTTATAATTTTTTTTTTTTTATATCTATTTTTTAATTATAAAAGTCCACCACATAAACATAAGTTTCATGTTTGTTGAAATCCAGTTAGCATTCAAAAATGATATATATGTATATATAATTGAGTGATGATTTACTTTCACAAGATTAGTTCTGTTTCATTCGGTGAAGAAATTCTCAGAAAAAGGTTTCATCACCAAATGAAATAGAATTAGTTCTGTAAAAGTTACCTTTCTATAAGATAAGTGCCCGCTCCACTTGATGTATTGAGCACCTTACTTTATTGTGGTTCCCTTCCCTTCTTTAACTGAATACCATTCAAATATATATATATATTAACGAGGTAGAAGTCCAACTGCAGGTTTGGGCAGTTTCAGCTTGTAACCTCTTCAAGCTTCTTGAAACTACCCGAGCTTGCAGTCGGACCTCTACTTCATTAATATATCTGCTCTGCATGGAGGTCTTCCCATCACAGACACTCCATATATGGTCCAACTCATGCCAACATGGAGAAGTGTACTGTAAATGATGAAAATGGGTGTGTGCATGTATATATATATATAGTGGTAGAACACTGGAAGGTAATATCCGTAGTGGTAGAGCACTCAGTCCATGGGACGAGTTAGGTAGAAGTGGTTGCACAACAGTTAGTTCACCACACCGAGAACAATTGTTTCACCTTACGAGCTGAGGATCCACTAAGGTGAAACAATTGTTCTCGGTATGGTGAAATAACTGTTGTGTAACCACTTCTATATATATGTGTGTGTGTATGAGATTATATCTTTTTGTAACCAAAGTTCCATGCTACCCACGGCCACACGATGAAATACTTCTTTGTGTGGCTATCAGTAACTTTTAAGCAATACTCTGCTCTTAGTTGACCTCTCCCTCCACAAAAGCACACTTGTATAAGTAGGGAACAGCTTTTCTTCCAAACATGTTATTTTCAAAATATGACTCTGCTCTTGTGTGGTCTTTTTTATTAAAGATTTTTCATATTTCCTTATTTTTTTTTTATTAGTTTGGAACATGTGTGTACTAATGTTTCAAAACCTTGATTCCATTTACAAAGTCAGAATGGTCATAGAGGTGTACTGGCCATATGCTTAGCAATGGTAGTCAGCTATCATGACAGTGGTAGATCATGAACACCTGATTTAAAATTCTCATAAAACAAAACATAACCTGCATCAACCCTAACCCCCATAGTTAGAATATACTACAAAAATACCAAAATATAAAAAAAACTCCTCATTCACCCTTTAGCATTTACATTACTCTATATATACTATTGTATTTTCACAGTAAAGGCTTTACTTCACATAATTATCTCACATAATATCGAATCTATGATTTTGATATTATATATTTTGAGAACATCAGAATGAGCAGCTGGTTACAGCTAGTTTGAAGAGAAAGAGGTGAGAGAATTCTGGCCGAATATAGCTGGTTTAAAAGCTTAATATGCAACCAGAGACTGGTAAACTGTAGAACATATTGCAAATGACCAATGTGATATATATATTTGAAAGCAAACATGAAAATAGTGAGATTCCTGACTAAAATTGTTACATCAGTCACAAAAGCAACTACACTTACACATTGGTTAACCATGCACTTACAAAGAGCCATCGCTACACATTTCCATACAGTTAAAAAAAAGATATAGATAGAACTACATTAGTCCATAACACTAGAATTCTGTATAGAATTCAACAGAAAATGAGGTAAACAACTTTGAAGACTCCACTAATATCAGAATATAAACCAAACATTAACACACAGATACAGCATACTTGAATCCAATTATAATAACTGCTATACTTCAACAGTTGAGAAATATTAAATCAGGCATCCGTGATCTCCTACCACTCCCATGATAGTTTACAATCATATGCTAAGTATGTGACTAATACACCACTAATGTTATCCTTCTGTAAAGGTTTTGAAAGATTAATGAAAATGACCAAACTTGAGCACAGTTGTGTTTTCAATATAACATATCAAGTGATAGTTTTGAAGCATGAGTTACTAACAACACTACCATCCATCTCAAGTTATTGTTACTAAAAATAAAAATAAACTGTGCAGCTCATGGCATGGTATTTACTGAGAGTTTGTCATTTTGTTAGGAAGAAGCAAGTAATCACTGTTATTCTAGCTTTTCATCATTTTAGAGTCAATAAAATATGTTGAATTTAATTCTAAGACAGGAGTAATAATTGTTTCTACTTTTGGCACAAGGCCAGCAATTACCCAGTACATTACTGGTACTTTATTTTATCGACCCTGTAAGGAGGAAAGGCAAATTTGACCTTGGTGGGATTTGAACTCAGAATGGCAAGGGCCGTAACTCTATGCGTCAAAGCATGGAGTCAGACCCTCTACCGTCAGACAGGAGTAATAATATGAACAGTTCAAATTCCATCATTGGTATTGTACTGGGTCCATGGCCCCCAAAGCACTTAACTTTAGGTGTGCAACTAACAAAATATAACAATGTTTGCTGATGTAAATTTTACAATTAATAATACAGTCAGAAATATTTGTGGCAAGGGTTATTTTCTGAAATACAAAAGGATGGAAAGCAAAGTCAACAGAGGCAGGAATCTTAATTAAAGTATAGAGACAAATCTAAATATTTTAAATGAAGTATTTTGAAGTGGTACTCTTTTGTATCTATCAGCAGTAACGATGCTGATAATGAAATGAACATTATTTCCATAATTAGAACTATTAATTAATTTGATATTTGATTTAAAGCACATGGTCTAGTAATTAGGGAGTTGGATCATAATGCCATGGATTCAATTCTAGACCAGATGGTGCATTGTGTACTTGAACAAAAGTCTTCATTTCACATTGCTCCAGTTAACTCAGCTGGGGGTTGTTGACCCGACCCGTTATGGACTGGCTTAATGCCAATAAAATCAGAATAATCTCTGGGCTTGGAACAGACTTTAATTTTACTTTTATTTATTTGATACATGTAATAATACTAACTAAATCAAAATACTTTGAGATCAAATTATCATTTTACCATCTCATCCTCTGCCGTCACTATTTTTTAATTAATTGAATTTCTATATATTAAAACTACTTTGAATTAATTAATTTATGACCTCAAATAAATTACTTTTGTGCTTCTTGTTTTCCTTCTTTCATTTGGATTCATTATAATTATGGACATTTCTTGCAGGTTTACTCTTAAGATTGCTGGGACACCAGCAATCTAATTAGACTGCTAAGGTACTACCACAAACATTTCATTACCATATTTACTGATTTCGGTCATTAGAATGCTGGGGCACCACCTTACATGTTAAACCTTTTGTTACCATATTTATAATGGAAGACACTTCCTATGATTTTCAAATAATCAAGAATTTGAAGGAATTTAGTAATATAACTTTACCATTCAGCTGATGTTTGGAAGATAACATAAAGGTTCTTCCATAAAATTATGGAAGGTTTTTAGATAAATATAAACACTTTAAAATAAAGTTTTATATCATAAAAACCAGGGATACTTTGATATTAAAAGGGTTAAACAGATTTTAGTTGATCTTATTAACCCTAGTATATTTTTTTACTGATCTCATTTTGTCAAAATGCTAAGTTCTAGGAAATAGACACAAAGGGAAATATAGACATGTTCTTCTGATTACATGTACCAAATTCCAGACATGTGGCATCTGTCAACTTGGGGCTATAGTAGACACATGTCCCAGGTGCTACACAGGCTGAATGAGGAACCATGTGGTTGCAAAGTGAAATACTTAACCACATAGTCATACCTGCACCTATATTGTTTTTTTTCTTGGTTCACATTTGTATAGGTTTAGCCAGCCTCTGGTGAAGTATTTCATAAGAGGTTTTTTTTAGGTGTTTTAATAATTGTTTCTACTTTTGGCACAAGGCCAGCAATTATCCCAGTACATTACTGGTACTTTATTTTATCCACCCCCGTAAGGATGAAAGGCAAAGTGAACCTCGCCGCGATTTGAACTCAGACCATAAATGGACGTAACTCTAGGCTGCAAAGCATGGCGTCCGACCTTCTACCGATACTGCCAATCTCCCATTTTAATAAGTACCCTAGTCGTATCATGTCATTTTCCCAGGGACAGGATGCAGGATTTGAACTCAATGTTTCCATAGGTCTTTCCAATTGCTAATAATATCTTGATCGCAAATCTAAGCAAGAGCAATGTGAAACAAAGTGTCTTGCTCAAGAACATAATGCATCACCTGGTCCGGGAACTGAAATCACCTCACGATTGTGGATCCAATTCTCTAACCACCCAACCAGGTGCCAATATATTGTCTTTGCACGCGGCACCAGACAGAATTATTTCTTTCATCATTCACTCTCATCTGGGAATGGTTTTGTATGGCGTCAGTCTGTGATTTAAACTCGGGAATTTTATATTCTCTGAGCAAGAAGAGCCTTCTGAAGATAGTTTCCTTCTCAATGAAGATCCGCTTGGATTATCCGTTTATTTTGGAGCTTGAAACCGCAGTAAAGGCACATATAGTGAGTACACAAATTTTTAAAAATATATTTTAAAACTTTTTCACTATTTGCTGGACCTGGATTTTATATATTTATTTTTGTGTGGACATCACCATTGACACATAACACTAATTCTGATATGATTGAAAGCATTTTAGAACATCTAAAATATATACACACCACTTTCAATGTATTAGACTTTTGTTCCATGAATTCAAAATAAAAACTTTTAGATGTTCGTGTATCATATGGCAAAAAAGGCCATACAGTTACCATAATGTAAATAGTGTTTTATAAAATAATATAAAATATATAATAAAAATCAATTACATAGGAATTAGGAATATTTCTCAGTAAATTGTACTTTACTGGATTCATCATTATTTCTACATATGTTTTAACTTCATAGGTTTTACTGGCTGGATGTCCTTATCACCAGCCACTTTACAGTGTGGACTGAATGCATTTTGTTAGTTTAACACTAGGTTAGACATGACCATCTCAATATACCAAACACTACAGTATTCAACTACCAACAGTGAAGACATGAGGCTTGGTAGTTACAGTATTCAGTTTACGATAAGACCATGCATTTCATTCCAACCCAATCAGCTGGGAAAATGAGTTGTACCATCTAACCCATGATAGCGTGGAAAATGGATATTATAGGAAATTGATGATATAGTATTTTCACGGTAAAGGCATTACCTCATGTAATTATATCACATAATATTGAATCTATGAGATTCATCATCACCGTTTTACGTCTGTTCTTCCACGCTAGCTTGGGTTAGACGGGTTGTCCTGTTGTGGGGCAGTGTATGGTCGGCTGACCATGCGTTGCTCATACAGGAACTGATTTAGCTTGATTTCTACAGCTGGATGCCCTTCCTAACACCAACCTCATTTACAGTGAGTGCTGGGTGCTTTTTCGTGGCGCCTACACGTCCACTTTACAGTGTGGGCTGGGTGCTTTTTTGCCGTGGCACCTCCACGACCACCTAGCAGTGGGAGGGTGTGGGGCCATATTGTCTATATGCTTCAGCTTGTACCCATGGGAGGTCGGGTACTCTGTATTACTGCGTGACGCCAGAGGTCACGGTCGTGTGTCATCGCCTTTGAGAGGTGTAATTGGGTAGGTCGGCTTTTATCACCTCATCCCAGGTCATCTTGGGTCTCCCCACTCCGCGGTTTCCATCGACTTCTAGTGCTCTGCACCTTTTTATGCAGCTGTCATCCTTCATACGCATCACATGTCCATACCAGCGCAACCGCCTCTCCTGCACACAGCATTTGATTTCTCTTATGCTCAGTCTCTCTCTCAATTCATTTATGCTTTGTCGTTCGCGTTTATTAGTTACACACATCCATCGGAGCATGCAGGCTTCGTTTCTCTCTAATCTACGTAAGTCTTCCACCTTCAGCGCCCAGGTCTCACTACCATGCAACATCGCTGTTCGGATACATGCATCATACAGTCTGCCTTTCATTTTGAGGGAGAAGCCTTTTGCAGCTAGCAGTGGTAGTAGTTCCCTAAACTTCTTCCATCCCGTTCTTACTCTAGTTATTGTACTTTCTGAACACCCACCTCCGCTGCTAATTCGGTCACCTAGGTAGCAGAAGCTGTCTACTGTCTCTACAGAGCCCTCCAAGAGATTGGTGGTACTTGTTTCCTGTGGCTGTTTGCTGCTTGCTGTCCCAGCACAGCTGCTGCATGTGAAGCCTACATTCTTAATTAAGTTTCCTGAGATCCCGCTACATCTCTTGTGTACCCATTGTTTGCATTTGGGGCAGAGAATGGAGTTCCTACCTACACCTTTCCTACATACTGATTAAGGCCATTTCCCTGAGGGGATCTGGGTTCTGTTTTCTCGTCTACTTACAAGGACCTTAGTCTTTGTCATGTTGACTTTGAGACCCTTTCTTTCTAGTCCCTGCTTCCAAGTTTGGAATTTCTTCTCTAGTTCTACCATAGATTCAGCTATAAGTGCGAGGTCATCAGCATACAGGAGTTCCCATGGGCATCCGGTCTTAAACTCCTCCGTTATTGCCTGCAGGACTATGATGAACAGGAGAGGGCTAAGAACAGAGCCCTGGTGGACCCCAACCTGTACGCTAAATTTCTCGCTATACTCATTGCTAATCCTAACTTTGCTGATTGCTCCCCTATACATGGCTTGTACCGCTTTCACAAGCCATTCATCTACTCCTAGTTTTCTAAGAGCCCACCAGATTACAGCACGTGGAACTCTGTCAAAGGCTTTCTCAAGATTGACGAATGCCAGGTAGAGTGGCTTACTTTTAGCTAGGTACTTTTCCTGTAACTGCCTCACAAGGAAGAGGGCATCAGTGGTGCCTTTTCCTGGTACAAACCCAAATTGCATCTCATCTAGTTTCACCCGGTCCCTAATCAACTGTGCTATAACTCTTTCTGTTACTTTCATGACCTGGTCCATCAGCTTTATACCTCTATCTAGTGCATCGCCTTTACCTTTGTAGCAGTTGACAATGATGCTACTGCACCAATCTTTTGGTATGACACCTTCTAGTATTACCTGGTTAACAATACGTGTGGTTATAGTGTGACCTACAGACCCAGATGCCTTCAGCATCTCGGCAGCTATACCCGATGGACCGGTTGCCTTCCCCATCTTCATATCTTTGCCTTACTACGTTGCTGCTGGCCCCTCTATAGGGTCTACTTGGGGTAGGGTCTCTACTTCCCATGCATTCTCCTCATTTAGTAATCTATCATAATGACTCTTCCATGCATCTTTCTTCTCAGCACTTGTGAGGGCAAGCTCACCTTTATCATTCCGGATACACTTCTCTCCAATGACATCACAATTCTCTCTGACACACTGCCTCGCAATCTTGAACACGTCACGTTGCAAAACATGCTTGAATTTTCTATCCTCTGCTTCCCTCCTAGCTAAGTATACTTGTCGCCTAGCTTCCCTCTTGGTCTCTATGTAATGTACCCTGCTTATATTTATTTTAAGAACAATACTTTAACATCAGTATGAGTGGCCAGTTACGACCAGTTTGAACAGAAAGGTGTGAGAATTCTGGCCAGATACAGCTAGTTTAAATGCTAAAGGGTTAAATTAAAAGATCCAGCCTTGTTACACTGAAATCTCCCGAAGATTTATGTTAAAAGGAGCTCCACGTGTACATTAATTTCATGAGCAGGCTGTAACCATTGATCAAACAACTGGAACACTCATTGCTAAATAGAAAACAGATCCAACACATACAAAAACCTCAACAATTAATGAGACCCATGTTGAATGTTGCTCCAACAAACAAAACAAAAGATTAAACCAGATCACACACACACACCACTACCAGATTCAGGTTGTTAAAAAATCAAATAAATAGCAAACGCATTGTAGTAGCCAGAAGCAAAATGCTTTATTTACCAAAAAAGGAAGAAAAATACTATTTGTTTTAGTATACATATATGTGAGTGTGTGTGTATACACACACATGAAAGCTTTATATATATATAGATATATATATGCATGTATACGGATGAAAGCCTGAGGTTAGCAACAGGAATTGACAAGTGTTTGGAATGGCAGGTACAGCAGACAGAACAAATGTGTGGACAATGGCATTTGAGAAGGGTCAACCAGAGGGAATGGTCCAGTCAGAAAAGGTTTAGCTAGAGAATGTGGTCAATTCAGGGCTGCTATCCAGTAAGAGGATGGAATCAGTCAGAGGGAATGGCCCAATGAAAAGGTGGTCAGTCTTAAGGAGACAAAGATGTTTGAAGTGAGAAGACAGGAACATGAATTAGCAGTTGATCTGGCAAGGGAGGCAACTCAGCATACATTTCTTGAGGTCGGAATTCAGAGAGACAGAGGTTTCTTTCTTTTCACTTCCAAAGGAATAAATTGTTTGATGTGTGCAGAGTGGAAGATGGATAAAAAAATACATTTCATCGTAAGAATTCCACAGTAGTAATAGTAGCTTCTAGTCATCATCACAAGCAGTAGTACCAAACCTTATTTTTCTCTTTCTCTCTCTATTCATAATAGTAATGATTTGTAACAGGCATAAAGTCAAAGGTTTTAGGAAGAAAAAGTATAATCGCTGAAATCAACATTAATATTCGACTGGTACTGTTTTATCAACCTCAGAAGGATGAAATCCTGATCTTGGCAGGATTTGAACTCAGGACATAAAGAACCAGAATAGCACAAAACATTCCACCACCCTAACAACAAAAACAATTTCTAATTTAAGTACAAGGCCAGTTATTGAAAAAGGATAATTTATCTAGTTAGTGAAACCCTTTCTCCTGCCTATCCCCTCAACCACTCGCATATATTTTATCAAGCCCCTAGAGGAATGGAAGGTAAAGTCGGCCTTGGCAGGATTTGAACTTGGAATCAAGAGGTGAGGAGGGCAGATTAAGTACTGTATAGTTATTAGGCCAACATTTTACTGGTTTAGTCATTTACACCCCACCCCACCTTATGTAATAATAATTGTTTCTACTTTTGGCACAAGGCCAGCAATTATTCCAGTACATTACTGGTACTTTATTTTATTGACCCCGTAAGGATGAAAGGCAACGTTAACCTCAGCGGGATTTGAACTCATACATTAAAGGGGAGTAACTATGCTGCAAAGCATGGCGTCTGACCTACTGATATCTTATGTAATGATAACAACAGACTATTCACAGAAATAGTCTATTTCTGTGAATATAGACCTTGAGATCTCAAGAATATGGCCACCTAAACTTCACCACTGGTGGTCAGAGGTCTTTGGTTAATCAGAATATGATAGAAAAATTCACCAACAAAATCTCAGGAAACCTCAGCTTATAAGAACTTTAAAATGTAACCCTCATATTAACAATACATATACTACAGAGGGTGCTGTACTGAAAGTCACATTATCTACTCTGGACCTGATTATAAGATGAACCCCTGTATGTAACTGGTATTGTATTTGATTGATCGTAGAAGAATAAAATATAGGATCAAACTTGACAGGAATTAAACTCAAAATGCAAAAGGATGTAAGTAAACACCACAAGGCATTTTGTCTGTCACTAACAATTCTGCAACTTAGCAGCCCTTTTAGTAATAGGTTAGACTTAAGGGTGTCTAACAGACAGGGCTAAATAGATGTGTTGTGAAGAAGAAGGGAAGGGGGCGGTAGGGAAGTAAAGAATGACCAATCCATTCATGGCTACCCACCTTCCTTTCTTGATAGACAGACTAATTAATCCTTAACAGCCCTGCCCTCCTCTCTAGACAGACTAACTAATCCCTCTATGGCCCTCTCTTTGGAAGATAGCTAGACAAGCAGTTAGAGCTGACACCAAGTTATGTGCAAAAAAGCCAAATAAACATTGTAAACTAATTATTGCACCATAGCAACCATAATAGCTGCAATTTATAAATAATTATGTGTGTAATGAATATATATATATATATATATATATAGCCACAACAATACTTTTTTCTAGCCAGCCCCTATCTTCATTTAAACAGCTGCATATTGAACCCTTGTCGTTGTGATAAGCACCACTGCTGTGCTGTGTAATCAATTGATAAAAGTGACCCCTGTTCAGTCAAACTGTCCACGAGGAACACTTTCAGCAATGTGTTGCAGTGGGCTGTCACAGGACAAAGGAGAAATTTATAATTTAAAATAATTCAAACAAATGTAAAAAAAAAAAAAAATAAACAATATATATATATATATATATATATATATATATATATATATATATATATATATATATGTGTGTGTGTGTGTGTATGTATATCTATCTATATATATATATATATATAGACATATATATAGAGACTGCCAAAAAAAACCTAAATAAATAAAAAGGAGGATTGTTCTGTTACTGAGCTGTATTGAGAGGTTGAGAAGTTCAATCCTCAGCAAGGGCCATTACGCTGAAGTCCATCTCTTCGGGGTCCCTCGCCATAAACTTCTTCACCATAGCTGCAGCAGACTGAAATAGCAACAACAGAGACTTACTTAATTAGAGATGGATGATGAGGAGGGAGGGTTATACATGACTAATTAGAGAGGAGAAGAAGGTTTATGTGATTAATTAGAGGAGAGAGGTGAGGGATTAAATTAAAGAGGGGGAAGGATTGTGTAACTAATTAGGGAGGTTAAAGGGAGATTACATAACTAATTAGAGAAGGGGGGACAGGAATTATGTGACTAATCAGAGAGCGGAAGAGGGATTATGTGACTAATTAGAGAGGTGGTGGGATTATGTGACTAATTAGAGAGGTGGAGGGATTGTGTGACTAATTAGAGAGGTGGAGGGATTGTGTGACTAATTAGAGAGGTGGGGGGATTGTGTAACTAATTAGAGAGGTGGTGGGATTATGTGACTAATTAGAGAGGTGGTGGGATTGTGTGACTAATTAGAGAGGTGGAGGGATTATGTGACTAATTAGAGAGGTGGAGGGATTGTGTGACTAATTAGAGAGGTGGTGGGATTGTGTGACTAATTAGAGAGGTGGTGGGATTATGTGACTAATTAGAGAGGTGGAGGGATTGTGTGACTAATTAGAGAGGTGGTGGGATTGTGTGACTAATTAGAGAGGTGGTGGGATTATGTGACTAATTAGAGAGGTGGTGGGATTATGTGACTAATTAGAGAGGTGGAGGGATTATGTGACTAATTAGAGAGGTGGTGGGATTATGTGACTAATTAGAGAGGTGGTGGGATTATGTGACTAATTAGAGAGGTGGAGGGATTGTGTGACTAATTAGAGAGGTGGAGGGATTATGTGACTAATTAGAGAGGTGGAGGGAT
Organism: Eledone cirrhosa; assembly: GCA_964016885.1. Taxonomy (NCBI): domain Eukaryota; kingdom Metazoa; phylum Mollusca; class Cephalopoda; order Octopoda; family Eledonidae; genus Eledone; species Eledone cirrhosa. Next base: position 32,727,116 of record OZ024742.1, on the reverse strand, counting down.
TGTGTGACTAATTAGAGAGGTGGTGGGATTATGTGACTAATTAGAGAGGTGGTGGGATTGTGTGACTAATTAGAGAGGTGGAGGGATTATGTGACTAATTAGAGAGGTGGAGGGATTGTGTGACTAATTAGAGAGGTGGTGGGATTATGTGACTAATTAGAGAGGTGGAGGGATTGTGTGACTAATTAGAGAGGTGGTGGGATTATGTGACTAATTAGAGAGGTGGTGGGATTGTGTGACTAATTAGAGAGGTGGAGGGATTATGTGACTAATTAGAGAGGTGGAGGGATTGTGTGACTAATTAGAGAGGTGGAGGGATTGTGTGACTAATTAGAGAGGTGGAGGGATTGTGTGACTAATTAGAGAGGTGGAGGGATTATGTGACTAATTAGAGAGGTGGAGGGATTGTGTGACTAATTAGAGAGGTGGAGGGATTATGTGACTAATTAGAGAGGTGGTGGGATTGTGTGACTAATTAGAGAGGTGGAGGGATTGTGTGACTAATTAGAGAGGTGGAGGGATTATGTGACTAGGTACAGAGGGGGAGAGGGATTATGTGACTAGGTAGGGAGGGGGAGGGGGATTATGTGACTAGGTAGAGAGGGGGAGGGGGATTATGTGACTAGGTAGAGAGGGGGAGGGGGATTACATGACAAAGGGTGGATTTGTATGCTTAATTAAAGAAGGTGACTAAAAGAGGAGAAGGGATTATATGAGAAATTAGAGAGGGGGAAAGGGATTATTGAATGAAAGCAGCATTAGAATGTTGGATTAAATGACAGTATTTCATCCATCATCATGCTGAAATCTAATCTCATCGAGGGCAACTTTGCCTCTTATCCTTTCAAGGTCAATAAAATAAAGTATCAATCCAGAACTGGCGTGATGGTTGGTGGAGTGATTAAAGAGTTGGCTAGAATGGTTTGCAGTATTTGATCTGATATTGTGTATTCTGTGGTGAAATCCTGCCTCCTATGGCCAAAATTGGGATTGGTGGATAGTAAGATGGAATGACCAATGGAGACATTGGTCCTATCTGATGACTGTCTCCTTTTCTTGGGGATGGAGAGAGAAGAATTGTGATTAAGGAAGGAGAGGTCAAGTCACTTGATCAATCACAATGGAGGGAAGATTAGTCAATTAGTCAGTGATTGAGAGAAAGAGAGGGGGGGGGGGGGCAACTAACCAATCTTGGTGAAAGGGGAGGATTAAAGAGAAGGAAATAAAGGAAAAGAAAAATAGAAAAAGAAATAGATATATGGAAGGGGTGGGTTATCTTCTAGTCTATAACACCCACTTTACCTTATTGCTTACCCTTGATTTATTATCATCAATAAATTAAAGACAAGTAAAAAGGACCAACCCTTTTGCTATCATATTTCTAATGAAATACATTGCCTTTTACTTTCAAATTATTTTGAAAGAATAATCAAGAAGTTGGAGGGATTTAGTAATATAACTTACTTTCTCATTAAGATGCTGTTTGAAACAAAGACTCTTCCATAAAATTATGATGGGAGGATAACAAAGTTTTGTAGTTTGCTTGAAGCATTGTGGAATAAGAAATACAAATTTAACTTGTTTAAATATTTGGAAGCCAGACAATGCATCATCATCATCGTTTAACGTCTATCTTCCACACTAGCATGGGTTAGACGGGAATTGTCCCACCTGAGGCAAGATTGGTTGGGTGACCGTGTCTCGCTCGTATAGGACTGCCTGACAGGTTTTCTACGGCTGGATGCCCTTCCTAACACCAACCACATTTACAGTGTGGGCTGGGAGCTTTTTATCGGGTTACCTACAAGGCCACATTACAGTGTGGACTGTGTTTTTTTGTCGTGACACCTACACAACCTCATTAGTTTGAACTGGATGTTGTGGTACCAACATAACTTTACAGAGAAAGGGTGGTGGGAGGATGAAGTAGGGGTAGTGGGTTGGGGTGTATATTTGATTAAGAGGTGCCTACAGTGGTTATACTTATCTAAAAACCTTCCATCATAAATACAAATTTAACTTGTTTAAATATTTGGAAGCCAGACAATGTGTGTGAGATTATAAGTGCCAAGGTAATCAGAATTAGAGGAAATAGGATAAAAAGACTGAGAAAAGAGTGAGAACTAGAATTTTACTTTAGCAATTTTATTGATGCCATAGACAAAATAAAATTGCTAAAGTAAAATTCTACTAGTCTCACTCTTTTCTCAGTCCTTTTATCCTATTTCCTCTAATTCCTATTACCTTGGCACTTATAATCTCACACACATTGTCTGGCTTCCAAATATTTAACCCTTTAGCATTTAAACCGGCTGTATCCGGCCAGAATTCTCTCACCTCTTTCAGTGCAAACTGGCTACAATTGGCCACTCATACCTACAATAAGGTATTGTCTTCAAAATAGATATCAACTGTCCAGCGATTCTCTCCTAAGAGAGAATCGCTGGACATTTTAACCATGAAATAAAGTCTTTACCATGAAAATATAATCGTATGTATAGAGTAAATTGTAATGGGTTAAACAAGTTAAATTTGTATTTATGATGGCAGGTTTTTAGATAAGTATAACCACTGTAACTCTTTTGTTACCATATTTTAAAGGAGAGATAATTATAAGATGGAGTAAACAAAATAGGAGCAGAAAGAAAAAGAGGCACAGAATAAAACAAATAGTCTTTGAGAATGTCACAGAATGTGTGATGAAAGAACTTTGATGAACTAACAATCCTATGATTCAGTAATATAACTAACTTTCTCAATATTGGAACATAACAAAAGTTCTTATGTAGAATTATGGAATTTTTTGTTTAAATCTTAAGTTGTAGAAATAAGGGTAATTTAAGATCAAAGTTTAAAATCAAATCTTTAAAATATATATAACAAAAGAGATTTACCTCTAAAAATGACTCCTTATTGATTTCTCCATGGCAAACTGGTCCCTCTTTCCTACCATCTACAAAGAAAGAAGAGCAATATTGTATATACGCATTTATATACACACATTTTTATATACACCCTGTTTCAGTCTGATGGCTGATAACAAGTTCAGTTAGATCGAAATGAACTAGTTTGTAAAAATAACAGTGTAAGGATGACTGAGTAGTTAAGTTGTTTGCTTTACAACAATGTGGTTTGAGGTTCAAACTGTTACATGGCACCTTGGGCAAGTGACTTCTACTATATCCTTAGGTTAACCAATGCTTTGTAAGAATAATTTGGTAGATGATAACAGCACAAGCCCATAGTGTGTGTGAGTGTGTGTATAAAATAATTTTTAGGATGGTTATATGATGCCTGTGTGAGATGCGCAATGCTGCAAGGTAGTGAGACATGGGCAGCAACTGCAGAAGATATGCGACGGCTGGAGAGAAATGAAGCAAGTATGGTCCATTGGATGTGCAATGCCAATGTGCGTGAACGACCAACCATAAACGAGTTGAGAAAGAAACTGGGTATAAGAGGGATAAGTTGTGGTGTGCAGGAGAGAAGGCTGAGATGGTATGGACATGTGATGCACATGGAGGATGACCACTGGGTAAAGAAGTGCCAAGAAATCCCAGTAGAAGGAAAACGCAGTAGAGATAGACCACAAAAAACATGGGCGGAGGTGGTGAGAGCAGATCTCAGGTCGCTGAAACTCACCGAGGGGATGACGAAGGACCATGACAAGTGGAGAGGTGCTGTGCTGAATAGGACCCATCCAACCTTTGCAAGCAAGAAAAAGTGGACGCAATGATGATGATGATATATCATCATCATCGTTTCACATGATTGGTATCCAATGGTTGGTGCAGGAACAGAGTAAAGTATTCATTAAAACAACAGAAGGCCGGACTGGAAAGTTTACTTTAGAATTTTAATTCCACGAAATCACTTTACGTATTTTGATGGAGCTGGGTCATCGAAATGTGTAGGGATTTTGCGGAATTAACATTCTTAATCACTGCTTTACATCTATTTTCCCATAGATAAGATATGTTGTCATGTTCCGAGGCTAGACAGGTTAGATAACCATGTTTTGTTTATACTTTCCATTTTGGCATGGTTCCTACAGATGGATGCCAACCACCTTACAGTGTATACTGGGTGTTTTTTTTTTATTATGGCACCAGCACTACAATTCTACAGAGTGTACTGGGTACATTTTATTATGGCAAAAGCTCTATTACTATAGATATATGGAAATCTATACTAACCAAGTTCATAAAGCTTGTTATTGTGTGAAATCAATGTAATGAAATGACGAACAACTGCTTGGTCTCGTGGAGGGGCCTGAAAAAGGAAATAATAACAGTAATAATAATAATTTTTTCTGATTTAGGCACAAGGCCAATAATTTTAGGGGATGAGAAAGTCGATTAAATCGAACCCAGTGCATTACTGGTGCTTTATTTTATCAACCTCGTAAGGACAAAAGGCAAAGCTAATCTCGACTGGATTTGAACTCAGACAGTAAAGGGCTGCAACTATGTTGCAAAGCAGGTTGTCCGACGCTTTTAAATAATTTGGGGAAAAGGAAAAGTCAATTATATTGACCCCAGTACTTAATTGGTACTTTATTTTATCAAACCCAGAAGAATGACCAGCAAAGTTGACTTTGGTGGGATTTGAACTCAAATTGTAAAAACTTGGAAAAAATGCTGCAAAGTATTTTGTTTGACTCAAATCTCCCTCAAATCTCATCCTATTGTCTTAAGACGCATTAATATAAATAGATCTGAAAAATAATAGGATGGTCATGGCTGGAATATATTTGATTGTAGCTAGGTTTGGCCATGGCTGACTTAGACTAAAAGAACAACTATGCAACCTATCAAAGCATTCAACAGCTTTACAGTCAATGATTACAACAAACACTTTAATCAAGAATTTGGAAAACTTAGTAAAATAACTTTTTCACTATTTAACCTATTTCACTACTATATTTGTAATGGAAGATACTGCCTATAATTTTCAAATCATTTTGAAAATAATCAGTAATTTAGAACACAATAAATGTTCAGACACAAAATTATGATGAAACGTTTTTAGATAAATATGAACATTTAAAAAGTCTTGTATCATAGAACGGGGGGGGGGGGGGGGGGGGGGAGTATCAAAAGGGTGTTTGGAACATTGAATTAATAAAAAAAAGTCTTACATAAAATTATGATGGAAGGTTTTAATATAAATATAAACACTCTAAAACAAACAGTTTTCTATTATAGAACCAAGAGGAAGGTCAGGCTGTTTATTATCAAAAGGTTTAAAGTACTCCATACCTGAGTTTGTCCTTCCTGAGCACAATCTTCATGGACCACGCCCATTTCCTGAGAGAAAAATAAGTTAACATAATTTAGAACAAACATCATGTAAGGAGGTGTGCAGCTTAGTGGTTAGGGAAGGTGAAGGCACATGACCTAGTGGTTGTAGGTTCCAGTCCTGAACAGGGTAGCATGTGTTTTTGAGAAATACACTTCATATTACATTGCTTGTTATGCTAGAACTGGGGCCCTTATCATTAAAACACCAAAGAAACCTCCTATGAGATGCAACTTCATAGAAGGTCAGCTAAACCTGCATAGGTGAGAGATGTAAGTTCCATCACATTTTTTTCAAACATCATAGATTTGTTTCATTTTTTAAAAAATGTTAAAACATTATCAAGGCACTGATTTGTTTGCATATAGGTTCTTTTAAAGCACCTCCCAATTAATTCTTTTTTTATTATACCTTTATTTTTAACCCTTTTATTTCCATATTTCTAATGGCATACACAGTATTTCAATTAATTAATGAAAAATTTGGAGGAGTTTACTAAAATTATTAGTTATTACATTACTAAGGTAACAACTCTTTAATATGGGTTGTTTTGTCTCATAAAACCACAGCCAGTTTTGTAGGGGGCTATAACATGATCACTTGATCTGCTGGAAATAGAAGTACAACCTCCTTCAAACAACAGTTTTAAAGATATTGAGGAAGAATCAACCGCAGTACTAGACAGACAGGTTTTTTTTATCAACCTTGGAAGGATGCAAAGTTGACTTTAATAGATTTGAATGCAGAGCACAGAAAGCTGGAATACCACAAAACAGTCTATATGACCTGGCTTAATAAGTGTTCAGCTCATGATCATAAGGTCATGAGTTTGATTCCTGAACCGGGCTATGCTTTGTATCCTTGAGCAAGACTCTTTATTTCAGGTTGCTCAAGTCCACTCAACTAGCAAAAATAAGTTGTACCAGTAGTTTAAGGGACTAGCCTTGCTAAACATTGCATGAAACTGAATCTCCTTGAGATTAATGTTAATGGTGTACATGTCTGTGGAATGCTCAGCCACTTACATGTTAACTTCACAAGTTCAGTTGATTGAATCAACTGGAGCATTCAGCATCAGAACAATGGAGCTCTAAAATAGCTTTAGAAAAGAACAACAATGGCTAATGTGTGCATGATGCTCCTTTTATTCTTTTACTGGTTTTTGTCATTAGACACTGGCCATGTTGGGGCATCTCGATTGCAGAATTTTTTTCAATTTTGCTACTTATTTTATCAATCTCTTTTTGTCAAACTGCTAATTTACAGGACATAAACACTGACACAAGCATAAACACAGACATACACATATAGGCTTTCTGTCTAGAGGATTTCATTCACAAGGCATTGGTCAATTGAAAGATATAGTATAGGGCTTATGGTGGCATACAGTGAAACTGATGCAGAAACTTAGTTGCAAAGTGAACTACTCAACCCCAACAGCCATACCTGTGCTAAAGAAAAATATGGGATGGCCACAGCCTTTGATCTTAAATCTGGTCATTCAGAACTAACATAGAGTACAACAACAATAACTACTAACATGCATGCCTTTCTCTCTGGAAAATTAGGTTTTAAAGTTTAACATTACCCGATTGTATTCAAGATACGAGGCTTTTTCCTCAGGAGTCATTGATTTTGTCTCAGCTATAAATTTGGTCATGTAACCATCATCTGTAAATAAACAACACACATATATCATCATCATCATCAACGTTTAACGTCCGTGTTCCACGCTTGCATGGGTTTGGACGGGGGTAGTCCCACTTGAGGCAAGAGTGATTGTCTTGCTCGCATAGGACTGTCTGGCAGGTTTTCTACAGTTGGATGCCCTTCCTAACACCAACCACATTTACAGTGTGGGTCTGGGAGGTTTTTACTGTGTTGCCTACACGGCCACATTACAGCGTGGACTGTGTGTTTTTTTGTCGTGACACCTACACGATCTCATTTGTTTCGGCCTGGATGGCGCGGCACCAACATAACTTTACATAGAACGGGGTGGTGTGGATGGGGTGGGGGTGGCGGCGGGAGGGGTGTATTTTGTTAGATATGCCTACTGGCAAGGCGGGTCTTCTCTGTTACTGAGTACCGCCAAAGGTCACGGTCCAGTGACATTGTCTTGGAGAGGTGTAAGTGTGTGAGGTCGGAGTTTATCAGCTCATCCCATGTTTTTCTAGGTCTGCCTATTCCGTGGCTACCGTCTATCTTTATTGCCCTGCACTTTGTAATACAGCTATCGACTTTCATGCGCATCACGTGTCCATACCAACGCAGCCTTCTCTCGAGTAAACAACATCTGATCCCTCTTATCTCTAATTTTTTCCTTAGTTCGTTTATATATATATATATAATGTATATGGTAATGGAAAAAACGATCATTTTTCCATTACAATTGTAAGGGGTCCGACGAGCCACAGATTACAGAGTCAGGCTAGATCGATACAGATCGAACCTTGAGCTGATCAGTGGCGAAACGCGCATCACCAACCAATAAATGTAATGAAGGAGTAACCAATCGTCCTTGTTTTATTTTATTTTACTATATATATATATATATATATATATATATATATATATATATATATATATATTGTGAAGTTGTGAGTTCAATTCCTAGACCGGGTGATGCGTTATGTCCTTGAGCAAGGCACTTTATTTCACATTGCTCCTTCCACCTGGAGTTGCGACTGATAAATAGTATCAGCAATTGGAAAGACCAATGGAAACATTGTTTCCTTGGTCCGATTTGACAAAAGTCAATCAACTGTTGATATATATATATATAATCTCCCATAAGGTTGAGATGCAATTTGAGCAATATTAGGCTGCGCTTTCTAGCAACCAGCCTACTAACCGTAAGGCACCAATCACATTCTAACTTGACCACTGCCACGTCACAGTTCTTAGCCATTTTGAATTCGTTTCTGGCGGGAATCATTTAAGAAAAATCTTTGTCCAAGTGAGTTTGTTACCTGATGAGTCCGAAGCTCGAGAATTTATCCTTGATAGGATATTTCCGAAAGCGAACGAAACCCTAAGGGGTAGAAACGTAATCCTGGTATGTGTATATGCATTTTTTCTTTTAACTTTAATTTTATACCTAATTGTGTATGGTTGACAATATATTTAATCGATTTCCAGTCCATAAGTCAGGAAGAATGGCAGTATTCAGTAGCCCCTATCATTTTTCATTTAAATTTTTTTCATTTAACCCTATCATAACTGTATTTCTAAGGAAATAATGAAGTATTTTGAAGTGTTTACTAAAAGTATCAGTTATTTCCTTACTAAATAATTTAATATATGGTTCTTGTGTAAATGTATGATAGAATATTTTTATTTAAATAGGAACCCTTTAAAATGGTTGGTTTTGTTTCATAGAACCAGAACCAGTTTTGGTCGGGTTGATATCAAAAGGGTTAAATATACTTTCAACTTAACTGTTTCTTTACCACATCTCCAATGGAAAACATTGCCTATGATTTGCAAGCCATTTTGAAATTAAGAATTTGGCGGGATTTAGTAAAATAACCAACTTTTTTATTAACCCTTTAGCATTTAAACCAGCCAGAATTCCCTCACTTCTTTCTGTTCAAACTGGCTGTAACTAGCCACTCATACTTAGGTTAAGATATTGTTGTCAAAATAAATAATACCAAAATCTCATAGATTCAATATTATGTGAGTTATTATATAAGATAAAGTCTTTACTGAGAAAATACAGTAGAATATATAAAGTAATGTAAATGCTAGAGTTAAACTGGTATCTGGAACATAAGTATTTTTATATAAATTTATAATTGTTTCTACTTTAGGCACAAGGCCAGCAATTACCCAGTGCATTACTGGTACTTTATTTTATCGACCCCGTGAGGATGAAAGGCAAAGTTAACCTCGGCGGGATTTGAACTCAGATCGTAAAGGGACGTAACTATGCTGGAAAGCATGGCGTCCGACCCTCTACCGATACTGCCAATCCACCGCCTAATATATAAATTTATAATGGAAGGATTTTAGATAAATAAAACTTTAACCTTTCCATTACCATATTTCTAATGAAAGACACTCTCTGATTTTCAAATCATTTGTAAATTGTCAAGTATTTGAAAGGTTTTAGTAATATAACTGCTGCAATGGAAGTGTCAGTGATCAGAACACAAAGTACAACAAAATAAGAAATAAATGATAAATGTAAAGTAAATTTTTGTATGGTTTGGGATGCCTAAAATGTTTCTTTCCTGGTGTAATTGCAAATAAAATTTTAAAAACACATAAAAAATATTAAAATAATTTGCTTACTTTTGAACTGTATCTTGTTTGCATTATTAGCTAATGCATGCACCAAGGCAATGGTGCCACAAGCATTACCGATTGTTTGACGGATAAAATATAAATCAGAGCCTTCTTCTACTTTACCAATTGGATTGTCAATTGCCTGCAAATTATAGAGAGATTACAACAGATTTGAAATATAAGGTTGTGAGTTTGATTCCTGGCAATGTGGTCTTTAATTCATGTTGCTCCAGTCCATTGAGCTGGCAAAAATGAGTTGTACCTGTAATACAAAGACCCAGCCTAGTCACACACACTTTCATGCAGAATCTCCCTGAGAACTACATTAACCCTTTAGCATTTAGCAGCCAGAATTCTCTCACCTCTTTCTGTTCAAACTGGCTGCTCATACTGATGTTAAGATATTGTTCTCAAAATAAATAATACAAAATCTCATAGATTCCATATTATGTGATATAATTGCATGAGGTAAAGCCTTTACCGTGAAAATATAATAGCAAATATAGAGTAATCATCATCATCATAAACGTTTAACGTCCGTGTTCCACGCTTGCATGGGTTTGGACGGGGGTAGTCCCACTTGAGGCAAGAGTGATTGTCTTGCTCGCATAGGACTGTCTGGCAGGTTTTCTACAGTTGGATGCCCTTCCTAACACCAACCACATTTACAGTGTGGGTCTGGGAGGTTTTTACCGTGTTGCCTACACGGCCACATTACAGCATGGACTGTGTGTTTTTTTGTCGTGACACCTACACGATCTCATTTGTTTCGGCCTGCATGGTGTGGCACCAACATAACTTTACATAGGAGGGGGTGGGGTGGATGGGGTGGGGGTGGTGGGACGGGGGGTGTATTTTGTTAGAGATGCCTACTGGCTGTAGTAGGTTTTACTATGTATTTAGGTAAGGCGGGTGTTCTCTGTTACTGAGTACCGCCAAAGGTCTCGGTCCAGTGACATTGTCTTAGAGAAGTGTAAGTGTGTGAGGTCGGAGTTTATCAGCTCATCCCAGGTTTTTCTAGGTCTGCCTATTCCGTGGCCACCGTCTATCTTTATTGCCCTGCACTTTGTTATACAGCTATCGACTTTCATGCGCATCACGTGTCCATACCAACGTAGCCTTCTCTCGAGTAAACAACATCCGATCCCTCTTATTTTTAATTTTTTCCTCAGTTCGTTTATGCTTTGCCGTTCACGTATATTACTGTTACACATCCAGCGGAGCATGCAAGCTTCGTTCCTCTCTAGTCTACGTATATCCTCTGCACACAATGCCCAAGTCTCACTGCCATGCAACATTGCTGTTCGTATGCAGGCATCGTACAACCTGCCTTTCATTTTTAGGGAGAACCCTTTAGCAGCTAATAGTGGTATAAGCTCTCTGAACTTTTTCCAACCAGTTCTGACTCTAACTACTGTACTTTCAGAGCACCCTCCCCCACTGCTGATTTTATCGCCCAGGTAACGGAAGCTGTCCACTATTTCTATAGAACCCTCTGCGCAATTGAAAGAGCTAGTATTTTGTGGGCACTTGCTGCTACTTATTGCACCAGAGCACCGGCCACATGTAAAATCTATGTTCTTAGTTAGCTTACCTGTGATCCCACTACATCTTTTATGCACCCATACTTTGCATTTAGGACATAAAATGGAGTTTCTACCTACGCCTTTCCTACACACCGAGCACGACCATTTCCCAGAAGGGACCGCCGCCTTATTTTCTTTCCTACAAACTAGAACTTTAGTCTTAGCCAGGTTAATTTTAAGTCCTTTTTATTCTAGGCCGTGCTTCCATGTTTGGAATTTCTTCTCTAGCTCGGCCATTGATTCCGCTATGAGTGTCAGGTCGTCTGCGTATAGGAGTTCCCATGGGCAGCCGGTCTTGAACTCCTCTGTTATAGCCTGAAGGGCAATAATAAATAGTAGGGGGCTGAGAACAGAGCCCTGATGGACGCCAACTTTTATGCTAAACTCTTCACTATAGTCGTTGTTAATTCTAACCTTGCTGACTGTTTCTTTATACATGGCTTGTATAGCTCTCACAAGCCATTCGTCAACACCTAGTTTTCTAAGAGCCCACCAGATAATGGAACGGGGGACTCTGTCGAAGGCTTTCTCCAAGTCGACAAAAGCTAAGTAGAGGGGTTTACCTTTAGCTAGGTACTTCTCCTGTAGTTGTCGTACAATGAAAAGAGCGTCTGTGGTACTTTTGCCTGACACAAACCCGAACTGCATTTCATCTAGGTCAATTCTCTCTCTGATTAGTTGCGCTATTACTTTTTCCGTGACCTTCATGACCTGGTCGATTAATTTAATGCCTCTATAGTTACTCCTATCTAGGGCGTCTCCTTTACCCTTATAACAGTTAACGATGATGCTGCTATGCCAGTCCTTCGGAACAACCCCATTCTGTACGACTTGGTTAACTATGCGGGTGACCATGGTGTGTCCCACCGTGCCAGATGCCTTCAGCATCTCAGCAACTATTTCCGAAGGCCCAGCCGCCTTACCCGTCTTCATATCCTTGATTGCCTTACTTATTATACTCCCCTCGACTAACACTGCTGGTCCCTCTATTGGGTCGATATGGGGGAGACTGTCTTTCTCCCATTTATTCTCCTCATTTAGTAGTCTTTCATAGTGACCCTTGCAAGCTACCTTCTTATCAGCGTCGGTGATGGCAAGTATGCCATCATCGTTAAGTACACACTTCTCCCCGACAATATCACGGTTTTCCTTGACGCATTGCCTAGCAATCCTGAACACCTCACGTTTTTGGTCCTCGCGTTGTAGAACATGCTTGAACTTTCTTTCCTCAGCTTCCCTTCTTGCTAAGTACACTTGTCTCCTAGCTTCCCTCCTGGCCACTTGATAGTCTTCTCTACTTCCCCCATCCCGCCATACTTTCCAAGCCTGCTTTTTGGCCTTAATTGACCCCTCCACCTTACTGTTCCACCACCATGTTACTCTCCTCCTGCCTACAGGCCTGCTCCAGCCACAGACTTCGTCTGTCGCCATCAGCAGGTTTGCTTTCAGAAATTCCCACTGTCCCTCTATATTGTCCGACTCTAAATGTTCTTCCTTACTGTCGAAAGCATCAAGTAATATGCTTTGAAATTTATTTCTGGCTGTGGGGTCCTTTAGCTTCCATATTTTTCTCCTGAGGATAGTCCTTTCTGCTGTCGAGTACGTCTCGTCCTGACTATGAGGTCGCTAATTATCAGTCTATGTTGGGAGGTGCATTCTTCATGGGGGAGGGATTTAGTGTTTACAACAGACACTCTGTCACGTCTTCTGGTAAGGATATAATCTACCTGGCTTGTGTGTTCCCCGGATCTATAGGTGATCAGGTGATTGTCACGTTTTTTGAAGTTAGTGTTACAGATAGTTAGGCTATTTGCATCACAGAATTCCAGGATTCTGGAGCCTTCCTCATTTCTAGTACCAAACCCATAGCCTCCATGGATTTCGTCGTAGCCGTCACAATGTTGTCCAACGTGACCATTTAGGTCGCCTGCAATAATTATATAGTCACTGTCGGATATTTGGGAGGTAGTTAGCATCAGTGTCTCATAGAATCTGTCTTTTATAGTGCCGGGCAGTCCGGATTGGGGGCGTACGCAGATATTACTGTCACCGTAGTTCTATTGAGGACAAGTCATATTTTAATTATTCTGTCGTTCACTCTATTTACGTCTATTATCTTATCTGCCCACGTAAATGGTAAAGGGTTAAGGGTGCACATATCAGTGGAATACTCAGCTCCTTGCTTGTTAATTTCACAAGTAGGCTGTTCTGTTGTTCGAAGTACTGGAACACTCAACAACAACAATTGTTAGAGATACAACAACAACTGCTACTACCAATTATGAAAGTTTACGTACCCTTAGTTACAAATCACAAATATCTATAAAACAGAATGCTTAACTTCACTGTTAAAAATATGGGAATGATGGAAATTTGTCCCATTAAATATGATACTAGCTGGCCGTCACCACTGGCTGAAGCATCAATGACTATTCTGGTGACAGGAGGTAAGGTTTGAATTCAACAAACACAAAAAGGTATCCTGTTCAATGCATTAACTTCGCCAATCCTCCACCACTGGACAGCTATTTTATTGACACCCAAGGCAAAATTGGTCTCAGCAAAATTTAAAAAGAGCACCAAGGTAAATACTACAAACTATTCTTTCTGATGAGCTAACAACTGCCAATTCCCCTTACGACTGTATTACTGTATATACCTGCATATAAGCCAAGAAATATGTGACAAATCAATCAATGGTAAATGGGAGGGTACTTATATTTAAAGTCAATATTTTGCCAATTTTCACCAACTTCAAAATTTTATGTAAATGAGGTCCTAAAACGTTTTTATTTTGGAGGTGAATATTATACTGTTTTCACTTTCAATGTGAAATTTGTATTTTTTATTGTTTTGAATGAAGTAGGCATTCAAAACGGTCAGAAATTGGTAAAAAATCATTATGTAATGGAGTTATGAAACAAAAACTATACTCTAAATGACACTTAAAACGTCAAAATATTAAAACTTCATATGTATATTTTCTACTCATGAGAATTTTAAAACTGCACCATAAAACCATTTATAAGCTTGGCTTATAAACAAGGTTTGGATTTTTACCCATTTCTGACATAAAATAGGGATCGGCTTATATTAGAGTATATACAGTAATTCTTTAACTAGTTTCAGTCATTAGACTGCGCTCATACCTTCAAGCAATTTTATTTAATCATATCAACTTCAGTACTTATTTTTCAAGTCTAGTACTTTATCAATCTTTTTGTTGAATTGCTAAGTTACAGGATATAAGGAAATAGTAAAGTTAAATACATACACGGAGACTCACACTGACAATATGTTTGCACACAGTTTACGTCAACCAAATTTCATTCACAATATTGGTCAACCCAAAGCTATAGTAAATGACACTTGTCCAAGGTTGCTCATGCATGAGAGTCAACCAGAAACCATGTGGTTCCAAAGCAGTTCTCAACCACACTGCCATGCCTGCACCTATAACATTATCATTTTACATCAGTTTTCCATGCTGGCATGCGTTGGACAGGTTGTGTTAAGTTTGAGTCAAGACAAGTTGGAGAACCACATCTTACATGTTCCATTTTCTTTTGGCATAGTTTCTATGATGGAATGCCCTTAACACCAACCACTTTACAAAGTGTACTGGGTGTATTTTATTGTGTCACCAGTACCTTCACTCTATTGAGTGGGCTATGTGGATTTTATCATGGCACTAGCACTAGCAATCATTAGTGTTACTGCTGAGGAACCTTTAGGTGACTCTGATCATGCTATGATCATTGCCAATCTATCCCTCATGGGCAGTAACAAGAACCACAACCATCTCCAAACTGCTCACTTTGACTGGAATAAAGCAGACTGGAACTGTTACTGCACCGAGTTGCAACGGCCAAACTGGCTTGAGTTCTACGACTCTGGAGATGTCAACACTGTACTCCAGAACATCCTGAGCTCAATATGTACAGCATATGCAGCATCGGTGCCACGTAAGCGGAAAAAACATCCCAAAAGCGCAATTTGGGAGACTGCAGCAGTCCGTCTTGCCAGAAAAGAATGGCGCAATGCTGAACGTGAGTACAAACTTCACAAATCAGACATTAATAGGAAGAGGCGAAATAGATCGTCCAACCACCTCAAACAGGTGACAAAAAAGGCAGTGCTTCAATTTGAGCAGCGCATAGCAACCAGCCCTGACAGTAAGGTGTTCTGGAAGTATGTTCACTCAAAGCAGAGGCCTCACTCTCCAGTTGGTCCTCTTCGCAATCCCCACACAAACCAGGTTACTGACGACCCCAAGGAATGCGCAGAGCTCATTGCTGAATGCTATGCAGGCATTTTCACTATTGAAGACCAGAGTGTACCATCTCCACCACCTATGACACCGGACTCTATTACAACCATGGAATTTATACCTGCAATGCTGCGACGTCACCTAAAAAATAAACGCAACCATGCCTCTCCTGGTCTTGATGGTGTTACGTACCTGCTTCTTAAACGTGGTGGGTACTTCCTTCTACACCAGTTATCACGCTTCTTCCAATTCTGTCTGAACAACAGTGCTACTCCAGAACAGTGGAAAACTGCCAGTGTCATTCCTCTGTCGGCGGCTCATGGGTGGATGTTGTTTACCTTGACTTTGCGAAGGCCTTCAATTCGGTGCCACACAAAAGGCTTATGGCAAAACTCTCTGCAATGGGTGTGAAGGATGATCTTTTTAACTGGTTGAAGTCCTTCATTCTCAGTCGAAGAGAGGTAGTCACGGTTCTGGGACAGCATTCCTCACCATATGAGATGTCATCTGGTGTACCACAGGGATCTGTTCTTGGGCCCCTTTTGTTTGTGGCATATATTAATGACATAGATGCCAACTTAAGGAATGCCACAGTACTAAAGTACGCAGACGACATCAAGCTGTACCTTGAGATAAAAAGGACAGATCCTGAACACTATAGATCTTGCTTGCAGTCTGACCTGGACACAGTGCAACAGTGGATCTCAGACTGGCAACTCAAGCTAGCTGTGGACAAGTGCACCACCATGCATTTTGGGAGTAAAAACCCAGCGTCCACATACTCCCTCCACAGCACTAATATCAAGAAGTCTTCCTGTGAACGTGACCTGGGCATTACGGTCAGCAGCGATTTGCGTTGGACGAGGCACGTCTCTAAAATTGTCAAGAGGGCCGAGGGCGTCTTAGCATCACTCAGCAAGACCTTTGTCAGCCGCTCTCCAGATATCTATTTAAGGCTGTATACAGCTATGGTGCGACCACACTTAGAATTTGCATCACCAGTCTGGAACCCCTATCTTGCTCAGGACATTGACTGCCTGGAAACTGTTCAGAGACGTGCAACCAAGCGAATACCCTCCATCAGGCATCTACCATACTCTGAGCGCCTTGCTTCCCTGGGCATGGATTCATTGAAGCTCCGACGCCTGGCAACTGACTTGGTAAACACCCACA
The DNA here is from genome assembly GCA_964016885.1 of Eledone cirrhosa. Lineage (NCBI taxonomy): Eukaryota > Metazoa > Mollusca > Cephalopoda > Octopoda > Eledonidae > Eledone > Eledone cirrhosa. The sequence continues at coordinate 32,710,493 of OZ024742.1, read as the reverse complement.
AAATTGTTAACCATGTTGCTAACAACAACCCTCAGTACCTTTTCGATTTCCATGTGTCTAACACACGTGGACATGCCCACAAAGTAAGAAAACAGCACAGTTCCCATGACTTTCAGAAACATTTTTTCACGCTCAGAGTTGCTGAAGCATGGAACAAACTACCTGCATCAGTTGTTAGCTGTCGAGACACTGCATCCTTTAAGGCCTCCATGCTTCCCGAGATCCGCCAACACTACAGCTCACACATACACACATGTACTTCCCTGACATTTGTGTATTATTCTATGTACTATACATACACCTTTGATGAGTTGTAGCGCACCTGAGCACTTTACACAATAATTTCATTATTATAGAGTATACTGGCTACATCTTATCGCGGCTCCAGCATTACCACCTTACAGAGTGTACTGGCTACATTTTATCATGGCACTAGCACCACCACTTTACAGAGTGCACTGAGTGGATTTTATCATAGCACCAGCACTATCATTTTAAAGAGTGAACTGGATGTATTTTATCATAGCATTATCATTTTACAGAGAGGACTGGGTGCATGTCATCATAGCACCAGTACTACTAGTTTAATGTATAGATAAGAATATTAAAAGTTACCTTCTGAGTGAGTGGGTAAAGTAACATAACAGCCAAAGGCTTCTTAATCGTGTCCAATAGTTCTTTATCCAAGTCATAGACATCAAGGAATTTATACTTGGATGGGACACCAACATTCCAGCTAAACTGTAATAAAAAAAACAAATAAATAAATTTTGTAAAACATCATATTAGAAAATCATCTTTATATTTTTATTTCATCATCAACCCATTATTTCATTTACGTTTCATTATTTTAAAATCCATTTTTCCATGCTACCAAGGGTTCGACGAGATTTTTTTTAGGAAGTTCTCTATAGCTAAATGGTCTTATTGGAGCCAACCAGTATTCGTTTTTAAGTAACTGACCGCCTCTGTTTTCCCTGCTGCTAGTAGGTATTATTCTTCATATTGGTTTATTTGCAATTTTGTTGTGTATAGTAGTAGTAGGAGTGACTGCATAGAAGTTCTTCCAGACTCGACAAGTTAAATGGTATGGTAAAAAAAAAAAACAGTGCTACAACAATTACTTCCCTTAGTATACATTGCAGGGGAGATAAGTCAGTTGTGTATCATGGGAGACTTTTTAAAAATAATGTCGCTAGTCGTTGGGATGCCTCAGTATTTTTAGTCAGCAGTCACCACTAGTCTTACCATCCATCTAGCCGTCTGAGGAGGGAACCCCGTGAGATTGAGTGGCTGTTGCAGCGGGTGTCACTGGCCATCTTTCGCGGGAATGTTTTTGCCGTCTTGTCCGCGGTGCGCAGCACAACTCTGCTCTCTTGCCCTAGGCCCAAATCCCAATCACTCTCCCCTTTCTTCTGTGACACCAGAGCTCTTGCCATCCCCTCCTCTTCCCGTTCTTTTCATTCTCTATATTTCCCTATTCTTTCTTTCCTTTCCCTTTTTTATCATTGCCGTCATTATGGTTGTCATTTTTATTATTATCATTGTTACTGTAAATAATTGTTTCTACTTTAGGCACAAGGCCAAAAATTACTCAGTACATTACTGGTACTTTATTTTATCGACCCCGTAAGGATGAAAGGCAAAGTTTGACCTCGGCGGGATTTGAACTCAGAATGGAAAGGGCCGTAACTATGCGTCAAAGCATGACGTCCGACCCTCTACCGATACTGCCAATCCAAATATCATGTTTATTGTGAATTGAAGAGTTACAGTGTTGTGACCTGTCCAGTCCTTGATATTGTCGGGCAAGTATTTTCTGGCGAGTTTTCCGCTTTTTACTGTTACACAGAGTGGTTCCTGTCTGCCAGCATATCTGTTGTCTTGCTGCCTGACAAAGCTGTTTGTCTCGAGCTCTATATATGAGACACGTAACAGTCTTCGGAAGCAGCTGTGCTCAAACACCTGAATTTGTTCCATGTCAGCCGTATATGTTCAACTCTTGTACCTCATACAGAAGGATCGAAAGTCACTAGGGACTTGTACAGTTTCAGGCTAATAGAAATCTGATGGAATTGCTTATCCATACAACGTTCAGCTCTGTCCTGGCAGGAGAGGCAAGACAGAAATTTGTTTTTACCTTTATTTGAGCTGCCGTCAATACAAAACAATATGTACAAAATATATTAAATTTGAAAATATAGTCGCCACAAGGCAGTTAAATAAATCGGGTAAAGTACCCATGGAGACGTAAAAGATGTACATAGGTGCCTGCGTTGTAGTGACAATATTTTAAATTATAATTTTTTTTAAAGGATTGTCTTCCCTAAAAACGAAAAAGGAAACTCAATCCTAGTGTTGTAACCATGGCTATTTTTCAATTGGCTCTGATTCCAAACTGGAATCCGACTTCAGATCAACAAATAAAGTGTTCTGACAGACCATCCACTGACTTCATAAGTCCTCCTCCACACCTGCTAACAGGAATGCATCTGGGGGTTCTCCTCTCTTCAGAGAGGTGCATCCTCGTGAGGTGGAGAGAATACTTTGCTAAACTCCATCACAACACATTCTGATGTGCACGAGATGCATCTAAGAGTGGAGACTAATCTCTCAGAGACTGAGGTCAAAAGAGCAATTAAAGAGCTAAATTGCAGTAAGGCTTCTGGGGAAAATAAAATTTGGCCTAAGATGTTAAAAGGTATTCTCTGGCTGACTCATGAGTGCCTGGTGGCCTGGATCTCTGGATAGGCACCTAAGCAATGACAATTGGGAGTAATAGTCCCAATTTTCAAAAAGGGAGACAAGAGTGATTGCTACAATTACTGAAGGATCTCCTTGTTAAACCTCCCTGGTAAAGTCTATACTAAGTGTTTGGCAATGGGATGTATGGAGATTATCGAGTCCAAGCTAGCTGATGAACAGTGTGGTTTGTGCCCCGAATGCAGCACAGTCAGCCAAATATTTACACTGCAACAGGTCTTTGAAAAATTGTGGAAGTACTACCAAGAGGTGTATTCTTGCTTTGTAGACCTCAAAAAGGCATATGAGCATGTTCCACAGGACTTGCTGTGGAAGGTTCTGCAGGAGTATGGGATTGATGGTCAGCTTCTTGATGTCTCTATATGAATGTCTGAGTATTTGTGTTCGGATAAATGGGGTTAAATCAAAACCATTCACTGTGTGTGTACTGTCACCTTTCTTGTTCATTATTTCATGAACAGGATTGACATGTGCAGCCGGGTTAGAAGTGGTATCATGACTGGCAGCTGTAGAACCAATCGGCTGGAATTTGCAGACAACTTGGTATTACTTAACTTGACAGAAGGTGATCTCCAACTTACACTTGATAGGTTTAATACCGAGTGCTGCATTACTGGAATGAAAATCAGTGTTGCGAAAACTGACACTTTTCCTCAAAAGGGAGCTTGCGCAGTGCACTCTACATGTGAATGGAGTTTTACTGAAGTAGGTAGAGAAGTTCAACTATCTCAGGGCCATGTTCACGAGTGATAGAAGGTAGGCAGCTGAATTAACTGCAAGAATTGCAGGAGCTGGTACAGTAATGTGCCAGCTTCAGCATTCGGTGATCAGAAGGGAGGTAGGTGTAAAAACCAAACTCGTTATCTTCAGTTCGGTATTTGTACCAACCCTTACCTATGGTCATGAATCTTGGGTAATGACTGAAAGAATATGATAGCAAATACAAGCAGCCAAAATGGGGCTCCTCTAAAGGGTTTTTGAAGTAACGTTATTCATTAGAGTGTGTAGCTCGGAGATCAGAGTGCCAGTCCAGGTAGAGTTGCTACTTCTCTGAATTGAGAGATCACAGCTCAGATACTATAGGCATGTGGTTAGAATGTCTCAGGAAAGAATCGCTGGACAAATTTTACAGGTACAACCAACCGGCAGGAAACCCAGAACAAGACGGTTGGATAACATCGATGAGCTCCGCTGGTCTCACTTAGGGATCCAACCAGATCAGTTGGAAACGGTTGCTTCTGATAGGACCCATTGGAAGGAGTGTTTGAGGACTCTGCCTTCAGGATCTTCTCAGGAATAAGTGGGCTAAGAAGATTTTAGTAAAATACCAGCACATGGAATTAAATTCATATACAAGTAACCATGCTAAAAAAATAAAAAACAAATGGAAAAGTAAAATGTAGAATAAAAGAAATGAAAATATCTCAATAAATATAAATCTTCAATGTGTTTGGATCCTCAGAAACATCAAAATATATAAAACTAGATCAAATTTAGGAGAGGTGTTAATATTACGGCATCATTAATGACTGAAGAAAAATCATTGGGACATTAAAATTGAAATGAATTTAAATAGCTATGGAAGTTTGCTATTACATGATTAGGATCGTTATCATCATCACTATTTAACATCTATTTCCCATGCTTGCATGAGTTAGATTGGTCCCCTTGTCCTGCTCATATGCTGTTTTGGCTTGGTTTCTATGGCTAGATACCCTTCCTAACACCAACCATTTTACACGTACTGAGAGCATTTTATCATGACTCCAACACTACCACCTTACAGGGTGAACAGGGTGATTTTTGTCTTGGCAGCAACACTACCACCTTACAAGGGTGGACTGCATGCTTTTCATTATGTCACAAGCACTAACTCATTACAACACTGTATGTATAGGGCGGGGAAAATTCCCGAGATCCATGTACGAGTTCTCTCCAGCGGTCTCTGTCCCTCATCGTCGCTGCCATGTCCTGCGTCTCCAAGAGATCAGTGTCTGTCCTTAGGGCATCAACATATGCTAACCTTGGTCTTCCTCTTCCAGTGTGTCCATGCAGGGGCTCCCACAGGAGCACTGAGTGCAAGGTCAACTCTGGATGTCAGTGAGCATGTCCAGCTAACCTCAGTCTCCGCTGTGCTACTCTCAAGCTGACTTTTGGGAGGTTCCCGTACAGCTCTGAGTTCTTCATCTTCAGTGTATACTGATTAATGTTCAGAGCCATCCTCAGCATTCTCATGAAACACCCATCCACCATCTGAGTGAGTTTCTTGGTCAGTGTCCAAATCTCAGACCCATACAGCAACAAAGAGACGGCTCTTCAAGTCTTTATGAAGGTCCGACTTTCACACCGATCTCAAGTTGTGGCACGCTGCCCAGGCTTTGGTCTTCCTCTCGACCACATCATCTTCCGTATTCTCAATCTTGGCTCCCAAATACAGGAAGTCGTCAACCAATTCTAACGGCTTCCCGCCTACATTAGGCTTCTTAATATTCTCTACCAGATACTTCGTCTTAATCTCATTCATTCTCAGCCCCACATTCATTAAACAGTCTCCACCTCCTGCATCAAATCCTCTGCCTCCTTCACTGACAACACTGTATGTATGGAGAGGGAGAAAGAGAGAACACTGGAGGGTAATATCCTTAGTGGTAGAGCACTCAGTCCACAGGACGAGTTTGGTAGAAGTAGTAACACAACAGTTAGTTCACCATACCGAGAACAATTGTTTCACCTTATCGTAAACATTATCCTTAAGGTGAAACAACTGTTCTCGGTATGGTGAACTAACTGCTGTGTTACT
>OZ024742.1:32694930-32699930 GCA_964016885.1 Eledone cirrhosa | reverse complement strand
GGTATTTGCTGGCCTTGTGCCTAAAGTAGAAACAATTATTTAATTTTGATATGCATTTTTGTATCACAATATACATAATGGATGATTATTCAGTAATCAATTTGCTTATCAACACATCCCTATATATATATATACACACACATATCTATATATAGATAGATAGATATATAAATATAAAACGTAACGGGCGCTATAATAAGTGTCCGCTAAACTGATACGTACATATATGTATGTGTACCTGTATGTATATATATATATATATATATATATGCATGCTACTGTACGTCTGTATACATATATGTATGTACGTATACATACATACTTACATTTAAGTAAGTGCCGTACTAAGAGTGAGAAATGAAATTTCGTTTTCATTTTATTACAACTAAATATAAAACTATAACTATTAATTGCCCTAACAAACACAAAGTAACTCCTACCAACGCTACCCTTGAACCCAAGCAAATATTATCCATATACTCTTGGGTCCCAAATAATAGGGGGGGGGGCATTCACTTAAATTATTATAAGCTGGGGGTAGGGGTAATTGTATAGTGTATGTTCATAAATATGGAATTTCTTGTCATGTTCTATTTTTTGTCATATAAAATGTTTTCTTAATGTAAAATAAAATTATTAGATTCTCCAGCTGCTGTGTCAATATGAATCACTTACAATAATAAAATGTTTGCTGGACATAAATTAGCAAAATTTAATAAGTGGGTGTTGGAGGGAAGATGATTATTCATGACTTGAGAGTACCTAAACTCAACCTGACTCACCCATACCACACTAGATAAAGTAAAACTAATCACACCCTTCATAACTATACTCAAAATACTTCCAGCATATCAACTAAACCCACAATAATTACTGGTAGAGGCAAAACTTTCATCATTAGGTTGTAGTCATCAAATATCACATATATTTTATCTGTAAAACACTGAACTATATACTAGTATGTACATGTGAAGGATTCGGGACCCCAACGGCTGAGCTGTCACAAAAGCTAGGTCCGAACCCTAAGTATTGAGTACTCTGGTGAGTAAATGGCCTAAATGGTTTTTACTGCATCCATTCTGCTTACTAGTATCATCATCATCGATTAACGTTCATCTTCCACGCTAGTATGGGTCCTATTTTAAGGCAAGTTGTCTTGGGTGACCGTTTCTAGCTGGTTTTCTACGGCTGGATGCTCTTCCTAACACCAACCACATTTACAGTGTAGGCTTGGTGCTTTTTGCTGTGTCTTTTACATGTCCACTTTACAGTGTGGAATGGGGGGAGAGGGTTGGGGGCAGGACATACTGTACAGTATATACATATATATAATTCGCCAAAACTACACCTGATGTACCCCTTCCATACACATGCACACGTGTATATCATGACTCATGCTCTGTTCATTTTCCTGACGTTTGTGCATTACCCTATGTACTATACATACACTTTTTGATGAGTTGTAGTGCACCTGAGCACTGTACACAATATTTCATTATTATTATTATTATTATTATATGTGTGTGTGTATGTATAGTATATATGTTGTGTTAATGTTAGGCAGTAGTACTGAATTGATCACTTAAATTTCCAGGTATATTCTACTGTACTATATAAATCATAGGTCTATTGGATGATGGTTGACCCAGGGTTAAACAACCACCACCAAATATATTGACATGGTTATGTGTACAACAATAAAAGCATTTTAAGGCCTTCTTCCATACCTTGCTACCCCCAGTAATAGCTTCTCCACTTTTCCCTATGGTCTGCATCATTCCACTTAGTGATGGCGTATGGTTTAGTGGTTAGAGAGTTGGATTCTCAATCGTGAGGTTGCAACTTCAATTCTCGGACCAGGTGATGCATTGTGAGCAAGACACTTTATTTCACATTGCCCCTTCTGCCAGGAGTTGCAACCAATAGATAGTATTAACAATGGAAAGACCAATAGAAACAAAAGTTTCCTTGGTCTGATTTGACAAGGTCCATCCCACCCGGCAAGTGAATGTGTTCTGGAATCTTGTCAATTGATCAGAGCAAGAGCATCACTCCACACTAACACACTGACTTCCATTTCCTCCTTCCTTTTTAGTTGTCTTTCTGGGTCTTCCCCTTCCTCTAATTCTTGCCATATTCATTGGAAGCTTATCCTGAGATGATGTTCACCAGTTTCACTCTCCACTAACTACAAACGCTACAGAAATCAAGATACCAACACCATGCTCACTCTCTGGACATCTTTGCCACATCAACTCGTACTTCTGCCTTTATCTTCCTTTCATCTTGTCTCCTGCACACAACATATGTCAACTATTCAGTGCTGCAACCACTTCCCCTGATCTCCCTGTCATAGTCCTTACATTCCACATCCCAAACCTCATATATTGGCCCCCCACAAGGGTGTATATATATTAATGATATATTTTGTTGTTGCAGTTAATTCAACAACCTACTGTACTGTATAAATCATAGACATGCTGGATGATAACTGACCTGGGGCAAAACCACCACCACCACATCTATAGGCACATTTGTAAATTAGTGTCATCACCATTTAACGTCCATTTTTTCATGCATTGCATGGGTTAGATACGTTGTCACATTATGAGACAAGGAAGGTCCAGAAACATCATGCTCATACGGATCTGTATTTTGGCTTTGTATCTACGGCTGGATGCCTTTACTAACACCAAACACCTTACAGTGTGGACTGGGTACCTTTTGTTGTATCACTAACAGGACCACCTTACAGGTACGCAAGTTCGACATCAATTAGGTACATGGGATATTTAGCAGGTAGAGTAGGATATTAAGGCAGAGCAAAGTGGATGGAGAGTGGAGAGAAGATTGCTGAAGACTAGTGTGTCCTCTACATATTTGTTTCATTTCATTTTGTGCACAAAGGAGGGCGAGTCTTCTGCAGTACATGACGTCAGGTCTCAATCGTATGTCATCTCCTTTATGCAGTTTTCCTAGGTCTTCTTCTTCCATAGTTACCATCAACTTTAAGTGCCCTGCAACTTTTTATACAGCTGTCATCCTCCATAAGCATCATATGCTCAAACCACCGCTATCTCCGCTCCTGTATATTGCATCTGACCCCTCTCATATTAATAATATTATTAATATATAGGATATGTTGGGGCTGCAGTCATCACACCACCTTCAATTATACTGTACTGTATTAATCATTGACTTGCTGGATGATGACTGGCCTGGGGCTAAACAACCGCCACCACTACCACATATACACACATTTGTGTGTGTATGTATATATATATATATATATATATATATATATATATAAATTATTAAAAAAATAATGAATAAACAAAGAAACAGTTCCTTATATTAAACAAAACAAGTTCATTATTTTACGATCGTTTCTAGGACATATATGTGTTAGAATAGGTATGCATATTCAAAAGATCTATGTACAAAATTATACAAACTATCAGATAGAATAAACATACCTTCACATATATTTATATATATATTTATATATATATTTATATATATATATATATATATATATATATATTTATATATTTATATATATATATATATTTATATATATATTTATATATATATATATATATATTTATATATGCAAAGTTTTATTTAAATTGTTGGGTTACAACGAGTAAATATTTATAACTGATATAAAAGCACTCAACAAGTATTTGGAGTATATTTACGATATTAAATAAATGGAAACTATATTTATAAAACCATATTTATTTCATTATATATATTTCAGGGGCGGTGGATTGGCAGTATCGGTAGAGACTCGGACATCATGCTTTCCAGCATAGTTACGTCCCTTTACGGTCTGAGTTCAAATCCCGCTGAGGTTAACTTTGCCTTTCATCCTTACGGGGTTGATAAAATAAAGTACCAGTAATGCACTGGGTAATTGCTGGCCTTGTGCCAAAAGTAGAAACAATTATATATATTTCAGGGATATCATTAAAAATATGGTATGCCTTCATCAGACAAAATACAATATAAACAGTCTTATAAATAGATAGATTTGACATACCTTACAACTTCAACTTCCATTTAAAAAGTTGATTTGGTAGTGAAAAATGTTAGGGACAGTTATAAAAAGAAAGAAAGAAAGAAAGCGAAGAAAAAGAAGAAATGCATGCAACGAAAAACAGAGAGAGAGAGATATAGAGAGATAGATAGAGAGAAGAAATTCATGTAAAGAAAAAACAGAGAGAGATAGATAGAGAGAGAAAAAAGACAGAGGGAGATAGAGAGAGAGAGAAGAGAGAGAGAGAGAGAAAAAATAGAGAGAGATAGATATAGATAGAGAGAAAGAAAATAGGTAGTTGGGCACCAGTTGAATGACGTATCAATGATATATTTATTTATTTATTTAGTTCTAGTATTAAGGTAGAGAGAGATATATGTGGTTAGGAGAGAAAACAGCCGTTACATAGAGAGAAAAGAAAAATATCCAGAGATAAACGAGGCAGAATTTAAAACATTATGTTTCATCAATCTAAAAATATCAATTCGTATGAATTAGGTATTATAATGTAAATATCAGTATTCAGGAATGAGACACGTATCAATAATGTGTGAAAAATAATGATCATATGTCTAGTTTAAAATTCCTAGGTTTAAAACTGAGAAGATCTTGGTGAAATCTGACAAGACCAACAACCTCTATGGAGTGCAAAAAGACATGTATAATGGCCTCATACTGAAAGAACTGAGGAAAAAGTACAAGGTAGCAGATAAGGCCGAGCTTGAGAAAATGAATGTTGAGGCATCTTGTATAATGCATGAGTTGGAAATTGAGAACAAAACACAACCTTTCGTGCCCAGGAAACCCAAGATCAATATGAAAGATCACAAAAGAAATTTTGAAAATGACCTGCCAGTCAGATTGATTGCACCATCAAAATCTGACCTGGGTAAACTTAGCAAAAACATTCTAGACAGGGTGATACAGCAAATTAAAAACTTGAATTGTTTACCTAACT
>OZ024742.1:32684930-32687430 GCA_964016885.1 Eledone cirrhosa | reverse complement strand
GCTAACATAACCCCATCTCCCCCCGCCCCACACCACCCCCACCCTCCAAACGCGATCCAAAACTTCAGAGTTGGTACCATAAATGTAGGCACCCTAAAGGGGCGCGCTAACGAGGTTGTAGAAATGCTTGAACGTAAGGAGGTCGATGTTTGTTGTATTCAAGAGACCAGGTGGAGGGGTGGGTCTGCTAGATTCATTGAGGGTAAAAAACGATGTTATAAGCTTTTCTGGGTGGGAAACGACGATGGGCTGGGTGGAGTAGGAATCATGGTAGCAGAAAAGTGGGCGGATAAGATAATAGACGTAAATAGAGTGAACGACAGAATAATTAAAATACGACTTGTCCTCAATAGAACTACGGTGACAGTAATATCTGCGTATGCACCCCAATCCGGACTGCCCGGCACTATAAAAGACAGATTCTATGAGACACTGATGCTCACTACCTCCCAAATATCTGACAGTGACTATATAATTATTGCAGGCGACCTAAATGGTCACGTTGGGCAACATTGTGACGGCTACGACGAAATCCATGGAGGCTATGGGTTTGGTACTAGAAATGAGGAAGGCTCCAGAATCCTGGAATTCTGTGATGCAAATAACCTAACTATCTGTAACACTAACTTCAAAAAACGTGACAATCACCTGATCACCTATAGATCCGGGGAACACACAAGCCAGGTAGATTATATCCTTACCAGAAGACGTGACAGAGTGTCTGTTGTAAACACTAAATCCCTCCCCCATGAAGAATGCACCTCCCAACATAGACTGATAATTAGCGACCTCATAGTCAGGTCGAGACGTACTCGACAGCAGAAGAGGACTATCCTCAGGAGAAAAATATGGAAGCTAAAGGACCCCACAGCCAAAAATAAATTTCAAAACATATTACTTGATGCTTTCGACAGTAAGGAAGAACACTTAGAGTCGGACAATATAGAGGGACAGTGGGAATTTCTGAAAGCAAACCTGCTGTTGGCCACAGACGAAGTCTGTGGCTGGAGCAGGCCTGTAGGCAGGAGGAGAGTAACATGGTGGTGGAACAGTAAGGTGGAGGAGTCAATTAAGGCCAAAAAGCAGGCTTGGAAAGTATGGCGGGATGGGGGAAGTAGAGTAGACTATCAAGTGGCCAGGAGGGAAGCTAGGAGAGAAGTGTACTTAGCAAGAAGGGAAGCTGAGGAAAGAAAGTTCAAGCATGTCCTACAACGCGATGACCAAAAACGTGAGGTGTTCAGGATTGCTAGGCAATGCGTCAAGGAAAACCGTGATATTGTCGGGGAGAAGTGTGTACTTAACGATGATGGCATACTTGCCATCACCGACACTGATAAGAAGGCAGCTTGGAAGTGTCACTATGAAAGGCTACTAAATGAGGAGAATAAATGGGAGAAAGACAGTCTCCCCCATGTCGACCCAATAGAGGGACCAGCAGTGTTAGTCGAGGGGAGTATAATAAGTAAGGCAATCAAGGATATGAAGACAGGTAAGGCGGCTGGGCCTTCGGAAATAGTTGCTGAGATGCTGAAGGCATCTGGCACGGTGGGACACACCATGGTCACCCGCATAGTTAACCAAGTCGTACAGAATGGGGTTGTTCCGAAGGACTGGCATAGCAGCATCATCGTTAACTGTTATAAGGGTAAAGGAGACGCCCTAGATAGGAGTAACTATAGAGGCATTAAATTAATCGACCAGGTCATGAAGGTCACAGAAAAAGTAATAGCGCAACTAATCAGAGAGAGAATTGACCTAGATGAAATGCAGTTCGGGTTTGTGTCAGGCAAAAGTACCACAGACGCTCTTTTCATAGTACGACAACTACAGGAGAAGTACCGAGCTAAAGGTAAACCCCTCTACTTAGCTTTTGTCGACTTGGAGAAAGCCTTCGACAGAGTCCCCCGCTCCATTATCTGGTGGGCTCTTAGAAAACTAGGCGTTGACGAATGGCTTGTGAGGGCTATACAAGCCATGTATAAAGAAACAGTCAGCAAGGTTAGAATTAACAACGAATATAGTGAAGAGTTTAGCGTAAAAGTTGGCGTCCATCAGGGCTCTGTTCTCAGCCCCCTACTATTTATTATTGCCCTTCAGGCTATAACAGAGGAGTTCAAGACAGGCTGCCCATGGGAACTCCTATACGCAGACGACCTGACACTCATAGCGGAATCAATGGCCGAGCTAGAGAAGAAATTCCAAACATGGAAGCACGGCCTAGAGTCAAAAGGACTTAAAATTAACCTGGCTAAGACCAAAGTTCTAGTTTGTAGGAAAGAAAACAAGGCGGCGGTCCCTTCTGGGAAATGGTCGTGCTCGGTGTGTAGGAAAGGCGTAGGTAGAAACTCCATTTTGTGTCCTAAATGCAAAGTATGGGTGCATAAAAGATGTAGTGGGATCACAGGTAAGCTAACTAAGAACATAGATTTTACATGTGGCCGGTGTTCTGGTGCAATAAGTAGCAGCAAGTGCCCACACAATACTGCAGCAAGTGCCCACA
>OZ024742.1:32642570-32652570 GCA_964016885.1 Eledone cirrhosa | reverse complement strand
GAATTTCGGGTAGCATGAGGATTTTAAAGGATGCAGTGTCTCAGCAGCTAACAACTGACGCAGGTAGTTTGTTCCATGCTTCAGCAACTCTAAGCGTGAAAAAATGTTTCCGAAAGTCATGGAGCTGTGCTGTTTTCTGACTTTGTAGGCATGTCCACATATGTATAACCAAACCCATTTTCAGACTGAGTGCATTTCCAGTTGGTCAGGCTCCATCTAAAGTGTGTTACCAGTTAGTCAAGCTCCATCTAGAGTACATTACCAGTTGGTCTGGCTCCATCTAGAGTAAATTATCAGTTGGTTTGGCCCCATCTAGAGTACATTATCAGTTGGTTTGGCCCCATCTAGAGTACATGACCAGTTGTTCGGGTTCCATATAGTACATAGATTATAGACCAGAGCAAAATGTTCTTGACATGTCTAGATACAGGGTTATATGTTCTTCAGATCCTAGACCCAGGGTTATACGTTCTTCAGATCCTAGACCCAGGGTTATACAGACTACATGTCACTAGACCCAGAGTTATATGATATAGTCTATATGTCACTAGACCCAGTGTTATACAGTCTACATGTCACTAGACCCAGAGTTATACAGTCTACATGTCACTAGACCCAGAGTTATACAGTCTACATGTCACTAGACCCAGAGTTATATGATGCAGTCTACATGTCACTAGACCCAGAGTTATATAATACAGTCTACATGTCACTAGACCCAGAGTTATACAGTCTACATGTCACTAGACCCAGAGTTATACAGTCTACATGTCACTAGACCCAGAGTTATATGATACAGTCTACATGTCACTAGACCCAGGGTTATAGGATACAGTCTACATGTCACTAGACCCAGGGTTATACAGTCTACATGTCACTAGACCCAGAGTTATATGATACAGTCTACATGTCACTAGACCCAGAGTTATATGATAGTCTACATGTCACTAGACCCAGAGTTATATGATACAGTCTACATGTCACGAGACCCAGAGTTATATGATACAGTCTACATGTCACTAGAACCAGGGTTATAGGATACAGTCTACATGTCACTAGACCCAGGATTATATGATACAGTCTACATGTCACTAGACCCAGTGTTATATGATACAGTCTACATGTCACTAGACCCAGAGTTATAGTCTACATGTCACTAGACCCAGGGTTATATGATACAGTCTACATGTCACTAGACCCAGGGTTATATGATACAGTCTACATGTCACTAGACCCAGTGTTATATGATACAGTCTACATGTCACTAGACCCAGAGTTATAGTCTACATGTCACTAGACCCAGTGTTATATGATACAGTCTACATGTCACTAGACCCAGAGTTATAGTCTACATGTCACTAGACCCAGGGTTATATGATACAGTCTACATGTCACTAGACCCAGAGTTATACAGTCTACATGTCACTAGACCCAGAGTTATACAGTCTACATGTCACTAGACCCAGGGTTATACAGTCTACATGTCACTAGACCCAGGGTTATATGATACAGTCTACATGTCACTAGACCCAGAGTTATACAGTCTACATGTCACTAGACCCAGAGTTATACAGTCTACATGTCACTAGACCCAGGGTTATACAGTCTACATGTCACTAGACCCAGAGTTATATGATACAGTCTACATGTCACTAGACCCAGAGTTATACAGTCTACATGTCACTAGACCCAGTGTTATATGATACAGTCTACATGTCACTAGACCCAGGGTTATATGATACAGTCTACATGTCACTAGACCCAGAGTTATACAGTCTACATGTCACTAGACCCAGAGTTATATGATACAGTCTACATGTCACTAGACCCAGAGTTATATGATACAGTCTACATGTCACTAGACCCAGTGTTATATGATACAGTCTACATGTCACTAGACCCAGAGTTATACAGTCTACATGTCACTAGACCCAGAGTTATATGATACAGTCTACATGTCACTAGACCCAGAGTTATATGATACAGTCTACATGTCACTAGACCCAGAGTTATATGATACAGTCTACATGTCACTAGACCCAGAGTTATAGTCTACATGTCACTAGACCCAGAGTTATAGTCTACATGTCACTAGACCCAGGGTTATATGATACAGTCTACATGTCACTAGACCCAGAGTTATATGATAGTCTACATGTCACTAGACCCAGAGTTATACAGTCTACATGTCACTAGACCCAGAGTTATAGTCTACATGTCACTAGACCCAGGGTTATATGATACAGTCTACATGTCACTAGACCCAGAGTTATACAGTCTACATGTCACTAGACCCAGGGTTATATGATACAGTCTACATGTCACTAGACCCAGAGTTATACAGTCTACATGTCACTAGACCCAGAGTTATATGATACAGTCTACATGTCACTAGACCCAGAGTTATATATGATACGGTCTACATGTCACTAGACCCAGAGTTATATGATACAGTCTACATGTCACTAGACCCAGAGTTATACAGTCTACATGTCACTAGATCCAGAGTTATATGATACAGTCTACATGTCACTAGACCCAGAGTTATATAGTCTACATGTCACTAGACCCAGAGTTATA
Source organism: Eledone cirrhosa (assembly GCA_964016885.1). Taxonomy (NCBI): domain Eukaryota; kingdom Metazoa; phylum Mollusca; class Cephalopoda; order Octopoda; family Eledonidae; genus Eledone; species Eledone cirrhosa. The sequence continues at coordinate 32,649,990 of OZ024742.1, read as the reverse complement.
TATGATACAGTCTACATGTCACTAGACCCAGAGTTATATGATACAGTCTACATGTCACTAGACCCAGAGTTATATGATACAGTCTACATGTCACTAGACCCAGAGTTATATGATACAGTCTACATGTCACTAGACCCAGTGTTATATGATACAGTCTACATGTCACTAGACCCAGAGTTATATGATACAGTCTACATGTCACTAGACCCAGAGTTATACAGTCTACATGTCACTAGACCCAGAGTTATATATGATACAGTCTACATGTCACTAGACCCAGAGTTATATGATACAGTCTACATGTCACTAGACCCAGAGTTATACAGTCTACATGTCACTAGACCCAGAGTTATATGATACAGTCTACATGTCACTAGACCCAGAGTTATATAATACAGTCTACATGTCACTAGACCCAGAGTTATACAGTCTACATGTCACTAGACCCAGAGTTATACAGTCTACATGTCACTAGACCCAGAGTTATATGATACAGTCTACATGTCACTAGACCCAGAGTTATATGATACAGTCTACATGTCACTAGACCCAGAGTTATATGATAGTCTACATGTCACTAGACCCAGAGTTATATGATACAGTCTACATGTCACGAGACCCAGAGTTATATGATACAGTCTACATGTCACTAGAACCAGGGTTATAGGATACAGTCTACATGTCACTAGACCCAGTGTTATATGATACAGTCTACATGTCACTAGACCCAGAGTTATAGTCTACATGTCACTAGACCCAGGGTTATATGATACAGTCTACATGTCACTAGACCCAGAGTTATAGTCTACATGTCACTAGACCCAGGGTTATATGATACAGTCTACATGTCACTAGACCCAGAGTTATATAGTCTACATGTCACTAGACCCAGAGTTATACAGTCTACATGTCACTAGACCCAGGGTTATACAGTCTACATGTCACTAGACCCAGGGTTATATGATACAGTCTACATGTCACTAGACCCAGAGTTATACAGTCTACATGTCACTAGACCCAGAGTTATACAGTCTACATGTCACTAGACCCAGGGTTATACAGTCTACATGTCACTAGACCCAGAGTTATATGATACAGTCTACATGTCACTAGACCCAGAGTTATACAGTCTACATGTCACTAGACCCAGTGTTATATGATACAGTCTACATGTCACTAGACCCAGAGTTATACAGTCTACATGTCACTAGACCCAGAGTTATATGATACAGTCTACATGTCACTAGACCCAGAGTTATATGATACAGTCTACATGTCACTAGACCCAGAGTTATATGATACAGTCTACATGTCACTAGACCCAGAGTTATACAGTCTACATGTCACTAGACCCAGAGTTATAGTCTACATGTCACTAGACCCAGGGTTATATGATACAGTCTACATGTCACTAGACCCAGAGTTATACAGTCTACATGTCACTAGACCCAGTGTTATATGATACAGTCTACATGTCACTAGACCCAGAGTTATACAGTCTACATGTCACTAGACCCAGAGTTATATGATACAGTCTACATGTCACTAGACCCAGAGTTATACAGTCTACATGTCACTAGACCCAGAGTTATATGATACAGTCTACATGTCACTAGACCCAGAGTTATATGATACAGTCTACATGTCACTAGACCCAGAGTTATACAGTCTACATGTCACTAGACCCAGAGTTATATAGTCTACATGTCACTAGACCCAGAGTTATATATGATACAGTCTACATGTCACTAGACCCAGAGTTATATGATACAGTCTACATGTCACTAGACCCAGAGTTATATGATACAGTCTACATGTCACTAGACCCAGAGTTATATGATACAGTCTACATGTCACTAGACCCAGTGTTATATGATACAGTCTACATGTCACTAGACCCAGAGTTATATGATACAGTCTACATGTCACTAGACCCAGAGTTATACAGTCTACATGTCACTAGACCCAGAGTTATATATGATACAGTCTACATGTCACTAGACCCAGAGTTATATGATACAGTCTACATGTCACTAGACCCAGAGTTCTACAGTCTACATGTCACTAGACCCAGAGTTATATGATACAGTCTACATGTCACTAGACCCAGAGTTATACAGTCTACATGTCACTAGACCCAGAGTTATACAGTCTACATGTCACTAGACCCAGAGTTATACAGTCTACATGTCACTAGACCCAGAGTTATATGATACAGTCTACATGTCACTAGACCCAGAGTTATATATGATACGGTCTACATGTCACTAGACCCAGAGTTATATGATACAGTCTACATGTCACTAGACCCAGAGTTATACAGTCTACATGTCACTAGACCCAGAGTTATATGATACAGTCTACATGTCACTAGACCCAGAGTTACATGATACAGTCTACATGTCACTAGACCCAGAGTTATACAGTCTACATGTCACTAGACCCAGAGTTATATGATACAGTCTACATGTCACTAGACCCAGAGTTATACAGTCTACATGTCACTAGACCCAGAGTTATATATGATACAGTCTACATGTCACTAGACCCAGAGTTATACAGTCTACATGTCACTAGACCCAGAGTTATACAGTCTACATGTCACTAGACCCAGAGTTATATGATACAGTCTACATGTCACTAGACCCAGAGTTATATGATGCAGTCTACATGTCACTAGACCCAGAGTTATATGATACAGTCTACATGTCACTAGACCCAGAGTTATACAGTCTACATGTCACTAGACCCAGAGTTATACAGTCTACATGTCACTAGACCCAGAGTTATACAGTCTACATGTCACTAGACCCAGAGTTATACAGTCTACATGTCACTAGACCCAGAGTTATACAGTCTACATGTCACTAGACCCAGAGTTATACAGTCTACATGTCACTAGACCCAGAGTTATACAGTCTACATGTCACTAGACCCAGAGTTATATGATACAGTCTACATGTCACTAGACCCAGAGTTATATGATACAGTCTACATGTCACTAGACCCAGAGTTATATGATACAGTCTACATGTCACTAGACCCAGAGTTATATGATACAGTCTACATGTCACTAGACCCAGAGTTATATGATACAGTCTACATGTCACTAGACCCAGAGTTATATGATACAGTCTACATGTCACTAGACCCAGAGTTATATATGATACAGTCTACATGTCACTAGACCCAGAGTTATATGATACAGTCTACATGTCACTAGACCCAGAGTTATACAGTCTACATGTCACTAGACCCAGAGTTATATGATACAGTCTACATGTCACTAGACCCAGAGTTATACAGTCTACATGTCACTAGACCCAGAGTTATATGATACAGTCTACATGTCACTAGACCCAGAGTTATATGATACAGTCTACATGTCACTAGACCCAGAGTTATATGATACAGTCTACATGTCACTAGACCCAGAGTTATATGATACAGTCTACATGTCACTAGACCCAGAGTTATATGATACAGTCTACATGTCACTAGACCCAGAGTTATATGATACAGTCTACATGTCACTAGACCCAGAGTTATACAGTCTACATGTCACTAGACCCAGAGTTATACAGTCTATATGTCACTAGACCCAGAGTTATATGATACAGTCTACATGTCACTAGACCCAGAGTTATATGATACAGTCTACATGTCACTAGACCCAGAGTTATACAGTCTACATGTCACTAGACCCAGAGTTATACAGTCTATATGTCACTAGACCCAGAGTTATATGATACAGTCTACATGTCACTAGACCCAGAGTTATATGATACAGTCTACATGTCACTAGACCCAGAGTTATATGATAGATACATTCTTCTTCATGTCAGACAGACAGTAATCTAGATATCAGTAGACTGTCAGGTCACTTGACTGGGAGAAAGACTTGAAGCTAGCCACTATTTCAAGTTAGTGGGGGCATATTACCTCCTCGCTAATTTAGCAAAAATGATAAATTATAAAGCTTACATAAAACATGATAGATTTATTACATAAAACACATGATAGATTTATTACATAAAACACATGTCACATACAAAATTGTAAGTAAGTTAGTCTGAAAATGTGAAAAATTACTCAACATTTTTATTATGCCTGTTTTACTATGATTAAAACATTCTTTGAATTTCTACATTTTGAATATGAGATTCAGAATTTTAAAAATAGAAGAGAAAAAAATGTTTAGCCCTGGTTTTGACAATAATAATGGTTTCTAATTCTGGCACAAAGCCCTCATTTTCTTTTAGGGGGATTTAAATCAACCCCAATACACAACTGGTTCTTTATTTCATCCGACCCCAGAAGGATGAATGCCAAAATTAACCTCTGAAACCTGAGAGGGTCATAACGAAATACTGCTATACATTTCATCTGACTCACTAATAAAACCACAAGTGGTATATACACAAGGCGACGAATGAACCCTAACCTTATACACAATTTTATAACCCTCATACTTGTATATATACATATGTGCCAACGAAAGAACCTTACTCTTATATAAGCCTTATATACATGCACACGAAGCAACAAAGAAACCTTAAAGCTAACCTTCTCCTTTTCAACTAGCATGCAGCTAGATAATGACAGCCTGCACAAATGTCGCTGCAGGTCCACCGCAGACTCTTTCGGCATCCACCCGCTGTCCTGTCACTACAGTGCCAGCTGCCTCCCTCGCGATGCTGCTCTTAACGAGATCAAGCATGACTGGCTTGGATGCTGCAGTCTTCCCCTCCCAGCTCAAGCCAACGGGTCCCACTCCACAGTGGTAAACCGCTCATCTGAGATGTCACATGCAGCAACACATCCTCCAGTGTCAACCTGGAGCATTTTGCCACTAATCCAGGCTCTGTTGCACTTCGGGCCAAGGAGGATAAACTATCCATTTATCAGTCACTCTCTAACAGGTTTGCGGTTGAGCCCGTAGCAGTGGTAACTTCTGGTGTCCTTGGGCCTAGAACCACCTTCCTACTCACCACCATTGGCACAGAGTTGGCTATTAGCAGGTGTGAGCCTCGCTAGCTGGAATGGCTCTTCCAGCGCATCTCCCTCACAATCCTCCAAGCAAACGCCTTCTCTATTCTGTGTGCCGGAGCCCCAGGGCGGCCAGCACACAGGCCCCCATTTGCTGAGCGGGAGAGACAGAGACAGTAAGAGTTTGGTTCCTTTGTATTCGGACCTGGTGTATATATTTCACAGACTAATAGGGGATAAGAGGTAAACTTTGTTTCTTCACATTTATGTGCTTTTTTTTGTTTTTTATTTATTTAGTTTTATATCATCATTTTACGTCCGCTCTTCCCCGCTTGCAAGGGTTAGGTTTAGGGTTAGCCATGTCTTTATTTTCTTTCTTGCTAGGTTACCCCCAGATCAACTCTAATCAGACAAATCTATAAATAAAGCCATCTAGCTTCCATCTTAACAGTTATATACATAATGCATCTGAAAGATCATATGAGATGTTTTCATCCAAAATCAATGAATAAAAGAAAAGAAAAAAAAACAGTAGAAAAAATAATATAAAACAGCTGACTATCAGATGGTTGCAGTATGAGAGACAAGACACACAGACACAAAACAGACCAAGAATAATTAAACAGACTTACCTTATTAAGAACCTGTGTAAGAAAAAAATAAGAACATTATTTAAATCATATAAATATATGTAATTGAATTTTATAAAACATATCATCCTTATATGTTTGTGTATAGATAAGATGTTATTAAAGACTAGTAAGGCCATTATTCAACTTAGTACTATATATATATATATATATATATATATATATATATATACATACATATATTGTTATACTTGGGGAGGGTCATATTATTGTAATAATATTGCCAGAATTAATAACATATATATACATATACATGCATACATATATATACATACACATGCATACATATATATACATACATATATATACATACATATATATACATACATATATATACATACATATATATACATACATATATATACATACATATATATACATACATATATATACATACATATATATACATACATATATATACATACATATATATACATACATATATATACATACATACATACATATACATACATACATACATATACATACATACATATACATACATACATACATATACATACATACATACATATATATACATACATATATACATATACATACATATATATATATACATATACATACATATATATATATACATCATCATCATCATCATCATCAACGTTTAACGTCCGTGTTCCACGCTTGCATGGGTTTGGACGGGGGTAGTCCCACTTGAGGCAAGAGTGATTGTCTTGCTCGCATAGGACTGTCTGGCAGGTTTTCTACAGTTGGATGCCCTTCCTAACACCAACCACATTTACAGTGTGGGTCTGGGAGGTTTTTACCGTGTTGCCTACACGGCCACATTACAGCGTGGACTGTGTGTTTTTTGTCGTGACACCTACACGATCTCATTTGTTTCGGCCTGGATGGCGCGGCACCAACATAACTTTACATAGAACGGGGTGGTGTGGATGGGGTGGGGGTGGTGGCGGGACGGGGTGTATTTTGTTAGAGATGCCTACTGGCAAGGCGGGTCTTCTCTGTTACTGAGTACCGCCAAAGGTCTCGGTCCAGTGACATTGTCTTGGAGAGGTGTAAGTGTGTGAGGTCGGAGTTTATCAGCTCATCCCATGTTTTTCTAGGTCTGCCTATTCCGTGGCTACCGTCTATCTTTATTGCCCTGCACTTTGTAATACAGCTATCGACTTTCATGCGCATCACGTGTCCATACCAACGCAGCCTTCTCTCGAGTAAACAACATCTGATCCCTCTTATCTCTAATTTTTTCCTTAGTTCGTTTATGCTTTGCTGTTCACGTATATTACTGTTACACATCCAGCGGAGCATGCAAGCTTCGTTCCTCTCTAGTCTGCGTATATCCTCTGCACACAATGCCCAGGTCTCACTACCATGCAACATTGCTGTTCGTATGCAGGCATCGTACAACCCGCCTTTCATTTTTAGGGAGAACCCTTTAGCAGCTAATAGTGGTATAAGCTCTCTGAACTTTTTCCAACCAGTTCTGACTCTAGCTACAGTACTTTCAGAGCACCCTCCCCCACTGCTGATTTTATCGCCCAGGTAACGGAAGCTGTCCACTATTTCTATAGAACCCTCTGCGCAATTGAAAGAGCTAGTATTTTGTGGGCACTTGCTGCTACTTATTGCACCAGAACACCGGCCACATGTAAAGTCTATGTTCTTAGTTAGCTTACCTGTGATCCCACTACATCTTTTATGCACCCATACTTTGCATTTAGGACATAAGATGGAGTTTCTACCTACGCCTTTCCTACATACCGAGCACGACCATTTCCCAGAAGGGACCGCCGCCT
>OZ024742.1:32635070-32637570 GCA_964016885.1 Eledone cirrhosa | reverse complement strand
TTCCATGGTCATCCTTGACAAAGGCCTTTGCAAAGTCAATATATATCACGTCCACATGAGAGCTGTCCAGCAGTTGTTTCAGTACCCAGCCGTAGTGTTGCAAAAGCTGTGTAAGGCAGCTTCTTCCCAGACGAAAGCCATGCTGAGTTTTAGTTAGGCAGTTATTTTCCTTGAGGAACATGATCAAGTTTTTTTCTGATAATTCATTCCATAACCTTACTGATATTTGAGGTCAGGGAGACTGGCCTGTAATTTTTAGCCTCTACTGTGCTTCCTCCTTTATGGATAGGGCATATTATGCCTTCCTTTAGCTCTCTGGGTAGTTTACTGCTAGCCAGAAAACTTCTGAGAAGGATATTCAGTGGTCTTGCTAATGTACACTTGCATGTTTTTTAGGATTGCTGGGAATCCATCAGGTCTCATTTCTTCTATGGCTGATATTACATCTTCCTCCATTATATATCTGGTTGATGGTTGCCATTTCTCTGTATAGTGGTGTGGCATCAAAGAATTCCTCAGGCTTTGTTATTTGCATGTGCTTCATTGGGGTATGAAAATACTTTTGTACTGTTCATTCAGTATTTCGCTTATCTCTTGAGGATCTTCAGTCAGTGAGCTATTTTTATGGAAAAGTGGCCCAATCTTGCAGTGTACCAAGGTAGTCTCTTTTGCAAATTTAATGAAAGCCTTAGGATTCGTTTTTATATTTTCTATGGCCCTGACTTCTCTATCTGCCCTCTCTTTTTCATGGGAAAGTTTGAGTGCAGTTTCAATTTCAAACAGTGCCTGTTTCAAATAGGGTTCCTTCGTGTTCTTGTTGTGTATTTAACAGGTTTGAGATCTTTGTTCTTCGTTTCATAAGGATTTTCCTGTCTCTGAGAATAAAATGTTTGTGTCAGTTGCCTTTTTTTTCCAGAACAAACTTACGGTATATGGTTTGTATTGTTGAAATTGCATTTTGATGTCTTGTGTGGAAATGTCACTCCATTTTTACTTCAGGATCTCTTCCTGGATTCAAGAAAATCATTGGTGTCATCTTTACATTGTGAATGAGCACCATGTTATTTGAAAAGCAGAGATCCATGACATTCTCAACTCTTCTTTGTGAGGTCAATCAGGGACTGTCAGTTTCTGTTCAAGTGCTGTCACTCCTGAGAGGTGGTGGCTTTCAAGCCATTTGACCTTGGGATGGTTAAAGTCTCCTAGTAGCAGTACGTTGAGTTGGAATGTGTCAACAGTACAATGGGTGTGACATCTTCACGGATGTACAAAGCAACTCCACCATGAGTTCTGCCCCTCCTGTGAGTATGAAATACAGCATACTTTGTTATGTGTATTTCTGCATCTGCTATTCTAGTTGCCAGGTATATTTCAGTTAGTGCCATGCATATTGCTTGACTGCTTGGTGTTAGTTCTCTAAAGTAGGAAATTTTACTCATGTTGGTGAGTGTCACGAGGCCTCTGACATTCAACAGCAGCTCTGGTGTGACATTTGAGGTGTCAGCAGTAACTGTCGATATGGCACATATATATATTTCTCCCGAATGAAACAGTTCTAGTCCTTCAGAAGCCATTTCTATATTCTATATATATATATATACACACACACATATATATTATCATCACCATCGTTTAATGTCCATTTTTCATGCTAGCATGGGTTAGACGAGTTGCCTCTTTCTGAGACAAGCCAGGTCTGCTGACCATGACTTGCTAATACAGGACTGTATTTGTCCTGATTTCTACAGCCGGATGCCATTCCTAACGCCAACCACATTTACAGTGTATGCTGGGTGCTTTTTGTTGTGACTCCTACATGACCACTGTAAAGTGTGGGCTGGGCATTTTTTGTCGTGACACCTACATGACCACTTTACAGTGTGACCTGGGCGCTTTTTGTTGTGACTCCTACATGACCACTGTAAAGTGTGGGCTGGGCATTTTTTGTCGTGACACCTACATGACCACTTTACAGTGCGACCTGGGCGTTTTTTGTTGTGACTCCTACATGACCACTGTAAAGTGTGGGCTGGGCATTTTTTGTCGTGACACCTACATGACCACTTTACAGTGTGACCTGGGCGCTTTTTGTTGTGACTCCTACATGACCACTGTAAAGTGTGGGCTGGGCATTTTTTGTCGTGACACCTACATGACCACTTTACAGTGTGACCTGGGCGCTTTTTGTCATGACACCTACATGACCACTTTACAGTGTGGGCTAAGTGCTGTGTTGCCATCACAACTACTTTAGTGTGAGCTGGGGACTTGGGGTGAAGATTGGAGAAGTAGATCTAGGAGTGTGGGTGAGGAGGCAGAGTGTTCAGGCATGGGAGATGCAAAAAGGGAGGGATGTGGAAAGGAGAAACACAACACATACACATATATATATATATCATCATCACCATTTTACGTCCATTCTTCCACGCTAGCATGGGTTGTCCTGTTGTGGGCAATGCCAGGTTGAATGACCTTGTCTTGCTCATATGGGAACTGATTT
>OZ024742.1:32612570-32630070 GCA_964016885.1 Eledone cirrhosa | reverse complement strand
CTTTCGTCACACATTCTGTGACCTCATCAGTGACTGGGGATTCTTTTCTTTGTTTTTGTGCCTCTCCTTTGTTCTGTCTTACGCCATCTTGTTTCTGAACATCTTGTTTCTGAAACAAGATGGCGTAAGACAGAACAAACTGCTCTATATTATATTTTATCTGATGAAAGCACACCATAATTTAACTTGGTGTCCTTGAAATATGTATAATGAAATAAATATGGTTTTATAAATATAGTTTCCATTTGTTAATATCGTATTTTTACTCCAAATATTTGTTGAGTGCTTTATATCAGTTATAAAAATATTTGCTTGTTGTATCCCAACAATTTAAATAGAACTTTTACATATATATATATATAGGAGAAAGTATACTTTCTCCTATTACCCACTCTACTACTCTAAGTATTGAGTACTCTGGTGCGTTATGGTTCATCTGGTTCCTTACCACAACTCCTTCGTTATATATAATAATAATAAATTTGAAGACTAAAATCCAAAGAGGGCTCGATAAGGATAAATATATATATCGAATATATAAGAACCCTAGAGCAAATATTTATTAAAATAACAGATTAAAGTTTAAGCAAAAAATCGCTGCTTTCACCCTTAACTAAAAAGTAGTTTCAGAAGATCCTGTTCAGGGTGAAAGCAGCGATTCTTTGCTTAAACTTTAATCTGTTATTTTAATAAATATATATATATATATAAAATGTATATGTATGTAAATACGTATATGCGCGCGTGTGTGTGTGTATTATATATAAATACACATACATATACACACACACACACACATTTATATATATATATATATATATATATATATATATATAATTGGAAACTCTGCTTCGAAGAATCGAGACGTATCTGAGGATCTTGCGATTTCAGAGTCAGGTTCGATCACCGTATCGATCGTGCCTCGAGCGGGTCGCCAGAGAAACGATTGCAATATGTCTAATAAATTTTAATTCGTCGCACCCCTGATTCTCCGTTTCTTATGTGATATATATATATATATATATATATATATATATACGATATTAAATAAATGGAAACTATATTTATAAAACCATATTTATTTCATTATACATATTTCAGGGATACCAAATTAAAATATGGTATGCCTTCATCAGACAAAATACAATATATAAACAGTTTTATAAATAATTTTGACGTACCCTATTAGATGCAACCATTATTTTTGTAAGCTGTCTGGATAGTGAGATGTTTATAATTATTTTATTAGTTATAGTGTTAAGCACAGTCAGAAAAAGACGGAGAGAAAGAAAAAACGGAGAGATAAGGAGAGAGAGAAAAAGAAAACCTGGAGAAATACCGGAGAGAGAGAGAAATGTATGTAGAAAAGAAAGATATAAATAGATAGGAGGAAATAATTTGGTATCCCTGAAATATGTATAATGAAATAAATATGGTTTTATAAATATAGTTTCCATTTATTTAATATCGTATATCTACTCCAAAAACTTGTCGAGTGCTTTATATCAGTTATAAAATATTTACTTGTTGTATCCCAACAATTTTAAATAGAACTTTTGCATATATATATATATAATGAATGTATATGTCTGTACGTATATGCGAGTGTATATATATATATATATAAAATAAACATTGGTAGTGCCTGCGACAGTGCTTGGTTATTCCAGTGTCTTAGCCTGGCTATCCCCCACGGCGAGTATGTTGGCTTGCCTCAAAAACGTTGCGGCGTGTGCGAGTCTTCGTCCACGTATTTTTCTTCCGTTATATAAAAATGGTGTTTATATGTATACATTACATTGAACAAAAGATGTATCAAATAAAATAAATTCTCTCTCTCTCTTTATATATATATATATATATATATATACATATACATACAGCGAAATTTAATATAGAAATGGCTTCTACAGCACTAGAACTGTTTCATTCGTGTGAAATCATGAGGAATGCCCTGATGATTTCATACATATGAAACAGTTCTAGTCCTGTAGAAGCAATTTCTATATTACATTTCGCTGTTCTCACTCTACTCATGTATCCTTATTTACTGTGGTTACCCACCGATCTCACTCGGGATCTAGTTATATATATTGTGTGTGCATACGCACTTATACATGTATGTGTGTGCATATGCACTTGTATATGTGTGCGTCTATATATATATATATATATATATATATATATATATATATATATATATATATATATACCGGGCCTTAAGAAAACAACTTTAATAATAATAATTTTTCTGCTTTTGGCACGGATATATATATATATAAATATATACATACATACATACATACATATATATATATACATATATGTATATCATCATCATTTAACGTCCGCTTTCCCTGCTAGCAAGGCTTGGACGGGTTTTCACCGACCAAATCAGTACTGAAGCGGGTCTACAAACCTCCCAGACAGATCGGTAGCTTACATATGTATGTATATTACACATACATATATTACCCCACACGACAGACAAGTAAAGCCGAACCCATATATATATATATATAGCCACTACATTATATAGATATATGTATACATATACACAGTGGTTAACTTACCTCGGGGTTCGATTCCAGTGGTATCCAGAACTGCTTGCATTCTGACGCCATGCTGTCAACCAGAAGAACAGAATTGACTAATCGCTCTTCCTTTCACTCCCACTTCCTCAATAAAACTAATCTTTTTACGTCTCTCGTCATACGTTTATTTTCCCTTTCATTCTCTTACTAACTCTCTTTTAATTAAACTATTCTTTCACTTTTTCCTACTTCGTCAATAATACTAGTCTTTTTCTTTTCTCCTTTTACTGCTACTCTTGTTATACGCTTACTCTTTTACAGTTTTCCTCTTACTTTCATTTCCTAAATGAATTTATTCTTTCACTTTTCCACTCTTATTCATACTTCGTTAATAAACGTACTCTTTCACATTTTCCCCTCTTACACTTTTTAATCTTTTACTTGGTTTCTTATCTTTATTTAGCTTCTCTCACTACTCTTCTTCTTTGAATCTTTATTTCTCGTTTTCTTTTTATATCGATATATTTATATCTTTCTTTCTCTTTTCTATTTCTCTCTCTCTCTCTTTTTTTTTTATTTAATCTTTTATTTTTTTTGTTTCTAATACTTTATTTATTTATTTCTCCTTTTCTCTCCCACTACTTCCGGTTTGTAACTCAGCATCTTTGTCGGTGCTTGCTGCTTGTGTTGTTGTTTAGCCCCAGGTCAGCACAGATTATGCAGATCTATGATCAAAAGCATTCTAATATTAACTAACTCGTGATTTTTTAAAATCTCGTGGGCTGCTCTAAATTTTAAACATAGATTGCCGAATGTCTCCTTTCTCGTAAGAAATGGTATGATTTCGGTATGGACGCCGGCTCGCATCGCAACTATTATGTCTCGGGTTCGATCCCACTGCGTGACATTCTGTGCAAGTGTCATTTACCATAACCTCAGGTCGACCCATGTCTTGTGATTGAAATTGGGTACACGGAAACTGTTTGGAAGCCCGTTTGATGGACTGTACTTGTAATTCAAAGGGTGTGTCTTGCCACACAGTCACGCTGAATCTCCCTGAGAATTACGTTAAGAGTACACGTTATTTTCACAAACAGGTATTTCCATTGATCAAACAACTGAAACACTCATCGTAAAAACCGACAACGGTCTATTTTGGTGTGATTTTAAAGAAATTTGGCTGCTATTTCGCGCAGGTCGAATGATGACATCACCTGGCAAAACTACAAAATGATGTAGTCATGAGCAAACCGTGACACGTTTGGCTTTCTGAATGACACGATTAACCAAAAATTACCGTTATTATTTTTTTTTTTTTTTGTCTTTGTGTTTTGTTTTGTTTTTTCGTAGTGCGGCTCGACTTATGATGAGCCATATCTCGTGTTCATGCCCATTGCTCGAAAACGGTTGCCAGTGCTTGATTTAGTGCCTCTCTTTCCCAAATTTTCTTTAATAAAAAATGTCTAAGTAATGCATATTTTGAATGAAATTTTGCAGAGATACGTTTTCGAAGATGTCTTTTAGCTTTTCAATTCTTCCCGTCATTAGACTACAGTTATGCTGGAATACTACCTTGAATATGTTGAACGTTTACTAGATGATTATGTCCCGTAACAAAGTTGTTCGATAAAAAAACATATCGATAAAATAATTACCGAACTTGAACAAATGAATACTGGGGTCGATATGATTGACTAGAATCTCCTCAAGGCCGTGCCCCAGCATGACCATAGTCTGATGAATGAAACCAGTAAAAGAATTCTTCACACATATGTACGTCCTTAGATATAAACATACATGGCTGCCATGCTGCTCGAAGGTTTCATAATGACAATGTTTATAGCAATAAGCAGGGTTGTCTATGCTGGAGCAGTGACCCCCGACATTACATCATGCTTTAAAGGTTAGGGCGTACTTGAAGACTCTGCCCAAAAGACTCTCCCATTAATAAATAAACGAAGAAGATAATTTTGTGATCCAGGGACAGGAAGTATCAACAACCACGCAAAATGGTTTAGATCTAAACATCATATCCAGATGCAACAATTTATGTCGGCTAAGTTGATTTAATTTTGAAAATCTCACTAACACACTTTATTAATAGCTATTAGCCATCTAAAGAGTCGTTAGAGCGTCGTACTTAAAATGCCTCGATATTTATATTGTGGCTCACAGCACTCTTGAGTTCAAATCCCACCGAAGTCAACTTTGCCTTTCACCATTTCGAAATTGATAAATAAAATACCAGTCCAGTCAAGTACTGGGGTCAATTCTTTATCACTTTTGCTCTCTCTCTCTCTTTCTTTTTCTGGAAGAAATCGATTGTATTCCGACATGGAGAGTATTGGGTTCCAATAAGGTTTAAAATACCCAAAACAGGCAGTATGTCAAGATAGCGCACTTACGACACCATCATCATTCTCATCCTCCTCCGCATCATCGTTTTACAACGCCTTTTCCATGCTTGTATGAGTCTTTTCCAGCACAGCTTAAGTTCACCCATTATGGTCCTCTGTCATCTCTCTGAGCTTCAGCGATTGTAGATCAGTTCCCACAACTTCTGCCCAGCTCTTCCTTGGTCTCCCTCTACTATAACTGAGGATTTTTAGCATTTCTTCATCCAACGATCATCTTCCATACACACCATGTCCAAACCAACGTAGTTTTCTCTCTTGTACACATTTAATTCCTCTTATATTTAGCTTTTCTCTCAGCACATCTATGGTTTTTCTTTCACACATATTAATATTGCACATCCACCGAGGCATGCAGCACCATTTCTCTCCAGTCTTCGCATATCCTCTGCTTTCACTCGCCATGCCTCACTACTATGCAGCATCGCACATCGCACACAGGCTTCATGCAGCCGGTTTTTCGTTCGTAGAGAGAAACCTTTTGTTGTCAAGAGGTATTAGCTCATTAAACTCTTTCCACCCTGTTCTTATTCTAGCTATTATGTTCTCAGAACAATCTCTTCTACAGCTAGTTATATCACCTAGGTAACAGAAGCCATTATAACAAAATACTGGTGTGTATGAATATAACAAAGATGCTCGGTTGTGTATATAAAGTTTAATTAACAAGTTGAAGTTATGTAGTACAGAATGGTTGACAAGTCAAGAGTAGATGAAAGAATGAAGTAAAGTTATTTGTTACCGTTTTGAAGTTAGCTCGCAAGAGACCATGTTAGGGTTGCCAGGCGAACCCGCCTGGCCGAAGGGCCAGGCAGGTTAGAAGTGGGCAAATGAGAGAGAGATCGCTCTGAGGATCCCTTTGTTACCGTTTTGAAGTGAGCTCACAAGAGACCATGTTAGGGTTGCCAGGCGAACCCGCGTGGCCGAAGGGCCAGGCAGGTTAGAAGAGGGCAAATGAGAGAGAGATTGTCTGAGTATCCCTTTTATAGGGTCTCAAGACGGAAGTGACAGAAAGGGCTCTGCCACTCCAACGGGAAGTAACTCCAGCTACTTCCTGTCTAGAGAGTGGTGATGTGATTGTCATAACAAGGGAGGCAACTCTTGCTACACCATCAACTATTTTTATGGATTCTTTCTGATATTGAAAAAGTTTATTTCATTGGTGCTCCTATTGACAGCTATCCCTGTGTATCTGCTACATATAAAATCTCCCTTTACTATTAGTCTGACTGATATTCCACTACACTTTTTGTGTACCCAAGATTTACATTGCGTACAAGATTTACATCCTATAGTTGTTTCTACCTATTCATTTTATATATATCGAGCAAGGCTACTTCCCCGAAAGGGTTGAGTCTTGTCTCCTCTCCTATCCGCTAAGACTTCTGTAAATCCACGAAAGGTAGATATAGTATTTGACAGACAGCGCTTTGTTATTTTATTTCACGCTACTCCAGTCAACTCGACTGGAAAAAAAATCCAAAACAGTTGTATCAGTAATTCAAAGAGCTAGCCTTTGTTTCCCAGTGCCATACTGAATCTTCCTTAGAATTACATTAAAGATGCACTTATCTCCGAAATTCTGCTGCTTGTACGTTAATTTCACAAAGAGGTTGTTCCATTGACCAAACAACTGTAACACTCCTCGTCGGAGCTGACGAAGGTCCAACATTTACGTATAGATTAAACTGATAATAAAATGAAACTGAAAGGCACCCGATTTTTCGCTAAATTCCGAATAATTTCTTTGTGAATTTTTTTTTTGTAAATCTTTAACATTTTCTTCGTCCGTTCCCATGTATTTTCAATATTCTGGACTGAATCTTCCTGCGTGGATGTTCCCGTTATAAGTCCAGCCAAAGAATATAGCAAGCCTCACACACTCAATCATAGCAGTCATGAATACACACATGCACGCGGTACAACTTCCTGACCAATGAAAGCCCTAAAGACCCATGAACTTCTGATGTGACGTCACTGGCCCCTCGCTTCCGGCAAGACATCCCCTGCACTTCCGGCACCCTAGCCCCCCCCCCCCCCTCTCAAGGATCAATCACCCCCTCATATCACTCAATGTTAAAATCCGTCATCCTCCTGAATGAGCGGCGTTCTCGTTGCGATCTCCACACAACTGGGGCGACGCTTTCGTTCTCTTCTCCGATGTCTGTCAAATGAAAGACTCTGCGAACATCGAAGAAGTGACACGGCATTCCGTCTATAGACACGTTGTTTCAGGAATTTACAGCCGTTACCATTCCCTTTCCCCATTGAGATGTGCAACGCGCACTTGGTGGCTTGACCCAGACTTCCTCGCCCACTTGTACGAACGCATTCCCTCTCTCTTCCACAGGTATTTGAAATACGAACGCATTCATTCTCTCTTCCACAGAGGTCTTTGAAATAACGTGCACGGATGTCGCCATTCATATCTATCGCCCTATATGGCACCGACTTCTCGGTCTGTCCCACACAGGCAGACATGTACCATTTCACGGAAGTAGCTTATCGTAGGAAACGAAGGAACCTACTTTTGCGTGTCCACACGAGCCGGACTGAATCTCTCTGCGCGAGTGTTCTCCTGTTTTACGCCCGGCCTAAGATTATAGCAAGCCTCACACACCCAATCTAGCAGCCATGAAACCGCACGTCCACGCGGTACAACTTCCTGACCAAAGAGAGCCCTAAACACCCGCAAACTTCCGATATGACGTCACTGGCCCCTCGCTTCCAGCAAGACCTTCCCTGCACCCTAGCCCCACACTGTGTGTGCATATTAGAGTAGTTGAAGCCTCCAAAGTTCTAGTCGTGACACTACAACTAGGGGCGGTGTCTGGTTACTTTGTGCCATAGGTTAGCCCTGAAATGTACGTCCCATTCTCCCAAATAGAATTTTTTTCGTGTTTTCAAGTAATCTGACCTCCAGCTCATTCGCAATCGACTTTTTTCTGAAAAAGGAAGAGGACGAGAGAGAGCACCCTCGGAGTTTTCTTTGGTGCGAATTTTTTTTCTTTCCAAGGTTTTTTCGTTTGTTTTCAACGAATCTGACATTCAGCGAAACTTACACCCAACACACTTGCAAACGACTCCTTTTTCCTGGAAGGAGGGCGACCCTCGGAATTACATATAGGCACTGCTCTGTCATTTAAATTTATAGAAAAGCACCCGTTAGGTCCCATCGAAAACGGAGGTGAGAGGGAACCTTGGAGTTTCGCACATTCTCTGGTAGGAATTCTTTTTCTTTTCTAGGCTTTTTCATTTGTTTTCAACGAATCTGACATCCAAATCCATCGGAAAGAAACAATAAAATGATAGGTGTAAGATTATGTACAATATATATGTATGTTCGGCTAACTCTCAATATCAGTTTGCCGAACATTCATGCACATATATATTTGTGTGTATGCATGTGTTCATATATATATGCCTTAACCCAAACCCTAGCATACGACACTCTCGCTGTCCCAACCTTCCGACATTTCTCTAGAGATGCGGTTACCTAAAAAACGAATAATTCCACATGGTTTTAAAAGGCATTCATTGAAAACACCACTGTAAGGAAAACTCGTTTCATGTTACCACCAAATCCGTTGGAAACGACTGTTTTTTTTGGGGGGGGGGGTTATTGGTTTTGTTTTTTTTAGAAAATGGAGGAAAGAGGGTAGACTCTCGGAGATTTCTCTAGAGTTGTATGTTGTATGTTTTCAACGAACCTGACCTTTAAAGCTGTTCGAAATTATTCGTCTTTTTAGTTAACTGTAACTCAAGACAAATGTCGGAAGGTTGGGTGAATGACATCTGGCTGCTATTTCCATTCATCTCAGTTGGCGTCAGTGGTCTGGAGAGGCCGGCCAGATTGAGGTGAAGTGAGATAAGTTTATCTTTGGGTCATTTGACTCTGGTCCCTCGGAAGCTTACTACTACTAAAAAGCGGAATAAATCTTCTAACCATCTCAAACAAGTGACAAAGAAGGCAGTGCTTGAATTTGAACAGTGTATAGCAAGAAATCCTGACAGTAAGGTGTTCTGGAAATATGTACATTCAAAGCAGAGACCTCACTCTCCAGTTGGTCCTCTTCGCAATCCCCACACAAGCCAGATCACTGACGATACCAAAGTATGCGCAGAACTCATTGCTGAATGCTATTTTTACTGTTGAAAACCAGAATGTACCATCTCTAACATCAAATTCCATAACAACTATGGAATTTACACCTGCAATGCTGCGACGTCACCTTAAGAATAAGCGCAACTATGCCTCCCCTGGTCTTGATGGTGTTACATACCTGCTTCTCAAACGTGGCGGGTATTTCCTTTTGCACCAGCTTTCTTTCTTCTTTCAATACTGTCTCAACAATGGTGCTACTCTGGAGCAGTGGAAAACTGCCAGTGTCATTCCTCTGTTCAAAAAGGGCGACCGCACGTCACCTGTCAACTATCGTCCAGTCAGTCTTACTAGCTGTATTGCCAAACTGATGGAATCCTGTGTCAGAGAAACACTTTGGAGCTTCTGGAGCTCTCACAGCCTCATCCGGCCCATGCAATTTGGATTTATCCCTAACTCCAGCTGCTGTGATCAGCTTATCGAGTTCCTTGAAGACATTACCCGGATCACTGACAGCGGCTCATGGGTGGATGTTGTTTACCTTGACTTTGCTAAGGCTTTTAATTCTGTGCCACACAAAAGACTTATGGCGAAACTCTCTGCAATGGGTGTGAGGGATGATCTTTTTAACTGGTTGAAATCCTTCATTCTCAGCCGAAAAGAAGTAGTCACGGTTCTAGGACAGCATTCTTCACCATATGAGATGTCATCTGGTGTATCACAGGGATCTGTTCTTGGTCCCCTTTTGTTTGTGGCATATATTAATGACATTGATGCCAACTTAAAGAATGCCACGGTACTGAAATATGCAGATGACATCAAGCTGTACCTTGAAATCAAAAGGACAGATCCTGAAATCTATCTTTCTTACAATCAGACCTGGACACAATGCAGCAATGGATTACAGACTGGCAACTGAAGATGGCTGTGGACAAGTGTACCACCATGCATTTTGGGAGGAAAAATCCAGCGTCCACATACTCCCTCCACAGCACTGATATCAAGAAGTCTTCTTGTGAACGTGACCTGGGCATTACTGTCAGCAGCGATTTGCGTTGGACAAAGCATGTCTCTAAGATTGTCAAGAAGGCCGAGGGTGTCTTGGCATCACTCAGCAAGACCTTTGTTAGCCGCTCTCCAGCCACCTATTTAAAACTGTATACAGCTATGGTACGACCACACTTGGAATTCGCATCATCAGTCTGGAACCCTTATCTTGCTCAGAACATTGACCTCCTGGAAACTGTTCAGAGACGTGCAACCAAGCGCATACCCTCCATCAGACACCTACCATACTCTGAACGCCCTGCTTCCCTGGGCATGGATTCATTGAAGCTCCGACGTCTGGCAATGGACTTGGTAAACACCCACAAAGTTATTAACCATCTCGCCAACAACAACCCTGAGCACCTTTTTGATCTCCATGTGTCTAACACACGTGGACATACCTACAAAGTCAGAAAACAGCACAGCTCCCATGACTTTCGGAAACATTTTTTCACGCTTAGAGTTGCTGAAGCATGGAACAAACTGCCTGCGTCAGTTAGCTGCCGAGACACTGCATGCTTTAAAACCCTCATGCTTCCCGCAATTCGCCAAAACTACACCTGATGTCCCCCTTCCATACACATGCACACGTGTGTATATCATGACTCATGCACTGTTCATTTTCCTGACGTTTGAAAATTACCCTATGTACTATACATACACTTTTGATGAGTTGTAGTGCACCTGAGCACTGTACACAATATTTTCATTATTATTACTCTGCTGGTAATACTGACTAACTGCAGTTTGTCACTTTTTAATGGAACATAGCATATTAAAGAAAGATTCTCCAGCAAACAGGGATTTTTGAACACTTACATTTATTTGTGAGTGCTACCATCAAAATTTATATTTTTATGATCCGAAATAATCATATTATTTTTCCTTTTTGCTGAAGTGATGTAAAGTTAATATATCTAACCCAAATTATTGGTATTTGTCGTGTTTATTCATAACAATCACTAACTTAGCTTCATATATACTGATGATATCAAGTGAGATATTGCTAGTGTTTTGTACATGCATTTAGAACGATTAATTCTTTTTATTGTTATCTTCTATTTACTTGATTATTATCATATAACAAATATATAAGATTAAATGGAAGTACACATAATCAATTAATTATTGCTAGGAATCTTATAAATATAATACACAAAAATATATAATCAAAGCGAAAGAAAAAAAAACCTCAATTCACCACCAAGTGCGTCCGTTGGTCACACCACGAGGGTCATTGGAAATTTTTGAAGCAAGCCAACACACTCGCAGCATTACCGTAGGTGATAGTGAGGCTAAGGCACTAGAACAACCAGGTACTATTACGGGCATCACCTAACACCTCGGTAAGGCGAGCAGCTAACGCTAAGAAGAACTTCGATGGCAGCGGCCCGGCTCCCTCAATATATATATATATATATATATATATATATATATATATATATATATATATATATAACCAAATGTTAAACAAGGTTCATTGATTATTCAATTAATACAGTTTTACAATAGATTAAAAGCACTCAACTGAGACATTTTCTGGAGTTATTAATATTATTCAAAATATTAATAAATGGATACATTTACATAATCAAAATATGTTTTATTATATATATTTCGGAGGTACTGTGCTGTTTTTTCAGTACGTCCTCATCAAACAAAATACATAAATTGATGCATGACATGCCTCAACTGTGCTGATGGTTCAATTCCAGTCTTGGCAGTCTTCCTGATTGCCAAGACTGGAATTGAACCATCAGCACAGTTGAGGTATGTCATGCATCAATTTATGTATTTTATCTGATGAGGACGTACTGAAAAAACAGCACAGTACCTCCGAAATATATATAATAAAACATATTTTGATTATGTAAATGTATCCATTTATTAATATTTTGAATAATATATATATATATATATATATACACACTGTACGTGTAATTCAAAGGGCCAGCCTTGTGTGTGTGTGTGTGTGTGTGTGTGTGTGTGTGAATGACGTTCATGGGGAAAAGTAGATATCGATACAGCTACGCAACACATTGTCCCAGCGGAATAGATTGGAGCAACATGAAATAAGGTTGCTTGTCTAAAGACACAACAAACCGTCCGTTCCGAGAAGCAATCATAACCTTACGTGTGTACCCATCAACTTAGATGTTTATTCTATAAAATCAATAAATAGGAAATGAAAATTTCACATTTGTGTGAAGGGAGGTAATTCAGCCGAACTTAAATACCTTGATTTTTATTATTTATCTGACTTTGCCTTTCATCCTTACGGGGTCGA
This sequence comes from Eledone cirrhosa, assembly GCA_964016885.1. Lineage (NCBI taxonomy): Eukaryota > Metazoa > Mollusca > Cephalopoda > Octopoda > Eledonidae > Eledone > Eledone cirrhosa. Next base: position 32,617,686 of record OZ024742.1, on the reverse strand, counting down.
TAAAATAAAGTACCAGTAAGGCACTGGGTATTTGCTGGCCTTGTGCCTAAAGTAGAAACAATTATTTATCGCAGTTTTCACAACAAGCAGATAATCGTGTGTACGCACACATATCTATCTTCGACATCCTTATAAAAAGGAAGAGTGTACGTTGACCGATAATAACACTAAACAAAATTGATAATAATTAAAGTTTTTCGTGTTTTCAACTAATCTGATCTCCTCGCTGTCGACTCATTTTCCGAAAATGAAGGGGGGGGGGCAAGAATATACTGCTATTTCTAGCACTGTTCCCTCATGCTATCTATAAAAAAGTGAAATACTACTTCAGCTTTCACTCAGTCTATCCCCTCTCTCTAACTATAATACTTTTCCACGTTTTTTTCGTTTGTTGTCGCCCGGTTTGACATCTGACTCACTCTCTTTTCAATCTATCTCTGTATGTGTCTCACTCTTTCTATAGATATATGTGTGTGTGTGTCTATTAAAATATTGATTTTAATACGTGAAGTAATTAATCATAGTGTCTGACAAAAGTATAGGCTAATCGAAGTGCGTAGTCACTATTAGAATCTAAAATCAGCTCACCAATATAAATTTGAAAAATTGTTTTCCTTAGGAGCAGTGACATAACAATGCAAGGGTAAGGTATTGTCTAGACACATGTATCCACACTATGCGTGTTTGTAAGAATATATTTATATATATACACAGACACACACACACACATATATATATATATATATATAGGGATCATGAAGACATTTTTTCACCTAGGTTTTTTCGTGTTTTCAGCTATGCTTTCAATCATATTTTCCGAAAATGGAATGAAGCGAGACAGGGAACTCTCGGATCTTCCCAGCCTCGGGGATTTCTTCAGTTGGAATAACAGAGGCGGGTCACTCGGAGTTACAGATAAGCACCTCTCAGCCGTTTAAATTTTTAGAAAAGTAATCCCTTGACACTGAAGGATGTTTTGATCCTTCGGATTGGCAGTATCGGTAGAGGGTCGGACGCCATGCTTTCCAGCATGGTTACGTCCCTTTACGATCTGAGTTCAAATCCCGCCGAGGTTGACTTTGCCTTTCATCCTTACGGGGTCGATAAAATAAAGTACCAGTAATGCACTGGGTAATTGCTGGCCTTGTGCCTAAAGTAGAAACAATTATTTTAACTTTGCCTTTCATCCTTACGGGGTCGATAAAATGAAGTACCAGTCACGCACTGAGGTCAATTTAATCGACTACCCCTTCCCCCAAATTACTGACGGTGTCCCTATATAAGAAACCATTATTTTGTACGGATTGGCAGTATCGGTAGAGAGTCGGACGCTATGCTTTCCAACATAGTTACGTCCCTTTGCAGTCTGAGTTCAAATCCCGCCGAGGTTAACTTTGCCTTTCATCCTTATGGGGTCGATAAAATAAAGTACCAGTAATGCACTGAGTAATTGATGGCCTTGTGCCAAAAGTAGAAACAATTATTTTGTACTGCTGCCTTTCATCCTTACGGAGTCGATAAAATAAAGTACCAGCAAGGCACTGGGTAATTGCTGGCCTTGTACCAAAAAGTAGAAACAATTATTTTGTACTGATGTGAAAAGCGTTGTAAGCTTAATTAATTAAGTGTTCCCTAATTTACAAATCCACCATTCCAGTATTTATTTAGTCCTCCTTACGCGTGTTTCAATGTATCAAATATTTCCCTTGGAGATTCATTTTATACGATCGGCTTTTCCGTGTGTAATTCCACTTGATTTTATTTAGTCCATACGTTTAGTTAATTACTTAGTTTTACTTTCACTCACTGTACAACGCAATGAATCACTGACGATATTTTCGTTATCTTATTTCAAGATCTAATGTCAAGAATTCCTTTTACGATCCGTCGTAACTTTTAACAGAGGCGAGGGGACAGTCATTCTCATAAAACTGCAGAGGTATTACCCCGCTGCAACAGCCACCCCGCCTCGCGGGGCTCTTTCCTAAAACGGGCAGCTAGCGTTCCGATTTTGCGGAGGAACTCGACAGTACAGGGTCCGACCACGCCTGAGGTCTCGACGATGACCGGTGCGCAGAGGAAGCGACCGGACAAGCCCCGGTCTTCCTGTCCTCTGAATTGCGGGCCGCATTACCAGGGTTTGTGGCCGATGTGACTAAGTTGGAGGCGGAGAACGTGTCACAGAATGTGGCGTCCCAGATCAGGGATTTACCTCCTTCGAATGGGGAGAGGGTAATTCCGTTGCCGTCTCCGTGGTTGAAGCTTACTTGCTCTAGTTGTAATGGGTTGACTTGAACAGGGAAGGGAGATAACTGCATACAATCAGGAATTCTGTGTTATCTGCTATTTTTTTCTTACTTAAATTTGAAAATTTATTCCAAAACGTTTTTAGAAATATAGATAATTAAAAATATAACATTATTTTTACTTCCTTCTTTATTCAGTAAATGGAGCAAAGTTATGAGAAACATGCACGTAGTGATTTTTTGATTTTTTTTGACAATGTTTTCATTTTTAGTTTCGTTGTTTCCACTTCGACAGTTAAATATAATTACAAATTTTAATTCCTATTTTTCACATTTTGAAATAGAATGTTGATCTTTTGCTGCACACCAGTGTTTCATAGGGCACAAATCTGGCGCCGCATATAGTCTGGGAAACATTGCTCTAATTTGTAATATATATAACCCGCTATGTTGGTTGGTTAGTTGGTCTGGGGTCAAGTTTGACATCATATGAAGAAAGAGAGGGGAGCATGAGAGAGTGTCAGAGAAAACTTTACCATATGGTTTGAAGGAGTAAACATGTGAATATATTTTTATTAAAACATGTACACATTTTTATGTATTTCCCTATTGTTACCCACAGTGGCAAATGTATATTCTCAAATTTACCAGTCATATGATGAGTAGCACACTAGTCTCTATAATAATGTGATCTGAATTTTTGGTCCGTCTGCCACACGAACGCTACACTCTTACAAAAAAAAAAATGATATAAGACACAAAAACATACAGACATAACATGGAAGGGCAATGCTCACCTCCTCACCCTATATATGTGTGTGCGTGTGCGTGTGCGTGTGTGTATATATATATATATATATCATCATCATCATCATCATCACCGTTTTACGTCCGTTCTTCCACGCTAGCATGGGTTAGACGTTCTTCCACGCTAGCATGGGTTAGACATATATGCAAAAAGGCATCTTGCAAGGCGATAGCTTATCAATGTCCCCTCATCCTCTTTAAATCCATTATCATTCCTGCTCACAACACATAGTAGTCATAAAAATGTTTCCAGAAGTATCTCATACCTTTTCTTTGTCGATGACTTGATGTTGTTTGAGCCAAATATCAACCACACCAAAAAGCAATTGGACCTCGTTACCTAATTCTCCACAGACATTGGAATGGAATTTGATGAGTCCAAATGGGCATTTTTGGTGACAAAACGTGGAAAAGTTATGCTCTCTTCCAAAAATCTAAACATGAACAGCTTGACGATATAACATTTACAGTTAGGTGACAACTACAGATATTTTGGACAGAGAATATAGTCATCAGAGCTCTCAGCTTCATCCACAATGTCCACCACCTTGCTGTATTCATCCTAATATTTGGCCAGCTGAACTGGTCACTGCAAGAATTAAACGAGATGGATGTAAGAATTGAGAGATCACAACTCCGATACAATGGGCATGTGATTAGAATGTCTCAGGAAAGAATCGCTGGACTGATTTTAGGGACAAAACCAACTGGCAGGAGACCAAGGGGTAGATCCCGAGCAAGACGGTTGGATAACATCCATGAGCTGGGCTGGTCTCGCTTGGGAATCCAGCTTGATTAGTTGGAGACGGTTGCTTCCAACAGGACTCGCTCCATATTAACAATGTATGAGACATGGATAGTAACAGTGAAGCAACGTCTTCAACAATAGAAAAAGTCAGCAGCCATTTCGCCCAGGTTTACAAACTGGAAAATAACAATATAATGAGGATAGCCATTGAACTTCAAGGAAGACGTGAAATAAAAGCTGACATAGATCTCTCTCCCAAGAACACTAGAAAAATCTAATTAATGCTTGAGCAAAATAAAAAAAAAAAACTGACTAGTTCAATGAAAAGGTTGTACAAGAGTACCTGAGACAAAAACCGCATACCACAGAGGGACTAAATCACACTAAAATTCTGACATGGAGTTCCGACGAGTTCATAACATCCCAACTTGAAGGATTCTTTCATGCAATCCAAGAACAAGAAATCCCCACTAAGTACCTACTGCACAAAAGGGGAAGTCATTAGTTGACATTAAATGCAGGCTGTGCGAAACAAAAACGGAGGATGTTAGCCACATTGCCGTGAAAAAAAAAAATGACTTCTGTTTACTGAAGGAAAGTAGAGTGTAGATATAATTATAGGGGTTCTTTGCCCGACGGCTAAGCTTATACGGTTTCGAAAGCAATGTTATCAAAATGGTATAAGCTTAGCCGTCAGGGCAAAGAACCCACCTTACACAAACACACACACACACACATATATATTTATAGAGAGATAACTATTTCAACCGATGAACGGGCTGGGCGTTTCTGTAAGGATCGTCTAGTTTCTTGAACCTTTAGTAATGGAATAATTATATTATGTTGTTTATTATGTAATTAAATAGCTCTGTACTATATATAGAACACTCTTCTTTCCTTTACCTTTTCTACGGAAATACTTAACACACACACACACATAAATATATGTTAAGTATTTCCGTAATAATTGGTGTTAAGATAGTTATCTGAGGAAAGCGTTCTTAAATATTAGTACCCTTGAAATACGTATAATAAAATAAATATGGTTTTATAAAGATATTTTCCATTTATTAATATTATAATATATGTATATGTATATATATTATAATATATGGTCGCATTTTTTAAGGGTATGTCAATATTTGTTTATAAAACTGATCTATATTATATTTTATCTGATGAAAGCGCACCATAATTTGCTTTGGTGTCCTTGAAATATGTATAATGAAATAAATATGGTTTTATAAATATAGTTTCCATTTGTTAATATATTGTATTTTTACTCCAAAAATTTGTTGAGTGCTTTACATCAGTT
>OZ024742.1:32600070-32602570 GCA_964016885.1 Eledone cirrhosa | reverse complement strand
AGTAGAGAGGACTATCAAGTGGCCAGGAGGGAAGCTAGGAGACAAGTGTACTTAGCAAGAAGGGAAGCTGAGGAAAGAAAGTTCAAGCATGTTCTACAACGCGATGACCAAAAACGTGAGGTGTTCAGGATTGCTAGGCAATGCGTCAAGGAAAACCGTGATATTGTCGGGGAGAAGTGTGTACTAAACGACGATGGCACACTTGCCATCACCGACGCTGATAAGAAGGTAGCTTGGAAGTGTCACTATGAAAGGCTTCTAAATGAGGAGAATAATTGGGAGAAAGGCAGTCTCCCCCATATCGACCCAATAGAGGGACCAGCAGTGTTAGTCGAGGGGAGTATAATAAGTAAGGCAATCAAGGATATGAAGACTGGTAAGGCGGCTGGGCCTTCGGAAATAGTTGCTGAGATGCTGAAGGCATCTGGCACGGTGGGACACACCATGGTCACCCGCATAGTTAACCAAGTCGTACAGAATGGGGTTGTTCCGAAGGACTGGCATAGCAGCATCATCGTTAACTGTTATAAGGGTAAAGGAGACGCCCTAGATAGGAGTAACTATAGAGGCATTAAATTAATCGACCAGGTCATGAAGGTCACGGAAAGAGTAATAGCGCAACTAATAAGAGAGAGAATTGACCTAGATGAAATGCAGTTCGGGTTTGTGTCAGGCAAAAGTACCACAGACGCTCTTTTCATAGTACGACAACTACAGGAGAAGTACCTAGCTAAAGGTAAACCCCTCTACTTAGCTTTTGTCGACTTGGAGAAAGCCTTCGACAGAGTCCCCCGCTCCATTATCTGGTGGGCTCTTAGAAAACTAGGCGTTGACGAATGGCTTGTGAGGGCTATACAAGCCATGTATAAAGAAACAGTCAGCAAGGTTAGAATTAACAACGAATATAGTGAAGAGTTTAGCGTAAAAGTTGGCGTCCATCAGGGCTCTGTTCTCAGTCCACTACTATTTATTATTGCCCTTCAGGCTATAACAGAGGAGTTCAAGACAGGCTGCCCATGGGAACTCCTATACGCAGACGACCTGACACTCATAGCGGAATCAATGGCCGAGCTAGAGAAGAAATTCCAAACATGGAAGCACGGCCTAGAGTCAAAAGGACTTAAAATTAACCTGGCTAAGACCAAAGTACTAGTTTGTAGGAAAGAAAACAAGGCGGCGGTCCCTTCTGGGAAATGGTCGTGCTCGGTGTGTAGGAAAGGCGTAGGTAGAAACTCCATTTTATGTCCTAAATGCAAAGTATGGGTGCATAAAAGATGTAGTGGGATCACAGGTAAGCTAACTAAGAACATAGATTTTACATGTGGCCGGTGCTCTGGTGCAATAAGTAGCAGCAAGTGCCCACAAACTACTAGCTCTTTCAATTGCGCAGAGGGTTCTATAGAAATAGTGGACAGCTTCCGTTACCTGGGCGATAAAATCAGCAGTGGGGGAGGGTGCTCTGAAAGTACTGTAGCTAGAGTCAGAACTGGTTGGAAAAAGTTCAGAGAGCTTATACCACTATTAGCTGCTAAAGGGTTCTCACTAAAAATGAAAGGCAGGTTGTACGATGCCTGCATACGAACAGCAATGCTGCATGGCAGTGAGACCTGGGCATTGTGTGCAGAGGATATACGCAGACTAGAGAGGAACGAAGCTTGCATGCTCCGCTGGATGTGTAACAGTAATATACGTGAACGGCAAAGCATAAACGAACTAAGGAAAAAATTAGAGATAAGAGGGATCAGATGTTGTTTACTCGAGAGAAGGCTACGTTGGTATGGACACTTGATGCGCATGAAAGTCGATAGCTGTATAACAAAGTGCAGGGCAATAAAGATAGACGGTAGTCACGGAATAGGCAGACCTAGAAAAACCTGGGACGAGCTGATAAACTCCGACATCACACACTTACACCTCTCCAAGACAATGTCACTGGACCGAGACCTTTGGCGGTACTCAGTAACAGAGAAGACCCGCCTTACCTAAATATATAGTAAAACCTACTCCAGCCAGTAGGCATCTCTAACAAAATACACCCCGTCCCACCACCACCACCCCCACCCGATCCACACCACCCCGTTCTATGTAAAGTTATGTTGGTGCCGCGCCATCGAGGCCGAAACAAATGAGATCGTGTAGGTGTCACGACAAAAAAACACACAGTCCACGCTGTAATGTGGCCGTGTAGGCAACACGGTAAAAACCTCCCAGACCCACACTGTAAATGTGGTTGGTGTTAGGAAGGGCATCCAACTGTAGAAAACCTGCCAGACAGTCCTATGCGAGCAAGACAATCACTCTTGCCTCAAGTGGGACTACCCCCGTCCAAACCCATGCAAGCGTGGAACACGGACGTTAAACGTTGATGATGATGATGATGATGATGATATATATATGTGCATGCTACTGTACGTCTGTATACATATATGTATGTACGTATACATGCATACTTACATTTAAGTAAGTGCCATACTAAGAGTGAGAAATGAAATTTCGTTTT
>OZ024742.1:32585070-32595070 GCA_964016885.1 Eledone cirrhosa | reverse complement strand
ACAGTGTGGACTGGGGGCTGGAGGGGTGCATGGGTATTAGACAGGTAGGTCTAGGGTGAGGCACTTATCTGGTGAAGGGTGGGGTGTAAGGATGTGGGTGAAGGGTTGGATATATTGGTGTGGGAGGTGTATGGAAGGTAGGGGGAGATAGGGGAAAGTTATACATACTAGATGTATTCTTTAACCCTTGAACATGGGAAGGTAGGTCTTCTGTATTATTGCATAATGCCAGAGATCTTAATTCTGTGTCATTGCCTTTGAAAGAAGTAGTTGTGCAAAATCAGCTTTTATCACCAAATCTTCCTAGGTCTTCCTACTCCATAGTTTCCATCAACTTTGAGCACTCTGCACTTTTTTTTTTTTACAGCTATTAATCCCAGTTTCTCTCTCATGCATACACATGCACACACACACATATATATACATGTGTAAGGATGAACTGTTAGATCTTCATTACGTTTATTGAGGTGACACGTGTTTCATGATTGATCAGCTCAGTGCTTGATCTGTATCAATCTGGCCCGATTCTGGAATCAAAAGCTTGTTGGACTTCTGTTATGGTAATATATATATGTATATGTGTAGGTGTCACTACAAAAAGCACCCAGCCCACACTGTAAAGTGGTCTGTAGGTGTCACTACAAAAAGCACCCAGCCCACACTGTAAAGTGGTCATGTAGGTGTCACTACAAAAAGTACCCAGCCCACACTGTAAAGTGGTCATGTAGGTGTCACTACAAAAAGTACCCAGCCCACACTGTAAAGTGGTCATGTAGGTATCATGACTAAAAGTACCCAGCCCACACTGTAAAGTGGTCATGTAGGTGTCACTACAAAAAGCACCCAGCCCACACTGTAAAGGGTCATGTAGGTGTACGACTAAAAGCACCCAGCCCACACTGTAAAGTGGTCGTGTAGATGTCATGATTAAAGGCAGCCAGCCCACACTGTAAAGTGGTCATGTAGGAGTCATGACAAAAAGCACCCAGCACACCCTGTAAATGTGGTTAGCATTAGGAAGGGCATCCAGCCATAGAAATCTAGCCAGAAACAGTCCTCTATGAGCAAGACATGACAAAAGCACCCAGCCCAACATGTAAAGTGGTCATGTGCAGACACAAAAACACCCAATCTACACTGTAAAGTGGTGGTCTTGGTGACATGACAAAACACACCTAGTCCACACTGTAAAGTGGTCATGTTGGGGACACGACAAAAAGTACCTATCCCACACCATAAATGGGATTGACATTATAAGGGCATCCAGAAATAACTTGTCTAACCTATGCTAACGTGGAAAATGGATGTTAAACAGTGATGATGATGACAATATATATATATATATATGAAGGCACATGGCTTAGTGGTTAGAGAGTCGAGCTTACAAGAGTGAGGTTGTGAGTTCGATTCTTGGACCAAGCTTTGCATTGTGTTCTTGAGCAAGACACTTTATTTCATGTTGCTTCAGTTCACTCAGCTGTAGAAATGAGTTGTGACCTCATTGATGCCAAGCTGTGTCAGCCATTGCCTTTCTCTTGGACAACATCGGTGGTGTGGAAAGGGGAGACTGGTATACATGGGTGACTGCTGGTCTTCCACAAACAACCTTGCCTGGACTTGTATCCCGGAGGGGAACTTTCTAGGTTCAAATCTCATGGTCATTCGTGACCGAAGGGGGTCTTTACCCATATATAATGCCACCACTTCTTTGAGAAAACAACACCATACTTTGTGATTAGGCAATCCAAAAGATCGAAATAACAGAGGTATACTTTGTTCCATCATTGTTTTTCTGTTTTTTCTGTTCAAGTTCTAACTGTTTGATGAGGTCATAGCTGTTGAATAATGTTGAAAAATATATATAACAGCGAATATGAATAAACTAAGTTAATTTTAACCTGTTGACTACACTTTTTGTTTTTAAATCACTCCGGAGTAAACAGACCCACCTGCACACTTCGTCGAGTGTTCTACCCTGCATACTGAAGTGTCGGTAACTAACCAACACATACTCAAATTTATATATATATATATATGTATATATGTATATATATATATATATATATATAAGAGAGTATTGAAGTTTGCTTGAAGCATTGTGGAATAATGAAATTTTTTTTTTTGGTCGTTTTGGAAGCCTCCACAATGCAGATAGGTAAATCTCCGGGTAACAGAATCCGGTGGTGAAGAGAGAGATGTAAGGAAGTGTAGAATGAGATGTATAGTGTGTAGAGGAACGTAGGAAAGAGCGTAAAAAATAAAAATAATAACACGAGATAGAGTTACCTTGGGAGAGATTTAATTGTCCCTATATTTCGGATTTGCATCCATCAACTGGGGGGGGGGGGAAGTAATCTGTCGGAGAGGGACGTGGCCTCTGTCGTCCGCTGTTTGTGTGTATAAATATATATATATACTGCATAGTATATGCACGCACACATAAAATACACCTGTAGTGACATGTGTTTGTTTTGTTCATTGGTTAATTTGTTTGTTATTCACAACTTTACTTTGCTAGTTGTTTTTAAAAACTACAAAACAGTCACAATGCCACACACACACATGCATGCATGCATGCATGTATATATATATATATATATATACCCATGCTAGCGTGGAAGAACGGACGTAAAACGGTGATGATATATATATATATATATGTGTGTGTGTGTATATATAAAATTTATACCATATGCATATATGCATGCTCTACAATTACACAACACTTTCTCTCCTCACACTCCACACACATTATTATTCACAACACACTTATCAACCAACCATGAACCCCACCACCACTACTACCACCACAACAACAATCACAGTACCATCACCTTCACAGCAACAACATTAAAACGCTGCCATCAAACCATCTTTATATTGATACCACCACCATCACTATACCACCCTGTTAGTATTCCTTTCACACAACCCCACCACCACTGTCCAAACCATCCTGCAACTATTATTTACAAACACTGCTTCCCCTCCCCCCCCACCATACCATTTTGCTACTATTCCTTCCACAGAGCCCACTACCACCATACCACCCTGTTAATATTTGTTCCATATGCTCTACCACCATCACCCTCACCACATCTTCAATCAACACTACCCACTATTCTTGCAGCTCCCATCTCTCTCTCTCTCTCTCGCCCTCTCTCTCTTTCTCCCCCCCCTCTCTCATTTCAAGTTGTTCAGCTTCCCATCATCATCACTCTCACCACCACAACCATACCACCCTGCTATTACTCCTCCCATCACTATTATTACCACCATCATCACCACCACTACCTCATTTCACAACCCCACCCTCCTATGCTGCTAACCACCACCACCACCACCACCACCTGTCAATTTACAAGTCATGCCCTCCCTACTCTACTAATCACCCCCACTCCCTCCAACACAAATGAAGAGCCACCTCTTCTCCCTTTACCTAACTCTTCACCAGTCAGATTCTTTACACACACACACGTGCACATATACAAATATATATATATATATACACACGCAGACAAATATACACGTATACATGCATACACACATACATGCTCATACTGATGCAAACACATACACAAACAGGTGCACACACAGGCATACACAAACAGGTGCAAACACACACATACATATACTGGTTCAAACACACACATACATATACTGGTGCAAACACACACATACATATACTGGTGCAAACACACACATACAGGTGTACACAACAAACAATAACAAGTGCAGATGTACGTTCAGGTGCACTTATATGCATAAACATTTAATGGGATGCCCCAGCATGGCCTCAACCTGTCGGCTGGAACATGTAATAGAGTTATACTGGTGCAAATAAACACACATGGTGCACACATGTAAGGTACACATAATTATGCACATGTATTGGCGTGAATACACTTACACACACATAGAGGTGCACACACATACATGCACACACATTGAGGTGTATGCAGATGCACGTGCATATTGTAGTAAAGAATTAGCTTGATTTCACAACACCATATGCAGTTATGGGTGTCGGCACTTCTGCAAATACAGATATGTGAATATTTATGCATGCATGTGTGTGTATGTGGGTATCATCATCATCATCACCGTTTTACGTCCGTTCTTCCATGCTAGCATGGGTTAGACGGGTTGTCCTGTTGTGGGCAGTGTCCATTTGGCTGACCTTGTCTCACTCATACGGGAACTGATTCTGGCTTGATTTCTACAGCTGGATGCCCTTTCTAACACCAACCCCATTTTACAGTGAGTGCTGGGTGCTTTTTTTCCGTGGCGCCTACATGTCCACTTTACAGTGGTATGACAGGGACCCCAGTCCCTATCATCTCATTTCTATAGCTGGGTAAACTGGAGCAATGTGGAATAAAGTGTCTTGAGTAAGACACTTTATTTCACATTGTTCCAGTTGACTCAGTTGTAGAAATGACATGATAGTATATAAATATATATATAAGTTAAAAACAAAAACAATAACGAAGAGTGCAGTACAGACAATATTAGTATTAGGTTCAGGCTTTTGAGTGGGGGTGGGGGACGACGTTTCGGGCATAAACCCTTCATCGGGAGAAAAGTGGGAAGGAAAAAAGTTCCGGGGGTGTGAGGGGGAGTGGGGGAAAGACATTAAAGGGGAAAGACAAAAATTAAAAAGAGGGTACTATTTCATCTGATGAATGAGATGGACGTTTCTGTAAGGATCATCTAGTTTCTTGAAACCTTTAGAAATGGAATAATTATATTGTGTTGTTTATTATGTAATTAAATAAATAAATATATATATATATATATATAACCAAAGATTAATATGGTTGATTGATTACTCAATGAATATAGTTTTACAATAGATTAAAAGCACTTTACAAAAAAGTTTTCTGGAGTTATTATTATTCAGAATAATAATAAATGAAGACATTCACATAATCAAAATATGTTTTATTATATATATTTCGAAGGTACTGTGCTGTTTTTTCAGTACGCCCTCGTCAGATAAAATATATGAATTGATGTATGACATACCTCAACGGCCTTGATGGTTCAATTCCAGTATTGGCAGGACTGGAATTGAACTGCCAATACTGGAATTGAACCATCAAGACCGTTGAGGTATGTCATTCATATATTTTATCTGACGAGGACGTACTGAAAAAACAGCACAGTAGCTTCGAAATATATATAATAAAACATTTTGATTATGTGAATGTCTTCATTTATTATTATTCTGAATAAATGAATATATATATATATATATATATATATATATATATATATATATAAATATAAGTATGTATACGTACATACATATATGTATACAGACGTACAGTAGTATGTATATATATATATACATACATGCACACATATATATATGTACGTATGGATTCATCGATGAATCCATACGTACATATATATATGTGTGCATGTATGTATATATATATATACATACTACTGTACGTCTGTATACATATATGTATGTACGTATACATACTTATATTTAAGTAACAGCTGTACTAAGAGTGAGAAATGAAATTTCGTTTCATTTTTTCCGTTTATATATATATATTTATATATATATATTTATATATATATATTTAACGAATCGAATATTATTATTAATATTCGAAAAACTCAGATTACACACACACACATATATATATATATATATATATACACACAGTGAGAGAGAGATAGAGTGTAAATAGATTTAAAAGAGTCAAAGTCAATGTTGCAGCATATGTACAAACTTTATTTTCATATTACAATTGTTTTGATATCGATCAGCGCAAGGTACAATCAAGGTGATGGGGCCTGACTATATTTCGACATCTCGTCAAATATGCGAACTTATATGGGCAAAGATGCATCTAAACTGTTGACAGAGGTCTCAAAATCTGTTTTGGTGGGTTTGTAGGTTGTGGGGGAGTAAAGTAGGTTTAGGTTTAAAGGGTGGGGGATAAGGATAAAAGATAATGGGTAAAAATATAAACGGCAAAGGACGTATATATATATAGTCCTATATGAACGAGACACAGTCACCCGACCAACCTTGCCTCAAATTGCTTCTAATATATATATATAGTATTTGTGTGTGTGAAAAAGTGAATACTCAGTTGTGTGTGTAGCTGTGTACATGTGTGATTCTATGCCTATGTGTTTTCAACCAGGTGTAGAGGTTGTGTATTTGTATGTATGTATTTGTGTATTCATGTGTATACATTCAGTATGTTTGTGACTATATATATATACACACACTCATACATATTTGAAAATGTAAGCATCTCAAATGCAGAAAATTACTGTAATAACTGTCAATTAAATAATAGTTGAGAAAATCAGGTAAAATACCCTTAGAGATGGAAAAAAGTGAACAAAAGATTTTGTGAGAAATCGAACCCCCTGCTAGTATGCACCACATTCCCTCTTCCACCTTCCTCCACCTTAACACTGCCCTGTTCCCTCTCCTTCGTTATCTAAGTCCCCTTAGTTTTCCTCCACTTGCATCCCCAAATCAACTTTCTCATTCAAGCCATGCCAGCTTAGAAAGCTGGACATGTCCCACCACCATAAAAAGCATGCAGTCTATCCTGTAAGGTGGCAGTGCTGGTGCCACTATAAAATGTTTGTTTGGTGTTAGGAAGGGCCTCCAGTCATAGAAACCATGCTCTAAACAGAATGTATGAGCAAGATATGGCCACCTGACCAATCTACTCTCACACATGAAAAATAGATATTAAATGGTAATGATGATTATATATACCTATTTATATATGTATGTACCTAGTAGGCTCTGTAAAGTGGTTAGCATTAGGAAAGACATCCAGCTGTAGAAACCATGCCAAAAGAGTTAAGAAGACTCTTCAACTACATCAAAGACATGACAGCTTCTCTAGTGCTGGTGCCTCAATAAATGCACCCAATACACTCTAAAGTGGTTGGCATTATGAGAGGCATCAAGCTGTAGAAATCATGCTAAGGAGATTATGAGCTGAACACCCTAACCAGTAAGTCATGCACATTCATATCCCTGACTAAACAGTAAATTAACAGCCCTTGGTGGATGGGCAGCCCTTATGATCTTTTTCAGAGTCTCTGAGAATGGTTGGGGATAGTTAGGAAGACCTTAATATTTCCAGGAAAGATATTAGGTCTGGATGCTTACAACAGAATGGACTTCGCTAAAGGCACACAGGGGCCAAGTGTTGGTGTTGAATTAAGTAACAGATAAATTCTACCACTCAATTACAACTACAGTCTCTTGAACAGGCTGCTATATAGTTTTCTTTCTACCCACTTACATTAACAGGGCTGGGTCGACCCAAGGCTATGGTTGAAAACAGGCTCAAGGTGCTGCGTTTTAGAAACCACATACATGACTGTGAGGTGAACTTTTTAATCACATAGTCATACCTGCTTCCTTACTTAACCACACAGCCATGCCTGTGTCCTATTAAATAGTTTTGTAGGATTTGAACTCATGACACCTGACAGACGTGATATAGCAGCTGATGCCATACCATGCTATGGACTGTTAACTCCTGGGGAGTTATACACATGCCAGGCATTTAAACATGGCTGAGCCTATCACTTTCCAGGAACGCATGTTTGAACACAACCAATTTCTTCCAGAGAAAGAGAAGGAGCGTGAAAGTGTAAAACAGATATAGAGGAAGAGTCAACCTAATACTGGACTGATTCTTTATTTATTGATGTCGAAAGGATGAAAGACAAAGTTGACCGTAGCGGCATTTGAATTTAAAGTAGAGAGACTACCAGGATGAATACTGTAAAGCAGTGTTTCTCAACAGGGCCCTAGGGGACCCCTGGTAGTCATATGGAAATTTTTTTGGGGGCATATGAAATTTTGGGTGGCCATATGATATTAATGGAGCATTTGAAACAATAAGGTGTATTCTTAATTTAGGGAGGAAGTTTGCTGATCTGCGTGAAAAATGTGATTTCAAAAACCAAATAAATCTTTTTGTATTCATTTGTAACATCCGTTGTCGTGCTGTCTTTTTTTTCAATATGTTTGTCTACTTATATAAATATCAGTAATATAATGTGGGTGGTGGGCATTTGAAAAATCAGGACGTCTTGAGGAGGCATGGAGCATAAATGGTTGAGAACCTAGGCTGTAAAGCATTCTATCAGACTTTCTAACAACACCTAGGTTTTGTAAAAAATAAATATTTTAGTCTTGAATGATCGACCCATCCATATACAGACTTATTTGTGTTGATATTAGCTCAATAAATGGAGATCAAGGAAATAAGTACCAGACTTTAAATTATGTATTAAAAGACTGAAATCAGTAAAATAAAAGAATATATAGTATGTCAGACAATGATTTTCTAGGTAAGTGAGATAACAGGTTGGAAATTAGGACATGATTAACTGGGGTAAAAGCGCCATGCATGAAGGATTCCTTTGACATTGAGCTAAATATACAGTTTCTTGCCAATTCTGTATGAGTGGTTGTTAGATACAAGTCATTGAGTCTTAAAGTCGAGTACTGCATATATAAACCTTCAAATTAACAAACACATTTTTAAATATTTTCTACTAAATTATTACAAGATAATATCTTGTACCACATGAAACCGTATTAATAAGACATTCTTGAAAAGTAGATCACATTAAAAATTGAAGTCTTTATTCTAACACTGCACATTTTCATAATCTGTTCAATAGTAAAACTACTATAAACATTTGAATTAATAAATCTGTTTTTAAATATTTTCTGCTAAATCATTACTTCTTTGCCTACTTATTCCTGAGAGGGTTGTGGGGGCAGAGTCTTCAAACACTCCTTCCAGCAGGTCCTGTCAGAAGCAGCCATCTCCAACTGATCTGGCTGGATCCCCAAGCAAACCAGTTCATGGATGTTATCCAACCATCTTGTTTAGGGTCTACCCCTAGGTCTCTTGCTTGTTGGTTTTGCCCATAAAATCTGTCCATCGATTCTTTCCTGAGACATTCTAACCACATAACCAGAGTATCGGAGTTGTGATCTCTCAATTCAGAGTAGTACCTGCTCTACATCTCCTGCTAGAGAACAGGTCGCATGTGGCAGATGGCGATACGGCCACCAGATATGATGGCTAGTTGCGATATAAGCGGGCAACTGCCAGATGAATAAGCAACCCTGGACCAACAGCAGTAAACTACTAAATCATTACAGGATGTCAAAATTTAATTGATAACACTAAGACCTCACGTCCTTTGCAAAACCTCAGGTGGGTGTTGCCTCATGGTCTCAGCAGACAAAATTGTGAATGCATTAACCTGGAGGATAGTGAGGGGCATGTACTGGCACAGCCAATCCAAATTGTGGGGCTTGTTCTTGTAGATGACCATCTCCAGCTGGATTGCTTTATTTTTTTGTATACTCAGACACACACATATACACACCCACCCCACACACACACGTGTGTGTCTGTATGTGGGTGTGTATTGCACATACATTTACATAATGCTATTAAAAGACAAGTGGTCGGCCGTCTGTTCTGTGTGTGGACTTAGTTGGCCTTCTTCATGGTGGACATAGCTTACTGCTTATCGATCACTTCATGTTCTGTTGCTGAACAAAACACCCAGTTAATTTAACTCTGTACAGATATACACACAGATACTCCCCCTCCCCCCTCTCACTCTCTGTCTACACACACACCTACACACAAATGCTATCGCTTTCTCTCTTTCAATCACACCTACACACATATACTTTGTCTCTTTGTCTCTCTCTCACATACACACACACTCAGCTTCTATCTCTCTCACACACATATACAGACATACCTACACACAGATGTTCTCGCTCTCTCTCACATACCTACACACATGCTCTCTCTGTGTCCGTTACACACATACCTACCCACAGATATTCTCTCTCACACACAAATGCTGTCTCTCATACACACACACCTACATACAGATGCTTCTGTCTCTTGCATACATACACAGATGTACTCAGCTTATGTCTATCTGTTACTCT
>OZ024742.1:32402570-32582570 GCA_964016885.1 Eledone cirrhosa | reverse complement strand
CCTGAGCAAGCCATAATAAAACCTTATGGCTAACAATAACAATCAACTGTGTCAAGCAAACATTAGTAATATGTATATATATATCATCATCTTCGTTTAACGTCCACTTTCCACGCTAGCATGGGTTAGACATATATATATATATATATATATGTCTATATAAACATCATCATCATCATTTTATGTCCATTTTCCATGCTGGTATGAGTTGGGTCGTTCGTCACTGTCTAGGATTAGGCTAATCAGAGAACCACATTTTGCTCATACAGTCCATCTTTGGCTGAATGTCCTTCCTAATGTAAACCCCTTTACAGTGTGTACTGTGAGCATTTTATTGTGGCACCTGTATTACCGCTTTACAGAGTATACTGGGTGTGTTCTATTACTAAAGAACTCATTATGTCCTCAACAGGATCTAAGAGGTCCTCTCAACCCTACATTGTTTCAGTTCAGTCACTGCCCACACCTATTGCTTGCTCACTGGTGGCTTATAAGACCAATATAGGACATATAGACTTAACTACAGTGGCCGCAAGGGAAATCTTGTTCTGGGTTTCATGTTGTGCCACGTTTCTTTCTCTGGCTCCTTTTGTCCTCAACATCAGCCCTGTGAGCATTCTTGGATGAGGAGAAAAAAGACTAGTGAATGGTGTGTCACCGGGTCACATGAGCCAAGTCTACATTAGACCACTGATGATGGTCATCCTAACATGCTTGAAGGGATATTTTTTTCAGAGAATCCTTGTACCTATTTTTTGCAGTGGCAAAATTGAGAGTTCACCTTACAGTGCAGTCTTAGGTCTTGGGCAGGCAATAATTCTGCATCTGGGAAGCATGCCCTGCCTAACACAGCACCATCTTTAAAAGCATAACCTCAATATTGGTGACCTCTACCTGTACAAGGACTTCAATGTTGGTAACAAAGTCACTCCAGTAAATGTTGAGTATAATACACTGCTGGTTGAAGCACTCACGAAGTTGTAGGTGATTATGGTAAGTAACCCACAATTTGGAGCCATACTGGAAGGTGATCAGTACAATGGCTCTGTACACACTGAACTTGGTGCACTGAACTGTTGTACCAGACTCAGTTGTACAACATACAAAATGCACTGGTTACCTTTTTCAGTCTGCAATCAATTTTCCTGTTAATCTTTGCACATGACAAAATGATGCCCCCCTGGTAACTGAATTTAGTTAGTTAATAGCGAACTGTTTACAGCTCGGTTTTGCTAATGGTAATGTGGGGAGAGTGGTATTTTTCCTGAGGTGCAGGCTGGTGGAGAGAATCTCTTTTCTTCAAGCTGATCTCCTGTCTGAAGAGCTCAGCAACCTTTGCAAAGCAGGATGTTTTACACTGCAGGACACAGTGCACTCAGAATGCCAAATTTGGAAATAAATTTATGTAAATGTGGTTGGTGTTAGGAAGGGCATCCAGCCGTAGAAAACCTGCCAGATAGTCCTATATGAGCTAGACACGGTCACCCAACCTACCTTGCTTCAAGTGGGACAACTCCCGTCTAACCCATGCTAGCGTGGAAGATGGACGTTAAACAAAGATGATGATGATGATCTCTGCAAAAAATTGATGCAAAGAAATTGTTTATAGCTTATTGGAAACATTTTGGCAAGCTGCAACTGATGGAGTTAAAACTATTCAAAGAAAGCACCTAATTTTGAAGATATAACTTGATTTCTTTTTTTTTTTGGAATTTGCTGCAAAAATTGTATAATTTCCGTGATTTGTGGTTGGCAGGAAAATAAATGTATTAGATTTGTAAATTTTATCAATTACTTCATAGGGATAGATTTGGCATACTTAGAAATGGCACTCTGGGCCCAGCAAACAAGACCTTATTTATGTTGTCATTAGAATTATAGCTCACTAATAACGTTATTTGGGCAAACTCTGTTCCAAACAACACTGTGTTTGCTCATCCAGTTTCATTGGTACAAGCTATAGAGGATCAAGATGGGCTGTCTGTAGAACTTGATTTCTTTGGATGTTATCAGGGAAAGGTTTGATTCATGTGTCACATTGAATGACATAAATGTGAATGTCACCTGCAAAACAGTGTTCAATGATTAATGGCAAGATGGTATCTTTTCTTCAAGGTGACAATATCATACCACATGAACTGATGCAAATGATACTTCATTAATATCTGATGTATTCCAGATAACAAAGGATTATAATTTCTGCAAGGAAGCATTGGAAAAATTGGTTGCTAGTGAGATATTATATTCTAGTAGTGTAAGGCAGGGTGCCATGAAAACAATATAAAAGCAGATTTGCATTGTTTCTCAGACCTTCACTTCAAACTGAGATCATTAGATTTTGCTCAAAAGATTATGTATCACTTGGTTGCTGGTAAAAAAAACATGAAAGCTGGAAATGTTTATTCAGCATTCCAAGCAACAGTGTATTGACTATATCAAGTCAACTACTGGAATGCTAATGAACTCACCTAATAGTATAGTTGGGAACACCAATATAAGATCATTGGCTGACCGATTTTTCAGTTCGAAAAACTACCAAAATATGTTATCTTATTTTGAACAAGAAAGACAAGGACAATTATGAAATATTCTTGTTTCTGACCAATGTTATGCTCCATATGTTTTTGACCAATGTTATGCTCACAATCGATGAATGAGAAGGTAAGATCTGACAGACTGAAGGCTTTTAATGTTACACCTAAAAGACTCATTTCTTAAAGAGAGAGGCTTCTCATGGGTAGTTATAATTCCACCATTCCTTCAAACATGTGCTTACAGTTGGGAAATTTTTGAATGGTTTGTTGGACAGTCAATTGTGAACTAGAACAAGTTGAAAGTTAGAACAAACACATTGGGTCATTCCAGAGTGGGGCAGCTGCAAGATCTCACCAGCTTTCAGTAAAAGATAACATTCATGACATCTTCCAAAGGATGCTTATAATTTCTCATCCAGAAATTTCATCAAAAAGACCTCGCCCTAGCTGTTCTATTTGGAGTTCCATTTGTTATGCTGTATATGTGTGTATGTGTTTGTGTGTATGTGTATTTCAGTGAATGTATGTCTGAGTGTGTATTTTTGTAAGTGTGTCTGTGTTTGCATGTTTATATTTATACACTCATACATATAAATGTATACACATACACACATGCGCTTCAGCGTGTTGAAAAAAATCCTAGTTTTCAAAATTATTCAAAACAATTGGTAGTGTCTTTCATTTAAATCTGGTAACTAAAGGGCTACACAAAAGTTGAATGTGAGAGGGTGGCAGGCCACAAAATGCTTCAATGGTTTTGTCAATAATGGGAAAAAATGAATAAAATGAATTCAAGTTTAAAATTCCTAGAAAAACAATAAAACAGTTATTTGTTATCATATATCAACAGATGAGTGGGAAGACTTAGAAAGAGAGGAGGGATAAAGAGAGAAGGAGAGGAGACTGGGAAAAAACAGAGTGGGGGGAAGAGATTGAGCGAGTCAGGGAAAGAGAAGAGGTAAAACAGAGAGAGGGGGAGAGAGAGAAAAAACACACAAAAATAGAAAAAGAAGATTAGCTAGAGAAAGACAGAGAGAAAAGGAGCAAGAGAGAAAAGTGAGGAAAAAAACAAAGAAGAGGCAGAGAGTTAGAGAGATAGCTGTAGTGTTTTCTGTATTCTTTTTTTAGTAACTTGTTACATAGTTGCTCCCACGTGCTTTTGTAAAACTAACCGAAAACAAAACAAAAAATGCATATTGAAAATGTATGAAATAATCGCAAAACTAGGAAATCTATGGTATCAGAATTTAACCCTTTTGATCATCATAATTTTATGTAAAAGTCCTTAAGGTATATTCCATACACCAACTTAACCCTTTAGCATTTAAACCAACCATATCTGGCCAGAATTCTCTCACCTCTTTCTGTTCAAACTGGCTGTAACTGGCCTCTCATGTTAAGGTATTGTTCTCAAAATAAATAATATCAAAATCTCATAGATTCGATATTATGTAAGATAATATGTATGCGAGATAAAGTGTATACCATGAAAATATAATAGTAAATACAGAGTAATGTAAATGCTAAAGGGTTAATAACAACATCCTATTACTAAATCAATCTATTTTCTTAACTATTTCAAAATATTTTGAAAATTATAAGCAGTGTATTTCATTAGAAATATGTTAATGACAAAGTTAAAGTGTTTATATTTATCAAATACATCTTTAAGTTATGTTTTAAACACTAGTTTAATAATGAGGAAGTTAACTGTATTACTAAACCTTTGCAAATCTAAATTTAAAAATCATATGTATTGTTTTTCACTAGAAATATGATAACAAAGAAGTTTAAAGTATTTATAATTATCTAAATTGAAATACCAACTTGGTAATGTGAAATTTAATTATATTACTAAATCTCTCCCAAGTGGTAGAGGTAGAGCAAAGAAGACATGGGCAGCAATGAGAAATGTTGACCTCAAGAAACGACACCTCACAAAGGAGATGCCAAATGAGAGAAATAGGAGGTAGCTGTAGTAGAGAGGATACATCTAACTGATGCAAGCATGGAAAACATATGATGATCATGGTGGTGGATACAGTGGTGACTTTGATGGTGGGGGTGATGGTGCTGGTGGGAGTGAAGTTGATTCTTAAAAATAGAATTATCACTCTTATTACCACAAATATACAATGCATGCTAGAGAGGATATATATGACAGCCCCTCTAGTACTAGCAATGATAAAAATGCACCCAGTGCACTCTATAAAGTTGTAGTGCTGGTGCCACAATAAAATGCACCCAGTACACTCTGTAAGGTTGTTGGTGTGATAAAGAGCACCCAGCTGTAGAAACTATGTCAAATATGAGCAAAGTGAGGTTTCTTTGATATGTCTAACTTTGGACTCTGATAACCTGTCCAACCCATGCCAGCATGGAAGGCAGGCATAAAATGGTGATGATGGTGATAATAATAGTTACAATCCATTACCATCCAACATAACTTCTAACTGGCAGATTGGCAGTCGTAGTATTTATTCTGGCTCTCTTTGTTTTCAGTTCAAATCTCTTCCATACTTTTGGGGAAATGAGGTAAAATAAAATGCAAGTCTCTGCCTCTCTCACTCTCTCATACTCACACCTTTCTCTCATACTCACACCCTGTACCTCTCTCACTCTCTCATACTCACACCCTGTACCTCTCTCACTCTCTCATACCCTGTCCCTCTCTCTCACTCTCTCATACTCACACCCTGTACCTCTCTCATACCCTGTCCCTCTCTCTCACTCTCTCATACTCACACCCTGTCCCTCTCTCTCATACACTCTATCTCACCCTCTCTTGATTTCTCTCACCCACTCTCTTTAACCCCTTAAACAAAGAGGAGTGAAAGAGTCGGTGAGAAAAAGCAAAAAAGTGAGTGTTGTTCTCTATCACCTCCTCTCTCTGGATCTCTCTCGCTCTCTCTCCATTCACTCTTTCTTTCCTTCTCACATCTGTTTGTATCTCTCTCTCTCTATCTATCTATCTATCTATCTATCTATATTGATTCCATTCTTTAAGTATCACTTTAGAAGGAGAATCAGGGTGGAGAGAGAGGCACTGCACCCCAGTAAATTTACTGAAAGGTGGGTGAATGAAGCGAAAATGGCCCGAGTGATTGGGCCTTCTCTGTTTATAAGCCTTGAGCAAGAGAGCAAAAGGAAGAAAGGAGCACTTGCACAACACGCTCCTTGAGTTGAGGGTTGTTCTATCGACGGGGTATTAAACAACCCATTTGTGGCGCCTCCCCCCTATTGGGGATTTCGATTGTTGAAATTGTTTGTTTTTATATTTTTTACACGACTGTATGTAAAATCCCCGGCATATCTTTGTATTGTCCCCTTTCTTGTTGCACCCTTGTGGCTAATAAAGAAATCTATCTATCTATCTATCTATCTATCTATCTATCTATCTATCTATCTATCTATCTATCTATCTATCTATATATATATATATATATATATATATATATATATATATATATATATATATATATATATATATATATGGAGGCACATGGCTTAGTGGTTAGAGCATTGGCCTTGCAATCGAAAGGTTGTGAGTTCAATTCTCAGACCGGGTGATGTGTTGTTTCCTTGAGCAAGACACTTTATTTCACATTGCTCCAGTTTACTCAGCTGTAGAAATGAGATAAGGACTGGGGTCCCTATCATTCCACTGTAAAGTGGACGTGTAGGCGCCACGGAAAAAAAGCACCCACCACTCACTGTAAATGAGGTTGGTGTTAGAAAGGGCATCCAGCTGTAGAAATCAAGCCAGAATCAGTTCCCGTCCCACCCTTGCAAGCAGGGAAAAGCGGACGTAAAATGATGATGATTATATTTATATATTTATATATATATTTATATATTTATATATATATATATATATCTATATATTAATTTCAATAATGTCAGTATTCCGTGTGTCATAATTCTCGATTATCATTTCAAACGACTCCGCCCACCTCAACGACGGCACACTTTTTAATATGCATAATGCTAATGAGGGAGTGAGAGGGGAGAGTAAGAAATAGAGAGGCAAAGTGAACGCTGTGTTGGATACACTATGTATATGTGTCAGTGTAGAGACATGTGTGTGTGATGTGTGTGGAAATAAGAGGGGAAGGAAAGCAATAACTATTAACATGTGTGCGTGTGTATGTACATGCGCGTATGTTTGTGTGTGTGTGCGTGCATGCAGCGTTCCACAGAAAGTAAAAACTATCAACATGTGTGAGTGTATGTGTAAGTACACGGGTGCGTGTGTAAGTTTGCGTGCGTGTGCGCGTTTCCATGCGTGTATGTGTGTGTACGTTTGGCATCCCACAATCGCCACGCAGTTTATCTGTCTGTGTGCCTGTCTGTCAGTCTAACATACACACAGTTGTGAAGGGAGTAAATAGGGACCTTTTTTTACATTGACGGACATCTTTTATATTAATTATCTATATTTATATCTACATATAATATAAAAGATTGGAACTTCCATCATCCTTTTGAGAAACGTGGAACAACCACGTCTATGCAATGATACACGTTTTACAGTCAGGCAGAAGATGAACCATCTCCTAGAGGTCACTATTCTAGGTGGGAGCACCTAGAATTGTTCATATACTATGCACAAACGGTACAACAAAGAATCTGGAAGATTTTTTTTACTGTTTTTTGTATCACACAGACACCACGGACTCGCCTCATACTGTAACCAGACAAACATCCAATACAGTCATTTTCTCTTTTACCTGTCTTCTCTTATCATCTGTTTATATATATATAAAAGCTCGTGGCCAAGTGGTTAGAGAATTGGATTCGCAATCGTGAGGTGGTGAGTTCAATTCCTGGACCGGACGATACGTTATGTCCTTGAACAAGACACTTTATTTCACATTGCTCCTTCTACCTGAAGTTGCAACCGATAGAGATATATGTTAATAAACAGAATTTCTGCTTTCACTCTATTCTTAAATCCGTGGACGCAGATATAAACATTACAAGCAAGTATCATTCAAAATTCAGAAAGACGTAACGGATAAACGAAAGAACATGAAGAACTTCGGTTGCATGCGAAGAGATAGATTACATTTACATAGTTACATAATTTAACGTGGTGAAAGAACTAGTATATATATATTTATATATATATATAATATATATATATATATATATATATATATATATATATATATACTCCCCCCCCCCGCCCCTCCTCCTTCCCCTTCCCCTATTTATATAAACATTCAAAACAGTAAACATATGTTTAACATTTTCTATAAACTCTAACATTCTATACATGTTCTCCGTTGATAAACAAGGAACCTCATCGCTGACTTATCATATACAGTATTGTTGTCATTGTTGCTGTCGTTTTCTTTTTGTGGTTGTGGCAGTGGCAGCAGTGGGGGGGAGGGGGATTTCATTGGTGACATGTTTTACATAGGTTTTATTGTTGTTGTGAAACCTCATTGGTGATATGTCATATATGTTGGCATTGGTGTTGTTGTTGTTGCTGCTGTTGTTGTTGTTGGTGGTGGTGTTGGTGTTGTTGATGTTGCGAAACCTCATTGGTGATATGTCATATATGTTATTGTTGATGTTGTTGTTGGTGGTGTTGTGGAACCTCATTGGTGATATGTTATATATGGTGTTGGTTTTGTCAATACTGTTGCAGTGTTGTTGTTGTTTTTATGTTTCTATTGTAGTTGTGGTTGTAGCAGCAACAGTAGTAGTGGTTGTAGCAGCAACAGTAGTAGTAGTAGTAGTAGCAGCAGCTGCGTTTGTATATTGATTTGTGTATGTATGTGTGTGTGTGATTTTCTATACTCTGCCCCCCCCCCCCCCCCTCCCTCCCTCCTGTTTTATCTTTTTTTAGTCAATCAACTAGCAAGTACTGAATACCAGATGGTGTGACTGCTCCTGGTACAAACCAGAACATCCCATGACAGAGCTGTAGTTTATCTTAATGATTCATCATCATTGTTATTGTCATTCATTATCAACACTATCACCACCACCACCACCATCATCATTATGCACAAACACCATCATTATCATCATCATCATTATGCACCAACACCACCACCACCACCACCATCATTATCATCCAAAAACACCATCAATACCACCAACACCACCATCACTACAAACAACTCCAATACCAACACCACCAACACTGCCACAGTAACCTACACCAATACCAACACCACCAACACTGCCACAGCAATCTACACCAATACCAACACTGCCACAGTAACCTACACCAATACCAACACCACCAACACTGCCACAGCAATCTACACCAATACCAACACCACCAACACTGCCACAGTAACCTACACCAATACCAACACCACCAACACTGCCACAGTAACCTACACCAATACCAACACCACCAACACTGCCACAGCAATCTACACCAATACCAACACCACCAACACTGCCACAGTAACCTACACCAATACCAACACCACCAACACTGCCACAGTAACCTACACCAATACCAACACCACCAACACTGCCACAGTAACCTACACCAATACCAACACCACCAACACTGCCACAGTAACCTACACCAATACCAACACCACCAACACTGCCACAGTAACCTACACCAATACCAACACCACCAACACTGCCACAGTAACCTACACCAATACCAACACCACCAACACTGCCACAGTAACCTACACCAATACCAACACCACCAACACTGCCAAAGCAATCTACACCAATACCAACACCACCAACACTGCCACAGTAACCTACACCAATACCAACACCACCAACACTGCCACAGTAACCTACACCAATACCAACACCACCAACACTGCCACAGTAACCTACACCAATACCAACACCACCAACACTGCCACAGTAACCTACACCAATACCAACACCACCAACACTGCCACAGTAACCTACACCAATACCAACACCACCAACACTGCCACAGTAACCTACACCAATACCAAAACCACCAACACTGCCACAGTGACCTACACTAATACCAACACCACCAACACTGCCACAGTAACCTACACCAATACCAACACCACCAACACTGCCACAGTAACCTACACCAATACCAACACCACCAACACTGCCACAGTAACCTACACCAATACCAACACCACCAACACTGCCACAGTAACCTACACCAATACCAACACCACCAACACTGCCACAGTAACCTACACCAATACCAACACCACCAACACTGCCACAGTAACCTACACCAATACCAACACCACCAACACTGCCACAGTAACCTACACCAATACCAACACTGCCACAGTAACCTACACCAATACCAACACCACCAACACTGCCACGGTAACCTACACCAATACCAACACCACCAATACCAACACCACCAACACTGCCACAGTAACCTACACCAATACCAACACCACCAACACTGCCACAGCAATCTACACCAATACCAACACCACCAACACTGCCACAGTAACCTACACCAATACCAACACCACCAACACTGCCACAGTAACCTACACCAATACCAACACCACCAACACTGCCACAGTAACCTACACCAATACCAACACCACCAACACTGCCACAGTAACCTACACCAATACCAACACCACCAACACTGCCACAGTAACCTACACCAATACCAACACCACCAACACTGCCACAGCAATCTACACCAATACCAACACCACCAACACTGCCACAGTAATCTACACCAATACCAACACCACCAACACTGCCACAGCAATCTACACCAATACCAACACCACCAACACTGCCACAGTAACCTACACTAATACCAACACCACCAACACTGCCACAGTAACCTACACCAATACCAACACCACCAACACTGCCACAGCAATCTACACCATTACCAATACCACCAACACTGCCACAGTAACCTACACTAATACCAACACCACCAACACTGCCACAGTAACCTACACTAATACCAACACCACCAACACTGCCACAGTAACCTACACCAATACCAACACCACCAACACTGCCACAGCAATCTACACCAATACCAATACCACCAACACTGCCACAGTAACCTACACTAATACCAACACCACCAACACTGCCACAGTAACCTACACTAATACCAACACCACCAACACTGCCACAGTAACCTACACCAATACCAACACCACCAACACTGCCACAGCAATCTACACCAATACCAACACCACCAACACTGCCACAGCAATCTACACCAATACCAACACCACCAACACTGCCACAGTAACCTACACTAATACCAACACCACCAACACTGCCACAGTAACCTACACCAATACCAACACCACCAACACTGCCACAGTAACCTACACCAATACCAACACCACCAACACTGCCACAGCAATCTACACCAATACCAATACCACCAACACTGCCACAGTAACCTACACCAATACCAACACCACCAACACTGCCACAGTAACCTACACCAATACCAACACCACCAACACTGCCACAGCAATCTACACCAATACCAACACCACCAACACTGCCACAGTAACCTACACCAATACCAACACCACCAACACTGCCACAGTAACCTACACTAATACCAACACCACCAACACTGCCACAGTAACCTACACCAATACCAACACCACCAACACTGCCACAGTAACCTACACCAATACCAACACCACCAACACTGCCACAGCAATCTACACCAATACCAATACCACCAACACTGCCACAGTAACCTACACCAATACCAACACCACCAACACTGCCACAGCAATCTACACCAATACCAACACCACCAACACTGCCACAGTAACCTACACCAATACCAACACCACCAACACTGCCACAGTAACCTACACCAATACCAACACCACCAACACTGCCACAGTAACCTACACCAATACCAACACCACCAACACTGCCACAGCAATCTACACCAATACCAACACCACCAACACTGCCACAGTAACCTACACCAATACCAACACCACCAACACTGCCACAGCAATCTACACCAATACCAACACCACCAACACTGCCACAGTAACCTACACCAATACCAACACCACCAACACTGCCACAGTAACCTACACCAATACCAACACCACCAACACTGCCACAGCAATCTACACCAATACCAATACCACCAACACTGCCACAGTAACCTACACCAATACCAACACCACCAACACTGCCACAGTAACCTACACCAATACCAACACCACCAACACTGCCACAGCAATCTACACCAATACCAACACCACCAACACTGCCACAGTAACCTACACCAATACCAACACCACCAACACTGCCACAGTAACCTACACTAATACCAACACCACCAACACTGCCACAGTAACCTACACCAATACCAACACCACCAACACTGCCACAGTAACCTACACCAATACCAACACCACCAACACTGCCACAGCAATCTACACCAATACCAATACCACCAACACTGCCACAGTAACCTAGACCAATACCAACACCACCAACACTGCCACAGCAATCTACACCAATACCAACACCACCAACACTGCCACAGCAATCTACACCAATACCAACACCACCAACACTGCCACAGTAACCTACACTAATACCAACACCACCAACACTGCCACAGTAACCTACACCAATACCAACACCACCAACACTGCCACAGTAACCTACACCAATACCAACACCACCAACACTGCCACAGCAATCTACACCAATACCAATACCACCAACACTGCCACAGTAACCTACACCAATACCAACACCACCAACACTGCCACAGCAATCTACACCAATACCAATACCACCAACACTGCCACAGTAACCTACACCAATACCAATACCACCAACACTGCCACAGTAACCTACACCAATACCAACACCACCAACACCGCCACAGCAATCTACACCAATACCAACACCACCAACACTGCCACAGTAACCTACACCAATACCAACACCACCAACACTGCCACAGTAACCTACACCAATACCAACACCACCAACACTGCCACAGTAACCTACACCAATACCAACACCACCAACACTGCCACAGTAACCTACACCAATACCAACACCACCAACACTGCCACAGTAACCTACACCAATACCAACACCACCAACACTGCCACAGTAACCTACACCAATACCAACACCACCAACACTGCCACAGTAACCTACACCAATACCAACACCACCAACACTGCCAAAGCAATCTACACCAATACCAACACCACCAACACTGCCACAGTAACCTACACCAATACCAACACCACCAACACTGCCACAGTAACCTACACCAATACCAACACCACCAACACTGCCACAGTAACCTACACCAATACCAACACCACCAACACTGCCACAGTAACCTACACCAATACCAACACCACCAACACTGCCACAGTAACCTACACCAATACCAACACCACCAACACTGCCACAGTAACCTACACCAATACCAAAACCACCAACACTGCCACAGTGACCTACACTAATACCAACACCACCAACACTGCCACAGTAACCTACACCAATACCAACACCACCAACACTGCCACAGTAACCTACACCAATACCAACACCACCAACACTGCCACAGTAACCTACACCAATACCAACACCACCAACACTGCCACAGTAACCTACACCAATACCAACACCACCAACACTGCCACAGTAACCTACACCAATACCAACACCACCAACACTGCCACAGTAACCTACACCAATACCAACACCACCAACACTGCCACAGTAACCTACACCAATACCAACACTGCCACAGTAACCTACACCAATACCAACACCACCAACACTGCCACGGTAACCTACACCAATACCAACACCACCAATACCAACACCACCAACACTGCCACAGTAACCTACACCAATACCAACACCACCAACACTGCCACAGCAATCTACACCAATACCAACACCACCAACACTGCCACAGTAACCTACACCAATACCAACACCACCAACACTGCCACAGTAACCTACACCAATACCAACACCACCAACACTGCCACAGTAACCTACACCAATACCAACACCACCAACACTGCCACAGTAACCTACACCAATACCAACACCACCAACACTGCCACAGTAACCTACACCAATACAACACCACCAACACTGCCACAGCAATCTACACCAATACCAACACCACCAACACTGCCACAGTAATCTACACCAATACCAACACCACCAACACTGCCACAGCAATCTACACCAATACCAACACCACCAACACTGCCACAGTAACCTACACTAATACCAACACCACCAACACTGCCACAGTAACCTACACCAATACCAACACCACCAACACTGCCACAGCAATCTACACCATTACCAATACCACCAACACTGCCACAGTAACCTACACTAATACCAACACCACCAACACTGCCACAGTAACCTACACTAATACCAACACCACCAACACTGCCACAGTAACCTACACCAATACCAACACCACCAACACTGCCACAGCAATCTACACCAATACCAATACCACCAACACTGCCACAGTAACCTACACTAATACCAACACCACCAACACTGCCACAGTAACCTACACTAATACCAACACCACCAACACTGCCACAGTAACCTACACCAATACCAACACCACCAACACTGCCACAGCAATCTACACCAATACCAACACCACCAACACTGCCACAGCAATCTACACCAATACCAACACCACCAACACTGCCACAGTAACCTACACTAATACCAACACCACCAACACTGCCACAGTAACCTACACCAATACCAACACCACCAACACTGCCACAGTAACCTACACCAATACCAACACCACCAACACTGCCACAGCAATCTACACCAATACCAATACCACCAACACTGCCACAGTAACCTACACCAATACCAACACCACCAACACTGCCACAGTAAACCTACACCAATACCAACACCACCAACACTGCCACAGCAATCTACACCAATACCAACACCACCAACACTGCCACAGTAACCTACACCAATACCAACACCACCAACACTGCCACAGTAACCTACACTAATACCAACACCACCAACACTGCCACAGTAACCTACACCAATACCAACACCACCAACACTGCCACAGTAACCTACACCAATACCAACACCACCAACACTGCCACAGCAATCTACACCAATACCAATACCACCAACACTGCCACAGTAACCTACACCAATACCAACACCACCAACACTGCCACAGCAATCTACACCAATACCAACACCACCAACACTGCCACAGTAACCTACACCAATACCAACACCACGCAACACTGCCACAGTAACCTACACCAATACCAACACCACCAACACTGCCACAGTAACCTACACCAATACCAACACCACCAACACTGCCACAGAAACTACACCAATACCAACACCACCAACACTGCCACAGTAACCTACACCAATACCAACACCACCAACACTGCCACAGTAACCTACACCAATACCAACACCACCAACACTGCCACAGTAACCTACACCAATACCAACACCACCAACACTGCCACAGTAACCTACACCAATACCAACACCACCAACACTGCCACAGCAATCTACACCAATACCAACACCACCAACACTGCCACAGTAACCTACACCAATACCAACACCACCAACACTGCCACAGTAACCTACACCAATACCAACACCACCAACACTGCCACAGCAATCTACACCAATACCAACACCACCAACACTGCCACAGTAACCTACACCAATACCAACACCACCAACACTGCCACAGTAACCTACACTAATACCAACACCACCAACACTGCCACAGTAACCTACACCAATACCAACACCACCAACACTGCCACAGTAACCTACACCAATACCAACACCACCAACACTGCCACAGCAATCTACACCAATACCAATACAACCAACACTGCCACAGTAACCTACACCAATACCAACACCACCAACACTGCCACAGTAACCTACACCAATACCAACACCACCAACACTGCCACAGCAATCTACACCAATACCAACACCACCAACACTGCCACAGTAACCTACACCAATACCAACACCACCAACACTGCCACAGTAACCTACACCAATACCAACACCACCAACACTGCCACAGTAACCTACACCAATACCAACACCACCAACACTGCCACAGTAACCTACACCAATACCAACACCACCAACACTGCCACAGTAACCTACACCAATACCAACACCACCAACACTGCCACAGTAACCTACACCAATACCAACACCACCAACACTGCCACAGTAACCTACACCAATACCAACACCACCAACACTGCCACAGTAACCTACACCAATACCAACACCACCAACACTGCCACAGCAATCTACACCAATACCAACACCACCAACACTGCCACAGTAATCTACACCAATACCAACACCACCAACACTGCCACAGCAATCTACACCAATACCAACACCACCAACACTGCCACAGTAACCTACACTAATACCAACACCACCAACACTGCCACAGTAACCTACACTAATACCAACACCACCAACACTGCCACAGTAACCTACACCAATACCAACACCACCAACACTGCCACAGCAATCTACACCAATACCAACTACCACCAACACTGCCACAGTAACCTACACTAATACCAACACCACCAACACTGCCACAGTAATCTACCAATACCAACACCACCAATACCAACACCACCAACACTGCCACAGTAACCTACACCAATACCAACACCACCAACACTGCCACAGCAATCTACACCAATACCAACACCACCAACACTGCCACAGTAACCTACACTAATACCAACACCACCAACACTGCCACAGTAACCTACACCAATACCAACACCACCAACACTGCCACAGCAATCTACACCAATACCAACACCACCAACACTGCCACAGTAACCTACACCAATACCAACACCACCAACACTGCCACAGCAATCTACACCAATACCAACACCACCAACACTGCCACAGTAACCTACACTAATACCAACACCACCAACACTGCCACAGTAACCTACACCAATACCAACACCACCAACACTGCCACAGCAATCTACACCAATACCAACACCACCAACACTGCCACAGCAATCTACACCAATACCAACACCACCAACACTGCCACAGTAACCTACACTAATACCAACACCACCAACACTGCCACAGTAACCTACACCAATACCAACACCACCAACACTGCCACAGTAACCTACACCAATACCAACACCACCAACACTGCCACAGCAATCTACACCAATACCAATACCACCAACACTGCCACAGCAATCTACACCAATACCAACACCACCAACACTGCCACAGTAACCTACACCAATACCAACACCACCAACACTGCCACAGTAACCTACACTAATACCAACACCACCAACACTGCCACAGTAACCTACACCAATACCAACACCACCAACACTGCCACAGCAATCTACACCAATACCAATACCACCAACACTGCCACAGTAACCTACACTAATACCAACACCACCAACACTGCCACAGTAACCTACACTAATACCAACACCACCAACACTGCCACAGTAACCTACACCAATACCAACACCACCAACACTGCCACAGCAATCTACACCAATACCAACACCACCAACACTGCCACAGCAATCTACACCAATACCAACACCACCAACACTGCCACAGTAACCTACACTAATACCAACACCACCAACACTGCCACAGTAACCTACACCAATACCAACACCACCAACACTGCCACAGTAACCTACACCAATACCAACACCACCAACACTGCCACAGCAATCTACACCAATACCAATACCACCAACACTGCCACAGCAATCTACACCAATACCAACACCACCAACACTGCCACAGTAACCTACACCAATACCAACACCACCAACACTGCCACAGTAACCTACACCAATACCAACACCACCAACACTGCCACAGTAACCTACACCAATACCAACACCACCAACACTGCCACAGCAATCTACACCAATACCAACACCACCAACACTGCCACAGTAACCTACACCAATACCAACACCACCAACACTGCCACAGCAATCTACACCAATACCAACACCACCAACACTGCCACAGTAACCTACACCAATACCAACACCACCAACACTGCCACAGTAACCTACACCAATACCAACACCACCAACACTGCCACAGCAATCTACACCAATACCAACACCACCAACACTGCCACAGTAACCTACACCAATACCAACACCACCAACACTGCCACAGCAATCTACACCAATACCAACACCACCAACACTGCCACAGCAATCTACACCAATACCAACACCACCAACACTGCCACAGTAACCTACACCAATACCAACACTGCCACAGTAACCTACACCAATACCAACACCACCAACACTGCCACAGCAATCTACACCAATACCAACACCACCAACACTGCCACAGCAATCTACACCAATACCAACACCACCAACACTGCCACAGTAACCTACACCAATACCAACACCACCAACACTGCCACAGTAACCTACACTAATACCAACACCACCAACACTGCCACAGTAACCTACACCAATACCAACACCACCAACACTGCCACAGTAACCTACACCAATACCAACACCACCAACACTGCCACAGCAATCTACACCAATACCAACACCACCAACACTGCCACAGTAACCTACACCAATACCAACACCACCAACACTGCCACAGTAACCTACACCAATACCAACACCACCAACACTGCCACAGCAATCTACACCAATACCAACACCACCAACACTGCCACAGTAACCTACACCAATACCAACACCACCAACACTGCCACAGCAATCTACACCAATACCAACACCACCAACACTGCCACAGCAATCTACACCAATACCAACACCACCAACACTGCCACAGTAACCTACACTAATACCAACACCACCAACACTGCCACAGTAACCTACACCAATACCAACACCACCAACACTGCCACAGTAACCTACACCAATACCAACACCACCAACACTGCCACAGTAATCCTACACCAATACCAACACCACCAACACTGCCACAGCAATCTACACCAATACCAACACCACCAACACTGCCACAGTAACCTACACCAATACCAACACCACCAACACTGCCACAGCAATCTACACCAATACCAACACCACCAACACTGCCACAGTAACCTACACCAATACCAACACCACCAACACTGCCACAGTAATCCTACACCAATACCAACACCACCAACACTGCCACAGCAATCTACACAATTACGCAACACCACCAACACTGCCACAGTAACCTACAACTAACAATAACCACACCACCAACACTGCCACAGTAACCTACCAAACACCACCAACACTGCCACAGCAATCTACACCAATACCAACACCACCAACACTGCCACAGTAACCTACACCAATACCAACACTGCCACAGTAACCTACACCAATACCAACACCACCAACACTGCCACAGCAATCTACACCAATACCAACACCACCAACACTGCCACAGCAATCTACACCAATACCAACACCACCAACACTGCCACAGTAACCTACACCAATACCAACACCACCAACACTGCCACAGCAATCTACACCAATACCAACACCACCAACACTGCCACAGTAACCTACACCAATACCAACACCACCAACACTGCCACAGTAACCTACACTAATACCAACACCACCAACACTGCCACAGTAATCTACACCAATACCAACACTGCCACAGTAACCTACACTAATACCAACACCACCAACACTGCCACAGCAATCTACACTAATAACAAAACCACCAACACTGCCACAGTAACCTACACCAATACCAACACCACCAATACCAACACCACCAACACTGCCACAGTACCCTACACCAATACCAACACCACCAACACTGCCAAGCATTCTACACCAATACCAACACCACCAACACTGCCACAGTAACCTACACCAATACCAACACCACCAACACTGCCACAGTAACCTACACCAATACCAACACCACCAACACTGCCACAGTAACCTACACCAATACCAACACCACCAACACTGCCACAGTGACCTACACCAATACCAACACCACCAACACTGCCACAGTAACCTACACCAATACCAACACCACCAACACTGCCACAGTAACCTACACTAATACCAACACCACCAACACTGCCACAGTAACCTACACCAATACCAACACCACCAACACTGCCACAGTAACCTACACCAATACCAACACTGCCACAGCAATCTACACCAATACCAACACCACCAACACTGCCACAGTAACCTACACCAATACCAACACCACCAACACTGCCACAGTAACCTACACTAATACCAACACCACCAACACTGCCACAGTAGCCTACACCAATACCAACACCACCAACACTGCCACAGTAACCTACACCAATACCAACACCACCAACACTGCCACAGCAATGTACACCAATACCAATACCACCAACACTGCCACAGTAACCTACACCAATACCAACACCACCAACACTGCCACAGCAATCTACACCAATACCAGAACCACCAACACTGCCACAGTAACCTACACTAATACCAACACCACCAACACTGCCACAGTAACCTACACCAATACCAACACCACCAACACTGCCA
The DNA here is from genome assembly GCA_964016885.1 of Eledone cirrhosa. Lineage (NCBI taxonomy): Eukaryota > Metazoa > Mollusca > Cephalopoda > Octopoda > Eledonidae > Eledone > Eledone cirrhosa. The sequence goes on along the minus strand of OZ024742.1, from coordinate 32,562,373 downwards.
CAGTAACCTACACCAATACCAACACCACCAACACTGCCACAGTAACCTACACCAATACCAACACCACCAACACTGCCACAGCAATCTACACCAATACCAACACCACCAACACTGCCACAGTAACCTACACCAATACCAACACCACCAACACTGCCACAGCAATCTACACCAATACCAACACCACCAACACTGCCACAGTAACCTACACCAATACCAACACCACCAACACTGCCACAGTAACCTACACCAATACCAACACCACCAACACTGCCACAGTAACCTACACCAATACCAACACCACCAACACTGCCACAGTAACCTACACCAATACCAACACCACCAACACTGCCACAGCAATCTACACCAATACTAATACCACCAACACTGCCACAGTAACCTACACCAATACCAACACCACCAACACTGCCACAGTAACCTACACCAATACCAACACCACCAACACTGCCACAGCAATCTACACCAATACCAACACCACCAACACTGCCACAGTAACCTACACCAATACCAACACCACCAACACTGCCACAGTAACCTACACTAATACCAACACCACCAACACTGCCACAGTAACCTACACCAATACCAACACCACCAACACTGCCACAGTAACCTACACCAATACCAACACCACCAACACTGCCACAGCAATCTACACCAATACCAATACCACCAACACTGCCACAGTAACCTACACCAATACCAACACCACCAACACTGCCACAGCAATCTACACCAATACCAACACCACCAACACTGCCACAGCAATCTACACCAATACCAACACCACCAACACTGCCACAGTAACCTACACTAATACCAACACCACCAACACTGCCACAGTAAACTACACCAATACCAACACCACCAACACTGCCACAGTAACCTACACCAATACCAACACCACCAACACTGCCACAGCAATCTACACCAATACCAATACCACCAACACTGCCACAGTAACCTACACCAATACCAACACCACCAACACTGCCACAGTAACCTACACCAATACCAACACCACCAACACTGCCACAGCAATCTACACCAATACCAACACCACCAACACTGCCACAGTAACCTACACCAATACCAACACCACCAACACTGCCACAGTAACCTACACTAATACCAACACCCACCTACACCAATACCAACACCACCAACACTGCCACAGTAACCTACACCAATACCAACACCACCAACACTGCCACAGCAATCTACACCAATACCAATACCACCAACACTGCCACAGTAACCTACACCAATACCAACACCACCAACACTGCCACAGTAACCTACACCAATACCAACACCACCAACACTGCCACAGCAATCTACACCAATACCAACACCACCAACACTGCCACAGTAACCTACACCAATACCAACACCACCAACACTGCCACAGTAACCTACACCAATACCAACACCACCAACACTGCCACAGTAACCTACACCAATACCAACACCACCAACACTGCCACAGTAACCTACACCAATACCAACACCACCAACACTGCCACAGTAACCTACACCAATACCAACACCACCAACACTGCCACAGTAACCTACACCAATACCAACACCACCAACACTGCCACAGTAACCTACACCAATACCAACACCACCAACACTGCCACAGTAACCTACACCAATACCAACACCACCAACACTGCCACAGCAATCTACACCAATACCAACACCACCAACACTGCCACAGTAATCTACACCAATACCAACACCACCAACACTGCCACAGCAATCTACACCAATACCAACACCACCAACACTGCCACAGTAACCTACACTAATACCAACACCACCAACACTGCCACAGTAACCTACACTAATACCAACACCACCAACACTGCCACAGTAACCTACACTAATACCAACACCACCAACACTGCCACAGTAACCTACACCAATACCAACACCACCAACACTGCCACAGCAATCTACACCAATACCAATACCACCAACACTGCCACAGTAACCTACACTAATACCAACACCACCAACACTGCCACAGTAATCTACACCAATACCAACACCACCAATACCAACACCACCAACACTGCCACAGTAACCTACACCAATACCAACACCACCAACACTGCCACAGCAATCTACACCAATACCAACACCACCAACACTGCCACAGTAACCTACACCAATACCAACACCACCAACACTGCCACAGCAATCTACACCAATACCAACACCACCAACACTGCCACAGTAACCTACACTAATACCAACACCACCAACACTGCCACAGTAACCTACACCAATACCAACACCACCAACACTGCCACAGCAATCTACACCAATACCAACACCACCAACACTGCCACAGCAATCTACACCAATACCAACACCACCAACACTGCCACAGTAACCTACACTAATACCAACACCACCAACACTGCCACAGTAACCTACACCAATACCAACACCACCAACACTGCCACAGTAACCTACACCAATACCAACACCACCAACACTGCCACAGCAATCTACACCAATACCAATACCACCAACACTGCCACAGCAATCTACACCAATACCAACACCACCAACACTGCCACAGTAACCTACACCAATACCAACACCACCAACACTGCCACAGTAACCTACACTAATACCAACACCACCAACACTGCCACAGTAACCTACACCAATACCAACACCACCAACACTGCCACAGCAATCTACACCAATACCAACACCACCAACACTGCCACAGTAACCTACACCAATACCAATACCACCAACACTGCCACAGTAACCTACACTAATACCAACACCACCAACACTGCCACAGTAACCTACACTAATACCAACACCACCAACACTGCCACAGTAACCTACACCAATACCAACACCACCAACACTGCCACAGCAATCTACACCAATACCAATACCACCAACACTGCCACAGTAACCTACACTAATACCAACACCACCAACACTGCCACAGTAACCTACACTAATACCAACACCACCAACACTGCCACAGTAACCTATACCAATACCAACACCACCAACACTGCCACAGCAATCTACACCAATACCAACACCACCAACACTGCCACAGCAATCTACACCAATACCAACACCACCAACACTGCCACAGTAACCTACACTAATACCAACACCACCAACACTGCCACAGTAACCTACACCAATACCAACACCACCAACACTGCCACAGTAACCTACACCAATACCAACACCACCAACACTGCCACAGCAATCTACACCAATACCAATACCACCAACACTGCCACAGCAATCTACACCAATACCAACACCACCAACACTGCCACAGTAACCTACACCAATACCAACACCACCAACACTGCCACAGCAATCTACACCAATACCAACACCACCAACACTGCCACAGTAACCTACACCAATACCAACACCACCAACACTGCCACAGTAACCTACACCAATACCAACACCACCAACACTGCCACAGCAATCTACACCAATACCAACACCACCAACACTGCCACAGTAACCTACACCAATACCAACACCACCAACACTGCCACAGTAACCTACACCAATACCAACACCACCAACACTGCCACAGTAACCTACACCAATACCAACACCACCAACACTGCCACAGTAACCTACACCAATACCAACACCACCAACACTGCCACAGCAATCTACACCAATACTAATACCACCAACACTGCCACAGTAACCTACACCAATACCAACACCACCAACACTGCCACAGTAACCTACACCAATACCAACACCACCAACACTGCCACAGCAATCTACACCAATACCAACACCACCAACACTGCCACAGTAACCTACACCAATACCAACACCACCAACACTGCCACAGTAACCTACACTAATACCAACACCACCAACACTGCCACAGTAACCTACACCAATACCAACACCACCAACACTGCCACAGTAACCTACACCAATACCAACACCACCAACACTGCCACAGCAATCTACACCAATACCAATACCACCAACACTGCCACAGTAACCTACACCAATACCAACACCACCAACACTGCCACAGCAATCTACACCAATACCAACACCACCAACACTGCCACAGCAATCTACACCAATACCAACACCACCAACACTGCCACAGTAACCTACACTAATACCAACACCACCAACACTGCCACAGTAAACTACACCAATACCAACACCACCAACACTGCCACAGTAACCTACACCAATACCAACACCACCAACACTGCCACAGCAATCTACACCAATACCAATACCACCAACACTGCCACAGTAACCTACACCAATACCAACACCACCAACACTGCCACAGTAACCTACACCAATACCAACACCACCAACACTGCCACAGCAATCTACACCAATACCAACACCACCAACACTGCCACAGTAACCTACACCAATACCAACACCACCAACACTGCCACAGTAACCTACACTAATACCAACACCACCTACACCAATACCAACACCACCAACACTGCCACAGTAACCTACACCAATACCAACACCACCAACACTGCCACAGCAATCTACACCAATACCAATACCACCAACACTGCCACAGTAACCTACACCAATACCAACACCACCAACACTGCCACAGTAACCTACACCAATACCAACACCACCAACACTGCCACAGCAATCTACACCAATACCAACACCACCAACACTGCCACAGTAACCTACACCAATACCAACACCACCAACACTGCCACAGTAACCTACACCAATACCAACACCACCAACACTGCCACAGTAACCTACACCAATACCAACACCACCAACACTGCCACAGTAACCTACACCAATACCAACACCACCAACACTGCCACAGTAACCTACACCAATACCAACACCACCAACACTGCCACAGTAACCTACACCAATACCAACACCACCAACACTGCCACAGTAACCTACACCAATACCAACACCACCAACACTGCCACAGTAACCTACACCAATACCAACACCACCAACACTGCCACAGCAATCTACACCAATACCAACACCACCAACACTGCCACAGTAATCTACACCAATACCAACACCACCAACACTGCCACAGCAATCTACACCAATACCAACACCACCAACACTGCCACAGTAACCTACACTAATACCAACACCACCAACACTGCCACAGTAACCTACACTAATACCAACACCACCAACACTGCCACAGTAACCTACACTAATACCAACACCACCAACACTGCCACAGTAACCTACACCAATACCAACACCACCAACACTGCCACAGCAATCTACACCAATACCAATACCACCAACACTGCCACAGTAACCTACACTAATACCAACACCACCAACACTGCCACAGTAATCTACACCAATACCAACACCACCAATACCAACACCACCAACACTGCCACAGTAACCTACACCAATACCAACACCACCAACACTGCCACAGCAATCTACACCAATACCAACACCACCAACACTGCCACAGTAACCTACACCAATACCAACACCACCAACACTGCCACAGCAATCTACACCAATACCAACACCACCAACACTGCCACAGTAACCTACACTAATACCAACACCACCAACACTGCCACAGTAACCTACACCAATACCAACACCACCAACACTGCCACAGCAATCTACACCAATACCAACACCACCAACACTGCCACAGCAATCTACACCAATACCAACACCACCAACACTGCCACAGTAACCTACACTAATACCAACACCACCAACACTGCCACAGTAACCTACACCAATACCAACACCACCAACACTGCCACAGTAACCTACACCAATACCAACACCACCAACACTGCCACAGCAATCTACACCAATACCAATACCACCAACACTGCCACAGCAATCTACACCAATACCAACACCACCAACACTGCCACAGTAACCTACACCAATACCAACACCACCAACACTGCCACAGTAACCTACACTAATACCAACACCACCAACACTGCCACAGTAACCTACACCAATACCAACACCACCAACACTGCCACAGCAATCTACACCAATACCAACACCACCAACACTGCCACAGTAACCTACACCAATACCAATACCACCAACACTGCCACAGTAACCTACACTAATACCAACACCACCAACACTGCCACAGTAACCTACACTAATACCAACACCACCAACACTGCCACAGTAACCTACACCAATACCAACACCACCAACACTGCCACAGCAATCTACACCAATACCAATACCACCAACACTGCCACAGTAACCTACACTAATACCAACACCACCAACACTGCCACAGTAACCTACACTAATACCAACACCACCAACACTGCCACAGTAACCTATACCAATACCAACACCACCAACACTGCCACAGCAATCTACACCAATACCAACACCACCAACACTGCCACAGCAATCTACACCAATACCAACACCACCAACACTGCCACAGTAACCTACACTAATACCAACACCACCAACACTGCCACAGTAACCTACACCAATACCAACACCACCAACACTGCCACAGTAACCTACACCAATACCAACACCACCAACACTGCCACAGCAATCTACACCAATACCAATACCACCAACACTGCCACAGCAATCTACACCAATACCAACACCACCAACACTGCCACAGTAACCTACACCAATACCAACACCACCAACACTGCCACAGTAACCTACACCAATACCAACACCACCAACACTGCCACAGTAACCTACACCAATACCAACACCACCAACACTGCCACAGCAATCTACACCAATACCAACACCACCAACACTGCCACAGTAACCTACACCAATACCAACACCACCAACACTGCCACAGCAATCTACACCAATACCAACACCACCAATACTGCCACAGTAACCTACACCAATACCAACACCACCAACACTGCCACAGTAACCTACACCAATACCAACACCACCAACACTGCCACAGCAATCTACACCAATACCAACACCACCAACACTGCCACAGTAACCTACACCAATACCAACACCACCAACACTGCCACAGTAACCTACACCAATACCAACACCACCAACACTGCCACAGCAATCTACACCAATACCAACACCACCAACACTGCCACAGTAACCTACACCAATACCAACACTGCCACAGTAACCTACACCAATACCAACACCACCAACACTGCCACAGCAATCTACACCAATACCAACACCACCAACACTGCCACAGCAATCTACACCAATACCAACACCACCAACACTGCCACAGTAACCTACACCAATACCAACACCACCAACACTGCCACAGTAACCTACACTAATACCAACACCACCAACACTGCCACAGTAACCTACACCAATACCAACACCACCAACACTGCCACAGTAACCTACACCAATACCAACACCACCAACACTGCCACAGCAATCTACACCAATACCAACACCACCAACACTGCCACAGTAACCTACACCAATACCAACACCACCAACACTGCCACAGTAACCTACACCAATACCAACACCACCAACACTGCTACAGCAATCTACACCAATACCAACACCACCAACACTGCCACAGTAACCTACACCAATACCAACACCACCAACACTGCCACAGCAATCTACACCAATACCAACACCACCAACACTGCCACAGCAATCTACACCAATACCAACACCACCAACACTGCCACAGTAACCTACACTAATACCAACACCACCAACACTGCCACAGTAACCTACACCAATACCAACACCACCAACACTGCCACAGTAACCTACACCAATACCAACACCACCAACACTGCCACAGCAATCTACACCAATACCAATACCACCAACACTGCCACAGCAATCTACACCAATACCAACACCACCAACACTGCCACAGTAACCTACACCAATACCAACACCACCAACACTGCCACAGTAACCTACACCAATACCAACACCACCAACACTGCCACAGTAACCTACACCAATACCAACACCACCAACACTGCCACAGCAATCTACACCAATACCAACACCACCAACACTGCCACAGTAACCTACACCAATACCAACACCACCAACACTGCCACAGCAATCTACACCAATACCAACACCACCAACACTGCCACAGTAACCTACATCAATACCAACACCACCAACACTGCCACAGTAACCTACACCAATACCAACACCACCAACACTGCCACAGCAATCTACACCAATACCAACACCACCAACACTGCCACAGTAACCTACACCAATACCAACACCACCAACACTGCCACAGTAACCTACACCAATACCAACACCACCAACACTGCCACAGCAATCTACACCAATACCAACACCACCAACACTGCCACAGTAACCTACACCAATACCAACACTGCCACAGTAACCTACACCAATACCAACACCACCAACACTGCCACAGCAATCTACACCAATACCAACACCACCAACACTGCCACAGCAATCTACACCAATACCAACACCACCAACACTGCCACAGTAACCTACACCAATACCAACACCACCAACACTGCCACAGCAATCTACACCAATACCAACACCACCAACACTGCCACAGTAACCTACACCAATACCAACACCACCAACACTGCCACAGTAACCTACACTAATACCAACACCACCAACACTGCCACAGTAATCTACACCAATACCAACACTGCCACAGTAACCTACACTAATACCAACACCACCAACACTGCCACAACAATCTACACTAATAACAAAACTACCAACACTGCCACAGTAACCTACACCAATACCAACACCACCAATACCAACACCACCAACACTGCCACAGTACCCTACACCAATACCAACACCACCAACACTGCCAAAGCATTCTACACCAATACCAACACCACCAACACTGCCACAGTAACCTACACCAATACCAACACCACCAACACTGCCACAGTAACCTACACCAATACCAACACCACCAACACTGCCACAGTAACCTACACCAATACCAACACCACCAACACTGCCACAGTGACCTACACTAATACCAACACCACCAACACTGCAACAGTAACCTACACCAATACCAACACCACCAACACTGCCACAGTAACCTACACCAATACCAACACCACCAACACTGCCACAGTAACCTACACCAATACCAACACCACCAACACTGCCACAGTAACCTACACCAATACCAACACCACCAACACTGCCACAGTGACCTACACTAATACCAACACCACCAACACTGCCACAGTAACCTACACCAATACCAACACCACCAACACTGCCACAGTAACCTACACCAATACCAACACCACCAACACTGCCACAGCAATCTACACCAATACCAACACCACCAACACTGCCAAAGCAATCTACACCAATACCAACACCACCATCACCACAGCTTCTCCATCACTAACAACATAACTTAGTTTTTGACATTTGTGTCTCTAACCACATTAAGTTTATTTGCTATTGAAGACTTATAATTGGAAGAAGTGGATGCATATTGTAGGACCACCCTAGGACACTGAATAGCTAAGTGCCAGCTTGGAGGCACTTTTGTTGAATAAAATGATACCAGAATGCATCACAAAAATTAAAAGCATATATACCTCTTAATTATTTTGAAGGTCCTATACCGTAGTCTGTTTATCTTATGTCTAACTCTTGTATTGCACTTAAACTAAACACAAAATCATTAGTAGTGCCTCTCAAGGCATTGTGCTAGGCCCATTGCTCATTTCCTGTACATAAATGTCATCTTAAATGTCACCAAAAAGCAAAGGAGCTGATTGTCATATCAGATCAAAGCAACAATGTTACCATTGTTCTTTCCATTGCTGATACTATCTGGTGGCCACAATTCCTGGCAGAAGGGAGTGCAATTTGAATTCAGAACATACAAAACAAAGGAACTGATCATCAAACCAAGAAAACAATGTTTCCCTAGGTCTTCCCATTCTAACTGCTGTTCACAGCTCCTAACCAGATACTGCAAAGCATCCCTTGTCCACAACTCTTTAGCAATTCTGCCAATCCACCACCCCTGCTGAACTGTTACTTTATTTATCAACCCCGAAAAAATGGAAAGCAAAGTTGACTTTGACAGGATTTGAACTCAGAACATAAGGAGCTGAAACAAATACTGAGGAGATGTCATTAACCACAGCACAATAAAAATATTTCCAGACTCTACTAAACTTCAGGAGGTTATCATCAATATGGATGACCAGAACGTTTCCTAGTAAATGGAACCCAACATGGTTTCATTGAGGGAATCCACTGAAGCCCAGAAAAAACACCCAGTCTACCTTGTAAAGTGATAATGTCGGAGTCGTGATAAAATGCTCTCAGTACATGCTGTAATGTAGTTGGCAATAGGAAGTGCCTCAAGCCATAGAAACCAAGCTAAAAATAGTACAAGCCATACGTGGTCACCTGACCAATCCAGCCTCCGTATGTGATAGCCTATCTAACCAATCAAAACAGAGAATAGATGTTAAACAGTGGTGATGATGCTGATGATGATGACAAGTACTTAACCCTTTAGCATTTCAGACTATTTCAGACAGAATTCTCTCACCTCTTTCTGTTCAAACCAGCTGCTCATACTAATGTTAAGGTATTGTTCTCAAAATAAATAACATCAAAATCTCGTAGCTTCGATATTATGTGAGATAAAGTGTTTACCATGAAAATACAATAGTAAATATAGAGTGAAGGGTTAAATGACACCAAACACAGTAAAATAAAAATATTTCCATCTGACAATAAATTTCAGGAAGAAATCATTCCTGTAGATGACCAGATAAATTTCCAGTTTGACCTACATTTCAATGGGTGAAATAAAACAATATATTGTTAACAAGGAGACATTTGAGCTCATCCACTTTGTAAAAGAGGAAATGTTTAAATAACCATATTATCTCTTGCTTCAAGAAAACCTCTCAGGGTACCAGATAATATCAGAGAACTAGGAATAATTGATTAGGCACAAGCATGAATGTGTGGCTAACCCTATTGCGCATGTATTTCTAAGGAAACACACTCTATTTCAATTTAATTAAAGAAGAATTTTGAGGGATTCATTAAGATTATTAATTATTGCTAAGGTAATAAGCTAACATATGGCTGTTATATAAAGTTACTAGCAGAAATATCATCTTCCTGATGGTTTTCAGCTAGTGTAAGTTTGTGTGTATTTTGCAATATATCTGTCAATATATACCAATGTATGAAAAGAGAAAACTACATTTTGATAACTTTGCACTGATATATTTCATCTTTTAGTGTAGTTAATTTGATATATTTATTATCTTCAAAATGGTGATCCCCCTTCCTCAACTTAATTAAGCAAAGATGTGATATGAACCAGTAATAAGTAGCAGTATGATTGTAACATCCCAGCAGAGCACCTTTGTTGAGATTTGAACCTGTACTTGTTGAGATTGGAACAAAATAGATTACAAATTTTTTTAGAAAGGGTAGAGGAACTCAAGAGAGTCAAGGGTCATCTAATAATTGTTTCTACTTTTGGCACAAGGCCAGCAAATACCCCAGTGCATTACTGGTACTTTATTTTATCGACCCCGAAAGGATGACAAGGAAAGTTAACCTCGGTGGGATTTGAATATGTGTACATATTCATATGTTATGCATAGATATGTATATATTTATATATATATATATTTACTTACAACTACTACTACTACTACTAAATTCATCCACTTCTTTATGGTGACATGATAAAACCTTTCCATCTCAAATGACCCAACTGCCTCAGTTCTTCACTGGATAATTCTGTATCTTCTTCAATGACTTCTGTATTAAAGATGGGCAGCGTTTCACATTGTGTGGTGTCATGTTAAAATGCATCCAGTACATTGTAAAGTGATAATGCCCGTGCCACAAAAAAGCTCCCAATATACACTGTAGAATGATTGGCATTGGGAATGGCATCCAACTGTAGAAAACCAAGCCCATCATGAAGTTTATAACTAAGACGTGTTCACCTGACTTGTCTAGCCTCGTGACAGCCTGACTAACCCATGCAAGTATGGAAAAGAAAATAATTAAATACTGATGATGATGACATATATATAGTTTATTGCTGAAATAAACTTGATATTTTGTCAACAATCAAATAGTTCAAATATTTCAAACATAGCAATTATCAACAACAACAACCCTTATTAAAGATATGAATATCATTAAACATCTGATCATTATTGTGTGTCTGGTTTACCATAATCTCTGTAATATAACAAACACCACTAATAGCCACTTAACAACCACAACTGAACAAATGAGGGGAGTCTCAACATAGTCACCTTGTCTGCTAGAAATAAAGCCAAATTTTTTCCTTCTCTTACCCATGTCTTAACATTTACCTCACCATCAATACTTATGATTTTCAAATCAAGACTTTGCAGGGATTTAGTGAGACAGCTAACTTTGTCATTATGAAGCTGGTGTTTGGAATATAACTTAAACGTTCTCACATAAAATTGTGATGTAAGATTTTAAATAAATATAAACACTTTAACTCTTTCATTACCATATTTCTAATGGACAACATTGCTTATAATTTTTCAAATTCAGTATTTGGAAGCATTTAGTAATATAACTAATTTTCTCTTTATTAAGCTGGTGTTTGGAACACAACACAATAAGGGTTCTTGTATAAAATTATGGTGGATGATTTTTAGATAAATACCCATGGACATAAAAATGATGATGATTCTCATTACTGATTTCCCAAAGGGTACAAAGAGCACCCTAGTGTTGTAATGGGGTAGTGGTGCTGCCATGATAAAATACACCCACTCTATAAAGTAATTGTGTTGATGTGATGTTAAGATATACACAGCCCACTCTGTAAAGTAGGAATGCTGATGTCATGATACAATACACCCAGTCCAGCTTCTAAAGTGGCAGTGCTGGTGCCACAATAGCATACACCCAATCCACCTTCTAAAGTGGCAGTGTTGGTGCCACAATACAATGCACCCAGTACATCTTCTAAAGTGGCAGTGTTGGTGCCACAATAGCATACACCCAATCCACCTTCTAAAGTGGCAGTGTTGGTGCCACAATAGCATACACCCAATCCACCTTCTAAAGTGGCAGTGTTGGTGCCACAATAGCATACACCCAATCCACCTTCTAAAGTGGCAGTGTTGGTGCCACAATACAATGCACCCAGTACATCTTCTAAAGTGGCAGTGTTGGTGCCACAATAGCATACACCCAATCCACCTTCTAAAGTGGCAGTGTTGGTGCCACAATAGCATACACCCAATCCACCTTCTAAAGTGGCAGTGTTGGTGCCACAATAGCATACACCCAATCCACCTTCTAAAGTGGCAGTGTTGGTGCCACAATACAATGCACCCAGTACATCTTCTAAAGTGGCAGTGTTGGTGCCACAATAGCATACACCCAATCCACCTTCTAAAGTGGCAGTGTTGGTGCCACAATAGCATACACCCAATCCACCTTCTAAAGTGGCAGTGTTGGTGCCACAATAGCATACACCCAATCCACCTTCTAAAGTGGCAGTTTTGGTGCCACGATACAATACACCTAATCCACCTTCTAAAGTGGCAGTGTTGGTGCCACAATAGCATACACCCAATCCACCTTCTAAAGTGGCAGTGCTGGTGCCACGATAAAATACACCCAATCCACCTTCTAAAGTGGCAGTGTTGGTGCCACGATACAATACACCCAATCCACCTTCTAAAGTGGCAGTGCTGGTGCCACGATAAAATACACCCAATCCACCTTCTAAAGTGGCAGTGTTGGTGCCACGATACAATACACCCAATCCACCTTCTAAAGTGGCAGTGCTGGTGCCACGATAAAATACACCCAGTCCACTTTCTAAGTGGTAATGCTGGTGCCATGATAAAATGTTTTCAGTATATGTTGTTAAGTAGACGTCATTAAGAAGTTCATCAAGCCGTAGGAACTATACCGACAACAGTATGTAGAGCAAACCTCAGAACATAACAACGCATCTAATCTATGCGAGCACAGGAAATATACATTATATAGTGATGAGGATGAGATTGATGATGATGATGATAAACACTGTTTTGTAATATAACCGGGGTGTTTGGTATCAAAAGGATTAAGCAATAACAAGCACACCGTTCCGTATGAGCAGAGCAGAAAATTTCTAGAAATGTCAGAGAGACCTAGACATTTTGTTGTTGGTCTAAATTAAATATATATATGTCTAATATGGAAATATCAATGAAAATTCTTTAATGAAATTTATACAAAATTTAAGCACAGTGGTTTAGCAGTGTAAATGTGTGAGAGAGTGTGTACATATATTTATATATTCACACACATCTATATAAAGGTGTGTATATATGTATATATTTATGTGTAGCCCCCCCCCCCCCCCCCCCCCCCCCCTCTATCTCTATATATATATACTTGGCGTGGCAATAAAATCTTTAGAATAACCCTTTAAATGAAAATGCACAACATATTGAAGCTAAAATTTATTTATTCTGCAAAACATAATCTCCGTTGAATGCAATAACATCTTTACAGTGCTTATGCAAAGCATTTAACTCATTCTGGAACCGTCTCTTTGGCAATTGTCGAAACCAGTGCAACGATTCATCAACCACCTCTTATAATAATGAAATTATTGTATACAGTGTTCAGGTGCACTACAACTCATCAAGCGTGCATGAATAGTACATAGAATAATGTACAAATGTCAGAAAAATGAACAGTTTACAAGTCATGAAATACATGTGTGCATGTGTATGGAGGAGGGACATCGGGTGTAGTTTTGGTAGTTTGTTCCATGCTTCAGCAACTCTGAGCGTGAAAAAGTGTTTCCGAAAGTCATGGGAGCTGTGCTGTTTTCTGACTTTGTTGCACCAGAGAAGTGCAGCAACGATGTGAGGCTGTCGAACCATCAGGAAACCCCTTATTAGGTGGACTGTATCCTGACCCATACCGTAAGAAAGTGAATATTTCTCTGGAGGGAGAAATTCTCACGTGGTATAGGTCTCAGAAGAGAGGCCAAAGGCTGGACATTTAACGAATGCTACGTCTGCTAGAAATAGCAGCCGGCACCCACCTAATTAACTCTACCCCAAAAGGGAGTTGGAACAATAAAGTAATAAGATACACACACATATACATAGATATATTGGCACCAACATTAACACAGTATTTTAGAGAGCACTAGAGGGGTTGCTACTCATCGAGACTTAAGTGTCTTCTCAAAGCCCTATATCTTCTCCATTCCCTTGCCAAGTGACTGTAGTGACTGTTGCCACTGGTCACTCACTACATTTACATTTTCTGCCAGTCCATCTGAGTAATTAGTAAGGCGTGAGAATGTATGTAAGAAGCTGGCTCTTAGCCTACCTATGGGCCTGTAACCCTGAGTACTGGCCCTAGTTTGTTGATGACCTCTCTAACCATTACTAGCATGGAAAGCAGATGATGATGATGATGATGATCATATATATATATATATATGCAGAGGTTATATTTAATTTGTTGGGATTCAACAAGCTTAAACAATTTTATAACTGATATAAAGCACTCAACAGATTAGTGGAGTAAATATACAATGTATTAACAAATGGAAACTATATTTATAAAACCATATTTATTTTATTATACATATTTCAAGGGCCACCAAGGCAAATTATGGTGCGCTTTCATCAGATAAAATACAATACAGATTTGTTTTATAAATAGATATTGACATACCCTGAAAAAAACAACCTTAACGGTTGGAAAAACAAATCTGTATTGTATTTTATCTGATGAAAATGCACCATAATTTGCCTTGGTGGCCCTTGAAATATGTATAATAAAATAAATATAGTTTCCATTTGTTAATATATTGTATATATATATATATTTTTTCTTCTCATTATTAGGGTATAAATGTTAAATTTTCTCTTAGGTTAATCACTACCTTAATTAAATCTTAACCATTTAACATCTCAGGGTATGTCATGTATCATTATATTTTGTCTGATGAGGACGTACTGTTGTACATCCGAAATATGTATAATAAAATGTAATTGATCAAAAGAACATCTATTTTATTAATATTTATATTCTAATATATATATATATATATATATATACATAAGAACATATATATATGTATATATTCATGTATTTATGTACGTGTATCTATGTATGTATATGTATGTATGTGTGTTATGATCACAACTTGATTTCTAATTTTAAAATAATCTGTTAATTAATTGGTCATTTGTGACACCACCACCGCCACCAATGCCACACCCACCACCTTCACCATCTCATATCATAACTTACTTTGATTGCATTGCATTGTATGTGTAGTAGTAGTGACGGTGGTGGTGGTTATTGTGGTGTTTATGGGTGATGATGGGGTGTTTTTGATGTCTATCGTAGTGATGGTGATGGTGGTGATGGTGATGGTAGGGGTTTGTTTTTGATGTCTATCGTAGTGGTGGTGATGATGGTGGTGGTGGTAATGGTGATGATGATAGTGGTGGTGGTGGTGGATTGCGACAAAACTATTTATATTTGGGCTTACGTTCTTAATTTGTTCTATTTATATTTTCTTGGATGTTGATAGTGGTAATGATGATGATGATGTTAGTAATGGCGGTGATAATAATCATGGAAGTGATGATGATTATGACTTATGATTTTGTTGATAACGATCTCAATAATAATAATAATAGTTATTATTATTGATATGATGCAACCAATATATATATATGGGGTGGGGGTATTTGTGTTGGTGTGTGTGTGTGTGTGGGGGGGGGGTATTTGTGTGTGTGTGTTTGCTATCAGCTGGACTATTATAGCGCTTATGTATTTTTTCCACTTATAGACTATGCTGATTCTGATAATGATGATATTGATGATGAAATGATAATTATGTCATTACAATGATCGGATTTGTTTTGCAGATGTTGTTATAGCTGTTGCTGATGTTATTGTTTTTATTGCTGTTGTTATTGTTGTTGCTGATGTTGTCATTCTTGTCAAATTTAAATAGAAAAGATTTATTGTTTTTTATATAATATAACACAATACAAACACACTAAAGAAAGTATTGAAAAAAAGCTTGATAATTGTAGTACTTGTCCTGCAGTGGGATACCAGTTATATAATGAGCTTGCTGAATATGTGAGTTGTTCATTTGCCAAAAGAGATCTAAAAAAAAAATGCATTTTTGCTTTGGTGTCAGGTTTTGTTGTAAAGTTGTTATCTAGCACTAGGTTAGCAGTAAATAAAATACCTATGATTGAATGGCATTCCGGCCATAATGAAGGTGTGTAGCCTAGTGCAGTGGTTCCCAAAGTGGGTTCCACAAATAGTGTCTGGGGTTCTGTGAAAAGAAGTAGAGGAGTATATTTATATTATGACCATATAACAGTATTAGACTTTGGGGTTCACCACAAACTTTCTGAACCAAATAGGGTTCCACATGTGAAAAAGTTTGGGAAACCCTGGTCTAGTGTATAAAGTGTTGGACTCTTAATCATAAAGTGATGAGTCCTAGGTTTGATCCCTAGACTGGGTGGTGCCTTGAGCTCTTGAGCAAGATTCTACATTTCATATTGCTTTTCATGATTTGTCTAGGGCTCCTATCATTAAAACACCCGAGATATCCTATTAAACGTAAGATTGTAGGAAGCCAGCTAAATCTACATAGATGTGAGCTGTAACAAGATGATATGACTGAAGAGCCCCATCATTAAAATAGCTGAGAAACCTCTTAGAAGCAAACTCGTAGGAACTATTAATTTTATTTTTTCATTTCATTGCAGCCATAGCCAATATACACAGCTATCCCCTTCCATACCTTTCCTGTCCAACTCATGCATGGAAAGCCAGACATGCTCCACACCTACTCTCACAGTGCTGGTGCCATGACAAAAAACACCCAGTCCACCTTGTACGGTGGAGGTATTGCAGTCACAGCAACAAAAAGCACCCTATTCACCCTGTAAAAGTGGTAAAGTTGGTGCCACAATGAAAAACAACCAGTCCACCCTGAAAAGTGGTTGTGGTGGTGCAACGCTAAAAAGCTCCAAGTCCACATTGTAACGTAGTTGGCATCAGGAATGGCATCCAGCCGTAGAAAACCAAGCTAAAAATAGATCTGTATGAGCAAAACATGGTCACCTGACCGGGCAAGCCTCATAACATGACAACTCGTCTAACCCATACAAGTATGGAAAATAGACAACAGTGATGATGAGTATGAATATATATATGAATATATATCATCATCATCATCATCATCGTTTAACGTCCATTTTCCACGCTACCATGGGTCTGGACGGGAATTGTCCCACATGAGGCAAGATTGGTTGTCTTGCTCGTATAGGACTGTCTGGCAGGTTTTCTACGGCTGGATGCCCTTCCTAACACCAACCACGTTTACAGTGTAGACTGGGAGGTTTTTACCGTGTTACCTACACTGCCACATTACAGCGTGGACTGTGTGTTTTTTTGTCGTGACACCTACACGACCTCATTTATTTCGGACTGGATGTTGTGTTACCAACATAGCTTTACATCGAAAGTGTGGTGTAGATGGCGGTGGGGGTAGTGTTAGTGGGACGGGTGTGTATTTTTGTTAAGAGGTTCCTAGTGGCTGTAGGTTTCACTTTGTAGTTAGGCAAGGCAGGTCTTCTGTATTACTGTGTAGCGCCAAAGATCTCGGTCCAGTGACATTATCTTGGAGAGGTGTAAGTGTGTGAGGTCGGATTTTATCAAGTCGTCCCAGGTTTTTCTGGGTCTGCCTACTCCGTAGCTACCGTCTATTTTGATCGCCCTGCACTTTTTTATTCAGCTGTCATCTTTCATGCGCATCACGTGACCATACCAACGTAGTCCTCTCTCGAGTAAACAGCATCTGATCCCTCTTATTCCTAATTTCTCACTTAGTTCATTTATTGCTTTGTTGTTCGCGTATATTACTATTACACATCCAACGGAGCATGCATGCTTCGTTCCTTTCCAGTCTGCGTAGATTCTCTGCACACAATGCCCATGTTTCACTGCCATGTAACATCGCTGTTCGTATGCAGGTATCATACAGCCTGCCTTTTATTTTTAGAGAGAAACCTTTAGCGGCCAATAGTGGTATAAGCTCTCTGAACTTTTTCCATCCCGTTCGGACTCTAGCTACAGTACTTTCGGAGCACCCTCAATCACTGCTGATTTTGTCACCCAGGTAAGGGAAGGTGTCCACTATTTCTATAGAACCATCTGGGCAATGGAATGAGCTAGTATTCTGTGGGCATTTGCTGCTACTTATTGCACCAGAGCACCGGCCACATATAAAATCTATGTTCTTAGTTAGCTTACCTGTGATCCCACTACATCTTTTATGCACCAATACTTTGCATTTGGGACATAAAATGGAGTTTCTGCTTACTCCTTTCCTACACACTGAGCATGGCCAGATGGGACCAGTGTCCTATTCTCCTTCCTACATATTAGGACTTTAGTCTTAGACAAGTTAACTTTAAGGTCTTTTGATTCTAGGCCATGCTTCCATGTTTGGAGTTTCTTCTCTAGCTCAGCTATTGACTCGGCTATGAGCGTTAGATCATCTGCGTATAGAAGTTCCCATGGGCAGCCGATCTTGAACTCCTCCGTTATAGCTTGGAGGGCGATAATAAATAGGAGCTATGGACGGAGCCCTGATGAACACCAACTTTTACGCTAAACTCTTCACTATATTCGTTGTTAATTCTAACCTTGCTGACTGTTTCTTTATACATGGCTTGTATAGCTCTCACAAGCCATTCATCTACACCTAGTTTTCTAAGAGCCCACCAGATAATGGTGTGGGGGACTCTGTCAAAGAGCGGGGGACTTATATATATATTGTATATATATTGTATATATATGAATATATATATATATGAATATATATATATGAATATATATATATATGAATATATATATTTGTATATATATATATTGTATATGTATATATATATGAATATATATATATGAATATATATATATGAATATATATATATATGAATATATATATATATATGAATATATATATATATATATAGAGAGAGAGGAAATAGAGATAGATATATATATATATAGAAAATTAGGTAGTGGGAGGTCATTTTGAGTAAGTGTATCAATGATACATTTATTTATTTATTTATTTATTTATCTCAAGTATTAATGTAAGGGAGATATATAGAGAGAGAAAAAAATATAGAGAGAGGAAAAAATAGCGAGAGAAAAAATTTAAAAATAGCCAGACATATTCGAGGCGTAGAAAACCCTATGTATTAATGTATTAGTATTTATAAAACTTACACTATATTGTAAATATCAGTATTCCTGAATGAAACAAGTATCCATAATGTGTGAAAATTAATTATCTTATGTTTAGTTTTAAAAAATTCATATGTTTATGTGACAGCTACAAACATCCATGTGAATCCAACTGATTCACTCTGCAAACTCTAGGTTACCGGAAAACATTCTCAATGTGGTATAAAAATTTGAGCGTATTATTATTCCTGTCATTACTCTACAAGATTATCTATCAAGCAGAAATAGAGAGCAGATTTCAGTATACTAATAAAAATATATATTATATTATAAACAAAACTAAAAATAAAAAGATAACAATAATAATAATAAGTAAAAATATATAGAATAGAAAACTAAAAAAAAAAAAAAAAAAAAATATATATTACGAAAGAATATTACATAATAAAAATATTACATATTAAAAATACTACGTATTAAAAAATATTACGTATTAAAAATTTACATATTAAAGATATTAAAAATAAAATAAAATAAAATAAAATAAAAAATAAAAAAATATTATAGAATACTACAATACTAAAAAATAAAAATAAAAATAAAAATAAAAATAAACCACAAAGAACAACCCTTCAAAGTTAATTGACAATATATTGCCAAGTTCATTACAAGACAAAGCCAAAAATTATCTATCAAATCACATCTAGCAAAGAACATTTCAAAAAGATTATGATGTCCAATTAGTTCTACATATGTTCTTATATTTAATATAGAAGTTTATCTAGTGTAAGGTTAATTCAAAAAATTTGGAGCATCGGCTTTTAGGGTAGCTTAAATTTTTCATGAGGAATGTTTAGATAAAAATAAAATAAAAATAAACAATAAAAAAAAGAGTAAAAAGAGGGAATCAAAGATTTAGGAATCAAAAAATTTATCGGCTAGTTCACATATAAATATAAATCAAACTAAATATACTACATTTTAAATTTAAATTTATATTTAAACGTTGAGTTTAATCTATGTTTGCAACAACTGAATAAATTTGTCCGTAGGTTAAGGGAATTTTTGTCGAGTGCTTTTATATCAGTTATAAATATTTACTAATATTTACCCAACAATTTTAAATATAACTTTACATGTATATATATATATATATATATATATTTCGTTTCTGAATTTGTTTAGCAAGATTCTTTATCTGAAAACGTGTGTTGAAACCGATATTGTTGTACTTTGGGA
Organism: Eledone cirrhosa; assembly: GCA_964016885.1. Taxonomy (NCBI): domain Eukaryota; kingdom Metazoa; phylum Mollusca; class Cephalopoda; order Octopoda; family Eledonidae; genus Eledone; species Eledone cirrhosa. The sequence continues at coordinate 32,540,758 of OZ024742.1, read as the reverse complement.
GAGTTATGTTGCCAATAAGAAACACACGCACCAGTTACTTTCACTTCAATTTATTATAATAAATTTATAAATTTAGGAATTTATAAATTTCTCGTTGGTTGGTTGGTTCCACAACCAGATGATTGTTTATATATTGTCAAAGTTCTTTCGTCACACATTCTGTGACCTCTTCAGTGACTGGGGATTCTTTTCTTTGTTTTTGTGCCTCTCCTTTGTTCTGTCCTACGCTGTCTTGTTTTAGTGTGACATGTGATGCATATGAAGGATGACAGCTGCATAAAAAAGGTGCAGAGCACTAGAAGCCGATGGAAACCGCGGAGTGGGGAGACCCAAGATGACCTGGGATGAGGTGATAAAAGCTGACCTTACCCGATTACACCTCTCAAAGGCGATGACACACGACCGTGACCTCTGGCGTCACACAGTAATACAGAGTACCCGACCTCCCTTGGGTACAAGCTGAAGCATATAGACAATATGCCCCCACACCCCCCACTGCAAAGTGGTCGTGGAGGTGCCACGGCAAAAAAGCACCCAGCCCACACTGTAAAGTGGACGTGTAGGCACCAAGAAAAAGCACCCAGCACTCACTGTAAATGAGGTTGGTGTTAGGAAGGGCATCCAGCTGTAGAAATCAAGCCAAATCAGTTCCTATATGAGCAAGGCATGGTCAGCCGACCAGACACTGCCCACAACAGGACAACCCGTCTAACCCATGCTAGCGTAGAAGAACGGACATAAAATGGTGATGATGATGATGCTATATATATATATATATATATATATATATATATATATATATATATATATATATATATATATATATATATACATATATATATATACATATATATCATCATCATCATTCGTCGACTACTGTCGAGATGATGGATCTCACTCTCATGCCCCAGAATTCCCCGTCCCCCATCGCTGCCCCCAGGTCCTGTCTACTGATTCCCGTATCCCTAGAGATAACGTCAGGGAATGACAGCTTCCTACTCTTAGTCAGGCTGGAGTCAGGGTTCCAGAGCAAGAGAGCGGATATGATTTCATTGCTGGCACGGTGACAGTGGCCAGCAAATTGAGCTCTCCGGGATTTTAGAAGGGCAGAGGCTCGAGGGAGTTTGCCATAGATTTTAGACAAGGTGGGATGTCGTTTCCAGGATAGGTTTTGCACTCTCATTAAGAGGCGGGTATATGTGCCATCCAATCTCCTCTCAAGTTGTGATGTTAGTGTCCAAGTTTCTGATCCATAAAGTAATATGGGCTTAATAGTTGCTTGGAATATTTCCAGTTTTAGCTTGTTGGTAAGTTGAGATGTCCATATGGCGTGCATGTCATTGCATGCTGACCATGCCATACCCTTCCTGGTTAGAAAATCTTTTTTGGAGGAGGAGATATATGAGCCAAGATACTTGTAATCTTCTACCTGCTTAAGGGTGGTACCATTAAGGGTTCTGATGGGGGTAGTTTGGGCTGTTTGCGCATCTGTTCACATACTCAGTCTTGGATTCGTTGAGGTACAGTCCAACACAGTTGGATGCTTGCTCTAATGACTTCAAAAGACTCTCAGCACTTTCCAGTGTCCGACTGATCAATGCGATGTCGTCAGCAAAGTCGGTGTCGGTCAAGTATTTTGTTGGGTCGCGTGAGCTTCTCCTAGGCTGTAGTTGGTATCCCCTATCCCGAATCCTATCCACAGACATGCGCAAAACATAATCCACAACAATGATAGATACGGAGCAAGGGTATCGCCCTGTAAAATTCCAGCGAGGATTGAGAAAGGTGGTGTCTGGGGTCAGGACAGTTAATTTGGTATCTGTATACATTACACGTATGGCCGCGATGATTTTATCAGGAATCCCATAGAGTTGTAGAATTTCAAACATCCCCGACCTGTCAACTGAGTCGAAGGCTTTTGAAAAATCAACAAAGATGAGTGCAAGGTCTAGATTGCGGTTTTGGGACTCCTCTATAAGTCGGCGAAGGCAGAGAATCTGGCTAAGTGTTGATCTACCTCTCCTAAATCCATTCTGGTTGTTACGAAGGATTGGCTCAAGAAATGGGATTAAGCGGTTAAGAAGAAGCTTGTTGTATATTTTTGCAGCAATTGCCATGAGAGAAATTCCTCTATAGTTGGTGGCTAAAGAAAGATCTCCTTTTTTGGGCATGGGGATAATTTGAGCTGCATGCCAGACGCTAGGTGGTTTATTGGTCTCGAAAGTATGGTTACATAAGTTGAGCAAAAGGATGTGGAAATGCTCATCCTTCCAAATCAGGGTAGGTATATTATCCGGCCCAAAGGCTTTTGAGGCTTTGAGCTGTTTGATGGTTTCTTTGAGCTCAGGCATGGTGAAAGGAGAGGTGTTGATTCCTAAAGGCTCTGAGACCTGAACGGATGGCAGTTGATAGTTATCAGGGAGTCTGGCCTTTTTCCCTAGAAGGTTTTTAAAATGAACAGACCAATTTTCAAGACGTTTTTTGGCAGAGCCTCCTTTGATTTTAACTTCAGAGTTTGAGTTTTTGCCTGTTAGATCTTTGACAACCTTCCAAGCAAGATGATGGTGTTTGCTGATGTGATGTTGCGATAGCTGATCAATCCTACCTGAGATATAGTCGGCTTCAGCATTAAGATAAGCGTCGTCTAGTGATTTTTTGGCCATGATAAGCTGTATCTTTTGCCCTTGAGATGGTGATTGATGGTGAGATTGGGATATTGACCTAAGATGGGCCCTTGCCTCAACTACCTTCCCTGAGGCACTAGGTTTCATTTGGCTTCGGCTTTTCTTTTTAGGTAGGGTGGCAAGTGCAACTTCCTCTGTTGATTGCTTAAGACAGTCATACACATCCTCAATATTATCGTCATTGATGTCAGAAGTTGAGAGAGATTGAAATCTGTTATAGACTTGAAGCGTGAAGCTATTGGATAGTTGTTTGTTGGAAGAAACGGCTTTCCAGTCTATTCTTTTTATGAGATGAGGTTCGGCCCTCTTGGATATCCTGAGACTAAGTTTGATTGTTGCCGAGATGACTCGATGATCTGAGCCGACAGAGCTAAAGGAGGAATAAGATCTAGAATCTTTGATTGAGTTTCTCCATTTCTTGCGAAATATCAAATAGTCAACATATATATATATATATATATATATATATATGCGAAATATCAAATAGTCACATATATATATATATATATATATATTTAATGTATTATAAACAATACAATATAATTGCCTTGTCTGACGAACGAATCCGGACATTTCTTGTATTCGTCTTATTCGGGAAACCTTTGGTAATGAGGTAATTATATTGTATTATTTATTATACATTAATATTTAGCTCTGTAACTTACATAGAGCACTCTTCATTCCTCTGACTTTTTCAATTTTCAACGGAAACTTCAATACTTATATATATATACACATATATATATATATATATATACACATACAGATAATATATATATTGCTAGCAGGGAAGATGGATGTTAAACAATGATAATGATGACACACACACACACTCACACTCACACACACACACACACACACACACACACACACACACACACACACACACACACACACTTCAATTGACCATTTTATGTGTTCAAGGAAACTTGACATAGAAACTAGATATCATAAATTATACAATCAGCAACTTATTTGTGGTATTTATTGTGGTGGCCATGGTTAGAGGAGTCAAGTGGATGATTGTACTGAACTATCTACTAATCATTCTTTAGTCATGAGTAGGTAGTTAAGAAATTTGCTTTGCATGTTTGGGGGTTCAGTCCCACTGTACAGTGTTTGGACAAGTGTCTCCTACGGTAGATTCATGTTGACCAAGCCTTGCAAGTGAAGTTTGGTAGGCAGAAACTGTGTAGACGCCTGTTTTGCTTGGTTTAATCCCCTTGATACCAACCCAGTCAAAACTGCCTCTGCTTTTATGAAACAAAACCATTCATTTTAAAGATTTCTTATTTAACCATTTCATGGCCACATTTCTAATGAAATACACTCAATTTTAATTAATTAATGAAGAATTTTGAGGGATTTACTAAAAAAACTAAGAAAAACTTAATGAAAGGTTAAGATAACTTAATGAAAGGTTCTTATATAAAAATTATGTTGGATTTTTAATTTAAATGGGAAACCTTTAAAATAGGTGATTTTATTTCATAGAACTAGAGCTGGTTTTGGCCAGGTTGGTAACTAAAGAATTAAATTAAAATCTGTCATCATAACTTTATATTAGAACCATATATTAAGTTACTATCTTATCAAAATTATTAATTATGTAATTACTAAGTCCCTCAAAAGTTTTCATTAATTAATTAAAATGTAGTTTATTTAATTAGAAATATGGCAGGAGAGGTTTAAAATCACATCCTGACTTTGGGTATCTTTAATGGGTTTGCCCTGTTGCAAACATTTGGGTCAAGTCTAAAGATAGCTTCCTTCCTTGCTCCCACTTGAAGGTCCTCAAAATAGTCATGAGCATAGCCCATCTCTCAACATCATGTAAAAAAAGAAAAAAATGTTTTCTTTAGTTTGTTTTAGCCAGCATATTTAAGACCATGCTGCAGCAACTCCCTTACAGCTCACAATTTCAAATTCACCCCAGGACACTTTATCCTTCACTCTATCAGATTACCTAGCTGTTGGGAGTAACAAGTACAAGATTCATCTGCAGTAGACAGGTATCATATCCAGGAAGAGGTTTTATCCTCTCATCCACTAAATACCATGAAACTGGAGCTAAGCACCCTTATGCATTAAGAGACTGTTACACATTTTATATGGTTTCTGTGTGTCTTTTCTGCTCTCTGACATTGCACATCCATTAAAGCATGCTTCACACGTTTCTGTCCACTGAGTCAAGCATGATTAGAGGTTTGACAATTCACTTATTTGCCATCACAAATAATTTTCTGTTTTCTGTTGCACTATCAAGTTGTAGAGGCGTCATTCTGACATATATGTGTTGGACATGTTAAAACTTGGTGGGGCTCATCTCTTCTGAAGCTGGACAACAGTTAACTCCTTCTAGAGAAAGTGATAAAGAGAGACAGAGAAATAATCAATCCCAGTTTTGGACTTATGTTGGAATAATATAATTGTTTCTACTTTAGTCACAAGGCCAGCAATTACCCAGTGTTATGTAACTGGGTGAACTGGATTACATGTAACCATTAGCACTCAAAAGACCCTCACACATACATAAATACGTACATACCTACATACACAAACATATGTACATACACACACATGTATAAACACCTGCATTACTATATAACATAGATATGCCATCATGGGAAAAATGACTGTAAAATAATGTACGTTTGTACACCAATTACAATGCATCAGCGACTTTATTGTGTTGTATCAGATGAAAGAATGGTATTTAACTAATGTATTGGTATGCGATGGGGTCACCCACAGCCTCGGCGGACAGACTGGAGAAGGCGTGTACCCGGAGGGCGGCAAGGGAGACGCGCTGGAAAAGCCACTCCAACTCGTGGGGCTCACACCTGCGGCTGGCCAGCTCAGCGCCTATGGTGGTGAGTAAGGAGGTAGTCCTGGGGCCGAGGACACCAGAAGTTTCCACTGCCAGAGGAACGACCGCAAACCTGTCAGAGAGTGACCGGTATTTGAGGAGTTTGGTCCCCTCAGCCCGACGTGCAGCAGAACCTGGGTCAGTCGCAGACTGCACCAGGTTGCGGCTGCAGAAAGTGTTGGTGCAAGTGGCATCCCAGACGAGGGGTTTGCCACCACGGAACGGGAAGATGGTCATGCCATCTGGCCTATTGCCGTCCCCTCGATCCAGCCCCACCGGCTCAAGCTGGGAATGGAAGCCTGTAGCATCCAAGCCATGCTTAATGATCTCGTTGAGGGCAGTATGGTGTGGAATGCTGCCGGCACTGTGGCGACAGGAAAGCGGGTGGAGGCCGAAAGAGTCCACGGTGGAACCGCAGCGACATTGGTGTGGCTCGCAGATCCGGAGGCCGAGCCTCAGGGAAACGCCGATTCGCAGGCTATGGTTGTCTAGCTACGTGCCAGTGGAGAAGGAGGGCAGAGCATGGAGCCAGGCACCACTGTGGGGTTTGGAGGCCGCGCGAAAACAAGCAAGGCGGTGCTGGTCGAGCTGGCGCGTGAGCCTGTCTGAGGCCAGGCTGCACTGGATGGCATTCCAAGTGCATTGGGGGACTTGACGTCAACAGGGGGAGAAGGAGGAGGGACGTCTACTGGGCTAAGTCCCAGCCGGTCCCACATCTCACAGGCGGCCTCACGTTCTCTGAACACAGAGGGTTCTGTTGTGTTTTGAAGAACCCTGCTGACGAGGACGCGGCACGAGGTTACCGATGAAAGATACACTGGCAAAGCTAGTGAGATCGGGGACCGGAGGCCTAGGCCGCCATACCTGACCGGTAAAGTGGCCTGTTGCCACCCTATGTCGTCAATGTATGAGTAGTCAGAAACATAACCTGTGTATATATATATATATATCAAAATAAAGATCCGAAGACATGGTATAAATTTCCAATCATTTTAATCGCGACACATGTTTCAATAAGAGATCTATCTCTTATTGATCGATCTATCTCTTATTGAAACATGTGTCGTGATTAAAATGATTGGAAATTTATACCATGCCTTCGGATCTTTATTTTGATACAAATACTCCGTTTTACATCATCTAGCTGTTCCCATAAATGGAATTGGAGATATACAAAAGCGTGGAGAACTTAATATTGCTAACAAACATTTTATTGGACCGTTTGACACAAACAATAATACACCTTACTATATATATGTGTGTGTGTGTGTGCATGTATGTCCATATGTGTCCATATGTGAATCTATGTATGTGTGTGTTTATATCTGTGAAGGCGTGTTGTTTAGTGGTTAAGGTGTTCAGTTCATGGTATCACATTGTGTCCTCGAACAAGACACTTTATTTCATACTAGCAGTAAAGCCCGGCGTTGCTCGGGGTCGCTCAGTAGCTGTGTTAAAGTTACAATGTTAAGTTTCTTTCTTGGCTTAAAAACTGTAGTGTCTACTGTGCAGACTTGCATGTGGTGTTTTTGATTAATATTCCCTCAACCAACAATATGCCTTATGAAGTTAAGAAAACATAACGATAACCCGAATGTTATAACAAAAGAGGATGCTGGGGATAGAAACTGCACTGGTTATTTATTAACAAAGATCGAAAATGTAAACACTGCAACGCAGAGAAAAACATTAGCGTAACCAAATTATCAGTTATGTCTGTCTGCACGCCTATATCACCTCTCTGCACGACTGTCTGTCTGCACGCCTATATCACCTCTCTGCACGACTGTCTGTCTGCACGCGTATATCACCTCTCTGCACGACTGTCTCTCTGCACGCCTATATCACCTCTCTGCACGACTGTCTGTCTGCACACGTATATCACCTCTCTGCACGACTGTCTGTCTGCACGACTGTCTGTCTGCACGCCTAACGACGAAATATTTGCTTGTTTTACGTAGTCTTTAAATAGACTTGTTTTCAAGTAAAAATATTGTTTTAAAATGCTTTTAAATGGAAATGAAGCAAAACGGAAGCTTAATGTTCGAACTGATGAATTTTGCAGGTCAATATTTTGCTGGCTCGACAACTGTTAATGTCATTTTAAACGCTGAGAAAGCTAGCGTAATTTTTTACGTAAGACGCTCAATGTAAACAGAACAAAGGGAAATAACTGATAACTTACGCTCAAAAATCGATACATTATATTCGATTTCGTCACATAGGGTGGGTCAATTTGAAATTTTTTTTTTCCGATGTCTTCGCTAGGGCTCAATGTACAAGTCTAGCAATTTCGGTGCAATTCCGTGAGAGATTCTAAGAGGAGATGTGTGCCAAAAATCGATAGACAGACAGACAACCACAGTTTTATATATATAGATTGCTCCAGCCCACTGAGCTGGCAAAAATGATTGATACCTGTAATTCAAACGGTCCAGCCTTGTCACAACCTATATACCAGAGAATCTGTTCAGCCAATTGCACGTTAATTTCACAAGTAGGCTGTTTCATTGATCAGATCAACTGGAACACACTTTGTTGGAACTGATAGATATCCAGCACACAATTCTATATGAGTATGCCTATCTGTTTATCTGTATGTGTTTGTGTCTATATGTGAATCTGTAAATCTATGTGTGTTAGTGTCTATATGTAAATCTGTAAATCTGTGTGTGTTAGTGTCTATATGTGAATCTGTAAATCTGTGTGTGTTAGTGTCTATATGTGAATCTGTAAATCTGTGTGTGTTAGTGTCTATATGTGAATCTGTAAATCTGTGTGTGTTAGTGTCTATATGTGAATCTGTAAATCTGTGTGTGTTAGTGTCTATATGTGAATCTGTAAATCTGTGTGTGTTAGTGTCTATATGTGAATCTGTGTGTGTTAGTGTCTATATGTGAATCTGTGAATCTGTGTGTGTTAGTGTCTATATGTAAATCTGTAAATCTGTGTGTGTTAGTGTCTATATGTGAATCTGTAAATCTGTGTGTTAGTGTAGATATGTGCCTATATGTAAATCTGTGTGTGTGTTAGTGTATATATGTAAATCTGTGAATCTGTGTAGATATGTGACTCTGTGTGTATTAGTGTAGATATGTGACTCTGTGTGTGTTAGTGTATATATGTGACTCTGAATCTATACAGGAGTATTGTTGTTCAATCCCAGGTCAGCCATGACCATCTCATCTTAGTGTCAGTATTATATACCTAAGACTATATTATTTGATGTCTACACTTTTAAGATGGTATACACACACAAATATATACATACATATTTTTACAGGGCTATTTTTACCCGATTTTTCTCAACTATTATTATGGTCATTTGCGTTAGGACGCATACATTTCAAATTTTCTTTTGAAGTCAACTACCTTATATCAATCTAGCCATCTCTCTAGCTCTGTTATCTCACACTCAATCCTATGTATTGTCTTTTATTTCTCTTTTACTTTGTCATTTCTCTCTCTAACCCTTCTTTTTCCTTTTCTCTTTCTCTCTCACTTTACTGCTTTAATGATCTTTTGTGTCATTTGGCCACGTGGTAGGATAACGAGCGGGGAGGGCATGTATGTATATATATATATATATATATATATATATATATATATATAGAGAGAGAGAGAGAGAGAGAGAGAGAGAGAGAGAGAGAGAGAGAGAGAGAGAGATATGTATGTATGTATGTATGTATGTTCATATCTATATATATATATAGGAAAAAGTATGACCCCGACGGCAGAGCTCAAGCCGTTTCGACGGCTATTTCTAGTCCAGAAATAGCCGTCGAAACGGCTTGAGCTCTGCCGTCGGGGTCATACTTTTTCCTATTTCCCACTCTACTACCCTAAGTATTGAGTACTCTGGTGCGTTATGGTCCATCTGGTTCCTTACCACAATTCCTTTGTTATATATATATATATATATACACACATATTCATATATACACATATTCATATATATAACCAGAAACAGGTGTTCAAGATTGCGAGGCAGTGTGTCAAAGAGAATTGTGATGTCATTGGAGAGAAGTGTATCCGGAATGATAAAGGTGAGCTTGCCCTCACAAGTGCTGAGAAGAAAGATGCGTGGAAGAGCCATTATGATAGATTACTAAATGAGGAGAATGCATGGGAAGAAGAGACCCTACCCCAAGTAGACCCTATAGAGGGGCCAGCAGACAAGTCGGCAGCAGCGTAGTAAGTAAGGCAATCAAAGATATGAAGACGGGGATGGCAACCGGTCCATCGGGTATAGCTGGCGAGATGCTGAAGGCATCTGGGTCGGTAGGTCACACCATAACCACACGTATTGTTAACCAGGTAATACTAGAAGGTGTCATACCAAAGGATTGGTACAGTAGCATCATTGTCAACTGCTACAAAGGTAAAGGTGATGCACTAGATAGAGGAAACTATAGAGGTATAAAGCTGATAGACCAGGTCATGAAAGTAACAGAAAGAGTTATAGCATAGTTGATTAGGGACCGGGTGAAATTAGATGAGATGCAATTTGGGTTTGTGCCAGGAAGAGGCACCACTGATGCCCTCTTCCTTGTGCGGCAGTTACAGGAAAAGTACCTAGCTAAAAGTAAGCCACTCTACCTGGCATTCGTCGATCTCGAGAAAGCTTTTGACAGAGTTCCCCGTGCTATAATCTGGTGGGCTCTTAGAAAACTAGGAGTAGATGAATGGCTTGTGAAAGCTGTACAAGCCATATATAGGGGAGCAGTCAGCAAAGTTAGGATTAGCAATGAGCATAGCGAGGAATTTAGCGTACAGGTCGGAGTCCACCAGGGCTCTGTTCTTAGCCCTCTTCTGTTCATCATAGTCCTGCAGGCAATAACGGAGGAGTTTAAGACCGGATGCCCATGGGAACTCCTGTATGCTGATGACCTCGCACTTATAGCTGAATCTATGGTAGAATTAGAGAAGAAATTCCAAACTTGGAAGCAGGGACTAGAAAGAAAGGGTCTCAAAGTCAACCCGACAAAGACTAAGGTCCTTGTAAGTAGACGAGAAAAAAGAATCCAGATCCCCTCAGGGAGTATGTAGGAAAGGTGTAGGTAGGAACTTCATTCTCTGCCCCAAATGCAAACAATGGTACATTGAGAGATGTAGCGGGATCTCAGGAAGCTTAACTAAGAATGTAGGCTTCACATGTAGCAGCTGTGCTGGGACAGCAAGCAGCAAACAGCCACAGGAAACAAGTACCACCAAACACTAGGAGGGCTCTGTAGAAACAGTAGACAGCTTCTGCTACCTAGGTGACCGAATTAGCAGCGGAGGTGGGTGTTCGGAAAGGACAATAACTAGGGTAAGAGCGGGATGGAAGAAGTTCAGGCAGGTACTGCCACTGCTAGCTGCAAAAGGCTTTTCCCTCAAAATGAAAGGCAGACTGTATGATGCGTGTATACGAACAACAATGTTACATGGTAGTGAGACCTGGGCGCTGTCTGTGGAAGACTTGCGTATATTAGAAAGAAACGAAGCCTGTATGCTCCGATGGATGTGTAATAGTAATATACGCGAACGGCAAAGCATAAATGAATTGAGAGAGAGACTGAGCATAAGAGGAATCAAATGCTGTGTGCAGGAGAGGCGGTTGCGTTGGTATGGACATGTGATGTGTATGAAGGATGACAGCTGCATAAAAAGGTGCAGAGCACTAGAAGTCGATGGAAACCGCGGCGTGAGGAGACCCAAGAAGACCTGGGATAAAAGCCGATCTTACCCAATTACACCTCTCAAAGGCAATGACACACGACCATGACATCTGGCGTCACGCAGTAATACAGAGTACCCGACCTCCAATGGGTACAAGCCAAAGCTGAAGCATATAGACAATATGCCCCCACACACTCCCAATGTAAAGTGGACGTGTAGGTGCCACGGGAAAAAAGCACCCAGCACTCACTGAAAATGAGGTTGGTGTTAGGAAGTGCATCCAGCTGTAGAAATCAAGCCAGAATCAGTTCCCGTATGAGCAAGACAAGGTCAGCCGACTGGACACTGCCCACAACAGGACAACCCGTCTAACCCATGCTAGCATGGAAGAACGGACGTAAAACGGTGATGATGATGATATATGCATGTTTATATATATATATAATTGTGTATGGTTGACGGTATATTTAATCGATTTTCACGTGCTATTGAAATGTTGGGTAAATATTCTATAGCAGTTGATCGCGAATAGATGGCTGTCGTCTATTTATCTACTATTTCTTCATAGGTGCCTTTTAATCTTATAGCCTGGTTTAATTGGTTTTTTGTGTGGTTGATTATGCTAATTGGGAGAGGAAATGGTGTATATACCTTCAGTTGAAAAATTACATATAATACAGAGGGTACGTATGAGAATGTGTATAAAGATATATAATAATAAATAACTAATAATATATAATACATAAACTTACATAACTGTTAAAATTTTAAATAAGATATGCATACCTCATTATTGCATATAGAGGAAGCGAGAGATCGATTGTGAAACTTTATTCATTGATTAATTCATTGAACCTTGTTAAACCTTTAATTATATATATATATATATATATATATATATAATTTTGCTCTGATACTTACATAGAGCACTCTTCACTTCTATGACCTTTTCTGTTTTCAACGGAAATTTCAATACATATATATATATATATATATATATATATATACACACGTGTGTGTGTGTATGTATAAATATTTATGTGTGTATATATATATATATATATATATATACCATTCCTGTTATATATATATAGAGAGAGATAGACATCTAAGAAACATATATATATGTGTGTGTATATATATATGTATGTGTGTATGAGGGTGAGAGAGAGAGTAAAGCCGCATGAGTGTGTATGAGTGTTGATGAAATGTAGGTCAGGGTTTAGAGTATCCTTGTTAGTTTCTGGTGACTTGTGGTTATGGAAATTTTAGCAGTAATAGTGGTAGTGGTGGTCGTTGTGACGGTGGTGGTGTGTGTGTGTATGTGTGCAAGGTATCTATTACATAACATAGAGCAGTGAGTGTGTAAGTTGAGGGATTTACTGGTTAAACTAGAAAAGAATAAGAATAACCAGGTGAGGTAGTTACATAATCTATTGTTTCAGAAAGCAAAAGTATCGATGTGTAGACCAATATATATATATATATATATATTAGTCTATATATATATATATATATATCCAGGGGGGTGTAATTTGGAGTTACTGCAGGTTCACCCGGGAGAGCACTCGATGTTTAGGTTCACTTCTGTGATGAGGTGTAGAGCTATACAGAGTGTAATATATTTAAAGGATAACAAGGACAATTGGTTACTCTTTCATTACATTTATTGGTAGGTGACGCGCGTTTCGCCACTGATCAGCTCAAGGTTCGATCTGTACCGATCCTACCTGACTCAATGATCGGCAGCTCGACGGACCCTTTAAAATGCATTTTAAAGGGTCCGTAATGTAATGAAGGAGTAACCAATCGTCCTTGTTATCCTTTAAATATATATATATATATATAATGCTAATATGTAAAAGCAGGGTGGGTGCTGTAAAAACGATGAAGGTATTGGTGTGTGTGTATGTGTTAGCTAGGCATAAATCTTACAACAGCACTATTTAGACCGTCGGCCCATAATGGAATCTTTGATCCCATCACCCTTTTTTCCCCTTCACATCGTTTGGCCTGTTTTAAAGGTTGCCTTTTCTAGCAGTCCAACGGACCACATAAAGGTAAATGATATGTACTATTTAATTAAATGATTAATTTTTACTACTTTTTTTATTTGAATTATTTTCCAGAAAAGATTTGCATTTACAGTAACCAAATGAGATAATTCCAATAATATTGTAGTTATCTCCCTTTACTCAACTTGAAACATTGGGTACTGTTATAATTCGTAAGATATACTATTGAATTCAGTCATAACTGATAACGTGTATCATTGAATCCAATCGAAACTGCTTCCTTTAGTACTGTGTTTTGATTCTATTAAATACTGCTAAATTATTTTTATTTAATGGCCTTTCATGATATTATGCGATTTTGTATATTGAACACTCCCTCCAAAACTTGCTTAACACCGTGTAACATATTTTTTGTTCCCCTGTTCTAAGTGTCATTTCCTGGTTTGTTATAAAAAAACACTATTATAAAAAAACACTATTATTTAATCAGAAGTTTGGGTTTGTAGTTAGGAGTTTGATATTTCGAAATTTTCATACTTTTCAAGAAAAAACACATTTAAAAAGAATTTATCAGTTCATATCTCAACAGAGTATATATTTATTTTATTACACAAGCTTATCAAAAGCAAACAAGTAAAAACAAATAATACTTATAAAGCAACTTATACACGTTAGAAATGACCGGATTTGCGGTTGTAGTCCAGGTCGCATTCCCGCACTAGTCCCCCATCATGTTTTCATTGTAGTGGCCCTGGTACCTCCGCTCTATTTCTTTCACATCTTGGTAGAATCGTTCGCCTTGTTCTTCTGAGTAGGCACCCATATTGTCCTTGAATTTTTCCAGGTGAGCGTCCAGCATATGGAGTTTAAGCGACATCCTGCATCCCATGGCGCCAAAAGCCTTTATCAGATCCTGCACCAGTTGCTGGTAGTTTTCAGCTCTGTAATTGCCCAGGAAGCCCTTAACAACTGCCTTGAAACAGTTCCATGCTGTTCTCTCAATAAGATTGGAGAACTCGGTAGATTCAAACACCTTCTTTATCTGAGGTCCAACAAAAATTTCACCTTTGATTTTGGCCTCAGATAACTTGGGGAAGAACTCAAGAAGGTACTTAAAAGCGGCTGATTCTTGGTTGAGAGCCTGCTTCATCAACCCCAACTTAATGTGCAGTGGCGGCATGAGCACAATCTTGGGATCAACCAGTGGCTCCCACATGACGTTCTGGGTCCCAACTACAAATACTGTTCGCTGCTCCCAGTTCTTTCTTTTGTAGTGGTCAGAGGTGGCTCTGCTGTCCCAAAGGCAGAGGAAGCATTGGAATTTGATAAAGCCTCCTTGGAGTCCAAGCAGGAAAGCCACCATCTTGAAGTCTCCAATGATTTCCCAATTGTACTGGTTGTATTGCAGAGCTTCCAAGAGGACTTTCACACTGTAGTAATCTTCCTTCAGGCAGACTGAATGAGCTAGGAGAACTTGTTTCCATTGTGGAGGAGGACAGCCTTCAAACTTGTGGTGGAGCTGTCTATAAATAGCCGCCACTCCTTGGGCACAAACGGCACCCCAATAACGTCAAACAGTCCAGGCACGTCATGGTAGAAGCAGAGGCCATCCCTAAGAGTATAAAAGCCTGAGGAAGGTTGTGTCGACTTCTCTGACTTGTCACCTGCACTTCGTCCATGACCAAGTTCCACTGCTTCATCCTGGAGACGAATGCTTAAAACACAACTGACCCTTTATTCAGGGTGCAAAAATCCAGTATCAATAAATCTCTTTAATCCACGTTTTAACAATTTTATACTTTATTGCACTTTTTTAATTTTCTTTAGGTATTTCTATCTATTTTATAATTTTAATTTAACCTGAAACATATAGAAAAAAATCATTTAACATAAGTAAATTAAACTTACATACAACGTAAAATCCAGCATACAAATAATTCTAGTGAATAGCTTAGAATTTTTACAAACCCCAACTTTTAACTGTTTAATAGCACCTTTTTTTTTTATTTGGGATCTAAGCAACACAAAAAAGTGATTACAAGCCAGGAACAGAGAAAAAAAATTTTTTTGTTACACAGTGTAATTAGAATAAATATTTGATCCTAATATTAACCACTGACAAGATGTATCATAACTGGTAAGATGTACTATTGAGTCCAGACATAAATGGTAAGATTAGTTCTATTGAGTCCAGTTATAGTGATGGCTATTCCTTCTTATTGCAGTCATAACCCCCCCCCCCACACACACACACACACCTGATAGCTGCTACTACTCACACTGGTTATAACTGCCATGACAACAGTTAGTAACAGTAACTACCATTTAGTACTTACTGTATTTCAGATATATTTGGTGAGTTCTACAAAAGAATATTGATTTAGCATTGTCAAAGAAATATCTGGTGCCACCAGTTCATAGAATTCTTGCTTTCATCTTGTCATCATCAATCAAAACCGATTTACAGCTAAACTGGTGCTAAATCCTTTGATACCATTCCTGTCAAAGCTGGCTCATGTTCTATGAAACAAAATTACTTATTTTAATGGGTACTCATTTATCCCTTTTGTTACCAATCTGGCCAAATCTGGCTCTGGTTCTATGAAATAAAAGTAGCAATTTTAAAGGGTTCCTGCTTAAATTAAAATCTTCCAATATAATTTTATGTAAGAACCATCTATTTGTCCATGCATATATACAGTTGTTAGCTGTCGAGACACTGCATCCTTTAAGGCCTCCATGCTTCCCGAGATCCGCCAACAGAACAGCTAACACATACACACATGTACTTCCCTGACATTTGTGTATTATTCTATGTACTATATTGACGAGTTGTAGTGCACCTGAGCACTTTACACAATAATTTCATTATTATTATTATTATTATTATAGTTGTATGTGTGGGTGTATACATAAATACATATTAACCAATGTGTTAAGTTGCATCCCTCTATGTGACACCATAATAAACGCAATGCTGTTGAGACCCTTTCTCCAGCTTACAAACATAATACATGCACACATATGTGCATTCACACACACATACACTTCCCATGAGACATGATGTCGAAGCCAGAACAGTCTGGAATGCACTACAGAAGATGAAAATAAGAATAGAGAATATATTGAGAAAGATGGTGGAACCTAAAAATAAAAACTGCCATGAAATTAAAACACAACTGGCTGGAGTTTGTTGTTTGGGATCACATATTAAAAACATGATCTTTGTAGAAGTTGCCCACTTGAGGTTAATATAAGAAAAATACAAGAGAAGGAGGATACCTAGGATCGTTGGTGAGGAGTTTGCAGATTCTGTATCCTAAATTAATGTTAATGAATTAGTTCCATTTTGGTATCAATTATTCAATCTACTTATATGTTTAATCCTTTAGCTTTTAACCCGGCCATATCTGGCCAGAATTTTCTCACCTCTTTCTGTTCAAACCGGCTGTAATCAACT
Organism: Eledone cirrhosa; assembly: GCA_964016885.1. NCBI lineage: Eukaryota > Metazoa > Mollusca > Cephalopoda > Octopoda > Eledonidae > Eledone > Eledone cirrhosa. The sequence goes on along the minus strand of OZ024742.1, from coordinate 32,524,069 downwards.
GCTCATACTGATGTTGAGGTATTGTTCTCAAAATAAATAATATCAAAATCTCATAGATTCGATATTATTGCTGGTGGTTGCAGGTGCAATGGTGGTGGTATGGTTGTAATAAGGGTGAATATGTGGGTGGGGATGGTATTATTATCAGCTGTAATGGTAGTTGTAATAATTATGTTGTTGTTGTTGTTGGCGGCGGCAGCACTAGTTTTAGTAGTGGTGGTAGGGGGGGGGGGGGGGGTGATAGTTGTGGTGGTGCTGATAAGGGTGATTGTAGTGGCAGTGGTGCATTACTGGAGTGCAGCCATGTGAACAACTATGCAAACCATACACCTGCCAAAAACAGACAACGGTGGTGGTGGTGGTGGTGGTGACAATGATGATAATGATGTTGTTCGTGTGGTGGTGGTGGTGGTGACAATGATGATAATGATGTTGTTCGTGTGGTGGTGGTGGTGGTGGTGATGGTGATAATGATGTTGTTCGTGTGGTGGTGGTGGTGATAATGATGTTGTTCGTGTGGTGGTGGTGGTGGTGGTGACAATGATGATAATGATGTTGTTCGTGTGGTGGTGGTAGTGGTGACAATGATGATAATAATGATGTTCGTGTGGTGGTGGTGGTGGTGGTGACAATGATGATAATGATGTTGTTCGTGTGGTGGTGGTGGTGGTGACAATGATGATAATGATGTTGTTCGTGTGGTGGTGGTGGTGGTGACAATGGTGATAATGATGTTGTTCGTGTGGTGGTGGTAGTGGTGACAATGATGATAATGATGTTGTTCGTGTGGTGGTGGTGGTGGTGACAATGATGATAATAATGATGTTCGTGTGGTGGTGGTGGTGGTGGTGACAATGATGATAATAATGATGTTCGTGTGGTGGTGGTGGTGACAATGATGATAATAATGATGTTCGTGTGGTGGTGGTGGTGGTGGTGGTGACAATGATGATAATGATGTTGTTCGTGTGGTGGTGGTGGTGGTGACAATGATGATAATAATGATGTTCGTGTGGTGGTGGTGGTGGTGACAATGATGATAATGATGTTGTTCGTGTGGTGGTGGTGGTGGTGACAATGATGATAATGATGTTGTTCGTGTGGTGGTGGTGGTGGTGGTGGTGGGAAGATTGATATTATGTTGGTGGTGTTGATTACAATATTAGGGTGGTGGTGAGATTGATTATGATGATGGGATGATGGTGGTGGTAATGGGGGTACTGGTGATGATGATGATGATGATGATGATGATGATGTTGAATATTTTAATTCTGTGATGGACAGATGTGAAGGAATGAGAGAGAAAGGGGTAGAGGTATTTAAGGTATTTTGGTGGTGGGAGACGTTGGATTAATGTCTTCTTCTTCGGCTAGGTATTCCTGAGAGGGTCGTGGAGGCAGAGTCCTCAAACACTTCTTCCAACAGGTTCTGTCAGAAGCAACTGTCTCCAACTGATCTGGGTGGAGCCCCAAGCAAGACCAGCCAAGCTCGTGGATGTTATCCAACCATCTTGCTTGGGGGTCTATTGCTGGGCCTCCTACCTGTTGGTTTTGCCTGTAAAACCTGTCCAGCAATTCTTTCCTGAGACAATCTAACCACATGTCTGTAGTATCAGAGCTGTGATCTCTTAATTCGGAGAGTAGTAGCTCTACCTGAAGCCACTCTCTGATCTCTGAGCTACACACTCTATCAAGTAACGTTACTCTAAAGACCCTTGGAGGAATTCCATTTCGGTTGTTTGTATTCATGATCTCTGGATTGGTGTCAAAAGCTTCACAGATACAACTGCATTACACAACCTAACAGGTGTAGTTGCATTATAAAACATAAAAGATGTAGTTGCATTATGTAGCCAGCAGATGCAACTGCATTTTATGCCAATAGGTATAATTGTATTATTATGACAGTACATGCAACTGTATTATACTGCCTAATAGATGCAATTGCTCTATACAGCATAACAAAAGCACAATAGATGCAATTGTGTTATACAGTCAGCAGTTGCAGCAACATCATAACATTAATAGATGCAACTGCATTATAGGGTCTAAAAGATGCAACTCTATTATATAGTTAATTGATGCAACTACATTATTGAGTTTAAAAGATAGTTTCATTATATAGTCAGCAGATGCAATTGCATTATTAAATTTAACAGATGCAACTGCACTATAAGCCTAACATGTGTAGTATAAATTATAAAGCTCAGAATATGCAGTTGCAATATGCAATAAAACCAGCAGATGCAACTGCACTACACACCATAATAAATGATGTTGCAATTGCAGTATAAAGCCTAATAGAAGCATTTGCATTATTCAGACCAACAGATGCAACTGTACAAAAATTCTAGCAGTTGTATTTGCAGTTGTACTTTACATTCTAACAGATGCAATTACACTATACAGCCTAACAGATGCAACTGCTCTATGCAGCCCAACAGATGCGATTACACTATACAGCCCAACAGATGCAACTGCACTATAAAGTCTCACAGTTGGGTGTCTCTGGAAGCTGTATATAGCTGGCGCTACTCCTACAGTGCCATTCCTCCCATGCTCACATTTTCTCTCCTTTATTCAGCACCCTCTCTATCTGGCTAAAGACACAACCCTTGTTTTAATGTCAGATTGGAATGAATCTAGTGCAATCTGCAAGTGCCCCAATAAAATGCATCCATCCCATATAGTACTGTGGTGGTACTGGTACGACAATAAAAATGTACCCAATTACACACTGTAATGTGCAGAAACCATGTGAAAATGGAATGCACGAGCAAAACATGTTTTTTCCAACCTGTCTAGTCTTAAAATGTGATACCCTATCTCACTCATGCCACCATAGCAAATGTGTATAATGATAATAATGATATATATATATATATATATATATATATATATATATATATATATATGGCAAAATGAACACAAGGACAATATATATGAGACCCTGATATATATATATATGCATGCAACTCAGAGCATTTGATACCCTAACCTGTAATTAAATACATCCAGAAAATCAAAGCCAACCTCAAACTAAAGCCAGACATAAACCATATACCTATACTCAGTCTCATATATATTCCCACTATATTTGCTCAAGTATTAGCAAGATCACGGATATTTTTTTGTTCTTCCAATTGTCTCCCCATCTCCTGGCCCACACCAATCACTAGTATGGGAAACATAGATGTTATTAAGCTTGCAGCTGTCATATTACATTTAATGTCTATTTTCTACGTTAGCATGGGTTAGACGAGTTTGTCCAATTAGAGGCAAGTTGGGTCAGGTGTCCGTGTCTCAATCATATAGGACTGTTTCTGGTTGGTTTTCTACAGCTGGATGCCATTCCTAATGCCAGCCACATTTACAGTGTGTGCTGGGTACTTTTTGCTGTGTCTCCTACATGAGCACTTTACATTGTGGGCTGGGTGCTTTTTGTTGTGACACCTATACAACCACTTTACAGTGTGGGCTGGATGTTTTGTGATACCAACATAACGTATATTGTTCTTACTTATAAAAGGGTCTCCATAACTGTTCAATCCTCAATCCTTCACCAAAAATAAATAAATAAATATATATATAGGTCCCACCACCTTAAGTAGGATTATATTATCTTGTGTCCTTTCTTAAGATTTGATATGAGGTAAATTTAGTTGTATGTCAAGTAGCCATATTGGTATTGATTTGTTGCCTCTTTTGTGAATGTGTTAGGTGTTGTGAACAAACCTTTCTCCCTGAGAATCACATTTCACAAAACCTTGCATTTACTAAATAATAGTTATCATCCACAAAATTGTATTATTTGAAACACAAAGAAAGTAACTGATTAAACTTAATTTAATATTTTGTTGCTTCATAAATGTTATCAAGAAATTATTGAAAATCATTTACATTACTCTATATATACTATGGTATTTTTGTGGTAAAGGCTTTATCTTATATAATTATCTCACATAATATCGATTCTATGAGATTTTGATGATATTTATTTTGAGAACAATACCTTAACCATTTAGTGTTCAAACCGGCCAAAACCGGCCAGAATTCTCTACCCCTTTCTGTTGAAACTGGCTGTAACTGGTCACTCAAACTGATGTTAAGGTATTGTTCTCAAACTAAATACTTTCAAAATCTCATAGATTCGATATTATGTGAGGTAATTATGTGACGTAAAGCCTTTACCATGAAAATATAATAGTATATATGAAATAATTGTTTCTACTTTTTGGCACAAGGCCAGCAATTACCCAGTACATTACTGGTACTTTATTTTATCGACCCCGTAAGGATGAAAGGCAAGGGTTAACACCAGTATGAGAAGCCAGTTTATGGCTGGTTTGAACAGAAAGAGGTGAGAGAATTCTTTCCAGATATGACCGGTTTAATTGTTAGTGTTATGGAATTGGCTGCAATCATGTACATGTTTGTAGTTATATGCAAGACAGAGTGTAAATTTCAGTATGTTAGGAACATTATAATACACAAGAATATCTGGAACTGCACAAATTGACATCACTGTGCAAGAACGTTTGCTGTGTTGCACAAAGAATCCTCACTGATCACATAGTCTGTGTGTGTGTATAACATGGTGGTTTTTTTTTTTTTTTTGTAGCATTGTGCTTTGAAGATTTCACAGTTTTTTCAGGTTTTTATGGCTGCCAGGAAAATAAAGCAAGCAAGCTGGTTGGCTGTGTTTTTCCTTTCTTTTTTATTGAGGCCTTTTGAAAGATTATTGAAATTTCTAGAAACAAAAGAGAATAGTTTAACGCAATTGTCAAGCAAATATTTTGTTGAAATAATTTGTTGAGATGAAGATGAGAGGATACTATTTTGAGGTCGGCTGATATTTTTTATTATATTGTTTTTATCATTTTTGTTATTTTATTTTTTACTCAACCAGATGTACTGAACCTCATATGAGATTTATGGAATTAGCTGTTAATCATGTACATGTTTGTTGTTGTCAACATTCAGTATGTTTGTAGTTATAAGCAAGACAGAGTGCAAATTTCTGTCTGTTAGGAACATTATAATACACAAGAATATCTGCAACTGCACAAGTTGACATCACTGTGCAAGAATGTTTGCAGTACTGCACAAAGAATCCTGTTTAATGTATTTTTTATCATGACCTTGTGCTATACAAATCATTTTTGTGCCTTTATGGCAAATAAATAAATTAGTCACTGATTAAAAAAAACAGAAAATGCTACAGTGAGAACTAACCACTAAATCAACATTGTTTCATTACACTGCATTTATTTATAACATTCAATAAAATATACTGTGTATTATTTACCCATAATTCTAAAGCAAAAATATTTATATGTCTGAGTAAATGGTTATGTGTAAGTCAACAGAAGCTACATCAAAACCAACAATGAATTGTTAGTCATAAATGTACATTTTGAATTTCTGCTGTATTATAGCATTGTTATATCGATATACAAATTAGCTAACAATAAACAATATATATATACACACACACATCTATATATACATATATGTTCGAGGAGAAGATAACTCCCATAGCACCTGGTCCTCAGGTGGCTGATAGAGGAATGACCTTCAGATATGAAGGTTAGCTGCGAATATATCAAATAAACATTCCTGGACCAAATCTCAGGTTGCCCTTTGGCAACCACCCATGCAGGATTATGCAAATAATCCAGACATAATTGCCCATAACATCGGCAAGAACACTCTTTTTACTGCATCAACATAAAAAAATGACATCAGTGCTGCAATTGGAGGAGTTGGTTTGATAGTAGAAACACACCTTCCTCTATTTACAAAGATAACTAAGGTCAATGACCGAATTGTCACAGTAGTATTCAAGGGACCCCCCCAACTCTTGCTATAAGTTGTTATTTACCCCCATATCACCTGCCGGAAGAGGAAGCAGAACAGTTTTACCAACAACCGAATGCCACTCTCTGAAGTTCCCCCTCATGCCATGCTAATTATTGGAGGAAACTTCAACACTCAAATTAGATGTAAATTTCTATCCCACCAGAGTACTAACAGAAAGTGTTTCTAATCAGCATAATCTCCTAGCTGGAAATAACACTTTCCAGAAACCGAAATGGAAACTAAATGATACACAGCTGGGCATCTTTCCCAAATTGATTTTATCATTTGCAGGAAATGATGGAGAAACAGCATTAATGATTGTCAAGCAGATATTTCCTCTTCGGTTGTGGGGGAAGATCACATCATCACAGTCAAAGTTAAACTCAACCTTCGCTCAAACAGGAGATCCTTTTAGAAACAGCTTTACTGGAGGGCAGTATGGGAAGGTGTCAACCTTGCAAGAACAATTGATGACTCAATTGCTGATAAATTTGAATCCTTTCCAGCTGAAGAGAATAATTACACTTCTTTTGTATTCATCTGTTATGAAGTGGATGGGGAAATCCTTCAATGATGCCTCCATCGAGCCACACCCACTGTAGAAAGTGAAACAATAGCTACAGTCAGTAGTGACACTTTCAAATCTACAGTTTCAGATGTGCAGCATCACAAAAGAATTCAGTATTGTCATTTCAACCATCTGAAGGATGAAAGAATCAAACAAACCCTGGCTGATTTTCAGAATAGTAACACCACCCAGAGAAGCTTGGAAAATGATAAAAGAACTTTCTGGTAAGAAGAAGAGGAAGAATGTGGTATATATCCAAGGGGAAGACTGTCTTGTGATTTAAGGAACACTTCCACACACTCCTGTCAACTGACAATCGCTGTGAGCCGGATACAGCAATTGACTCAGTATTTGAAGTCCATCTAGAGATAAACATTGCTGAGTTCTCCATAGAAGAGGTGGACAATGCACTAAAGGTAATGAAACCAAGCAAAGCTCCTGGGTTTGATGCCCTAACTGGAAACTACCCAAAGCTCACAAGTTTCTAAGAGACTTCTACATCAAAACCTGGGGAATGGGGAATATGAGGAATAGTACCTATACCCAAGAAAGCTTATCTTAGCATCTATACCAACTATAGAAGCATTAATCTTACACAAATTGCAGCAAAGATTTACAATAGGATGATCCTGAATAGGATCAGACCAAGTATTGACAACATTATACGTTCCAGCGAAAATGGATTTCGGCCAGTTCACTCTACTGCCTCCCACATCTTGGCTCTAAAGAAGGATAGTTGAGGAGATATGGAATCTCAAGAAGGAGGCAGTAATTGTATTCATAGATTTCAAGAAAGCTTTTGATTCGATTGACCAAAAGCAGAGACTCAAAATCCTTCTTGCATTCATGACCCCATCAGCATTTGTGATGACACGCAAGGGAAACTCAGGCATATTCTCCATTGATACCAGAGTCTTCAAGGGAGATCCTCTGGTCCCTTTTCTTTTTGTGATATGCCTTGATTATGCATTGCGTAATGCCATTACACCATCAGATGGAATAATTCCGAAAAGCACCCGACATCCGGAGGAAATTTTACCTGAAACCACTTTACAGTGTGAACTGGGCACTTTTTAAATATTTATATATATAGATATATGCAAATTTCCAGTAAACATTGAAAAGAAATTAGTTCATACCAAATAAACATGTCTTTTACAAAGTGGGGAAGGTACTTGGTGAAAATAAAATGAAAACATCCCTACATATATTATCATAACAGTTATGATAATGTCACCTTAATATTAATACATAGGAGATGGTCCTCTTCCTAATTTGTCAAGGTTTAAGGTTTTATGCATTTTGAAGTTTCTGATGACCCAGATCCATTTGAAAAGCAATATATGTAGGGATATTTTCATTTTTGCAAGGTTTTAATTCCATACATTGGTATTTTATTATGATGAAAAATAAAGTTTTTTACACTGGATATAATATGACTTATATTCTTGGTTTATTACTTATTATATATGAAGTTTAATATAGAAATGGCTTCTACAGGAGTAGAACTGTTTCATTTTGATGATTTCTTTTGAATGAAACAGTTCTAGTCCTGTAGAAGCTATTTCTATATGAAACTTCATGTTTACACTCTACTAATGTATTGAGTACCTTACTAACTGTGGTTACCTCGATTTAACTCAGGTCTCTCTCTCTCTCTCTCTCTCTCTCTCTCTCTCTCTCTCTCTCTCATATATATATGAGAGAGAGAGATAGAGAAATTTATATTTATATTGTGTGTGTACACACACACACACACACACACACACACACACACACACACACACACACACACACCTGCTGTGTGTTGCTAAATTTAATTGCCATGCACTCTTTTAAAAGTACCTGTAGTTCTAAATATTCTGAATATTGGTACAGGTAGATGGGGTGTAGTGGTTGTGGTAGTGATGGGCGGGGTGGTGCAGATGTGGGGGTGTCACTGAATTAAGATGTAACTTTCTTCTAATGAAATTACACAACACTTTTCTAAACTAAACCACACTCATAATATATATATATGTACAGGCATACAAACATATACATATATGCACAGGCATACAAACATATACATATATGCACAGGCATACACACTGATACATATATGCACTGACATACACATACATATATGCACATATATACACACACATACATACATATATGCAAACATACATACATTTATACACAAACACATACTCATTTTCATGTAGACAACATTACATAACCAGGCATGATTACTGAGTTACATAACCATCTCTTTGTGTTATTCTTTTTCTTTCTGCCTGTACACGCATGCACCCACACACACCCACACAGACATACATACACATTACCCAAAACTCCATCATTTATGGCTGGAGTCTGGCCCCTAGAGCTCAGCCAATTGCTAATCTAGAGTCTCCCAGCAATACACAAGGAAAACTCCAGAGTAACAGGCTACTGGATCAGCTATCATCATCATCATCATCATCATCAACGTTTAACGTCCGTGTTCCACGCTTGCATGGGTTTGGACGGGGGTAGTCCCACTTGAGGCAAGAGTGATTGTCTTGCTCGCATAGGACTGTCTGGCAGGTTTTCTACAGTTGGATGCCCTTCCTATATATATATTTGAAAAAAAGGAAAAGAATGACTTCACTTGTAGTGTTAAAAAATGTATGATTTAATGTTATAATATAATATTATAATATATTTTAACATTAAATCATAAAAATTTTAACACTACAAGTGAAGTCATTCTTTTCCTTTTTTTCAAATATACCTAACTGTATCAAAGGATCTCACACATTTTCCTATATATATATATATGTATGTAAAAGGTAAACAGAAATAACAACACAATCGGTACAGTATATGGAAGGGATATATTAGGTTAACGCTTGATATAGCAGGAAGAGGGTCTTAATGTTTCGGACGCTAGTCCTTCATCAGAAGAAAGAATGAGAAATAAAATAGATTGAGGGGACGGGTGGGTTGGAATTGGAAAAAATGTCTTTAGATAAAAATAACAGGTCCATTCATGTTGACATCTCTTGCAAAACTGTTGGTGCTGGCGTTTTGTGTATGATTTGTTTTTTAGAAAAGTGGATGATGGTAGGCGTCTACCTGAAATGGAAAAAAAACCGTTTTGTAAAGAGCTATACTTGAGCACGTGCGTAAGCATGAGTTAGTGTGTGTGTGTGTGTATATATATATACAGACATATGATGAGCTAATTTTATTGGAGTCAAGCCACATGGTTACACAATAGTGGATTATGTTATCTAATTAAAATTGGCTTTCAGCCATTCAATAAACAAGACGTGTCATGCAAATAGACTTCTGTTAAACTGAAATTTCAGTTTCCAATTATATATATATATATATATATATATATATATATATATATATATATATATATATATATATATATATATATATCAATCATCATCATCATCATAGACCCCAAGGGTCCATGGATACCTTCTGCAATTTCCTCTGAACAGTCCTGTCCCCAAATGTTGCTTATCTAGCACCTTTCTTGCTGCCCTCTGTATTACAGTGCTTGCAAGTTTCAAATCCTTGGGGTGTCTCACTACATATGGTCACATAAATCCCAAGGGATTTGTAGGGATGCCGTATTGACATACAGTGTTTCTTGGGCATTCTAAAACCTGGCGGAGCCCATCTCTCCAGATCTGAATACTGCAAATTTGTTCCAGAGAAGGATAGAAAATGAGAGAATGGAAGTGAGGAAGAATCAACCCTAGCACTTGACTGGCATATCTTTTATTGACCTTGAATGGATGAAAGGCAGATATGGTCTCGATGGGATTTTATCTCAGTGATCAGAGAGCTGGAATGAACACCTCAAAGAATTCTGACATTCTAATGACTCTGTCAATTCGTCACATATATGTCTCATTACATGTCCAAAATACTTTAGATTGCGATCTTGTGCTATCTTTAGCAGGGATTTCTGTGCTGCACCAATTTTTCCTCCACTTGTTCCAAACCCATTCATTGGTATGTTTGTCCTACCATTTCACCTCCAGCAATTCTCGATATCATTTCATCTCAAATACATTGGTCCTCCAGTTCATTTCCTCATCTATCCAGATTTTACATCCGGATAGTAGCATTGATATCACTATTGATTTCCTTAGCCTCAGTTTGGATTTGAAGCTCAAGTTATTGTTCTTCTAAAAATGTTGTTCAGTCTGTTCAAAGATGCCATCACTATCCCAGTTCTTGTCTTCACTTCATTTGTTGATTTGCCATTTTCTTTTTCACTTCCAGTTACTAGGGTGTTGATGTCAGTAAACCTGAGATTGTTCACCACTAGTCCGTGTATCTGTAAGCTTCCTGAAAGCCATCTGCTGCTCTGATCACAATCTCTTCCAGAAAAATATTGAACAGCATTGTAGATAAGATGCACCCATACCTACCTGTATGAATATATATATATATATATATATATATACGCACGCACGCACGCACGCACGCACGCATACACACATACATACATACATACATACAGTAGTAATAATAAGTACAAAGACTAAAGTCCAGAGAGGACTTGATAATGGTTGTGTGTGTGTGTGTGTGTATATGTATGTATGTATATATATATATATATATATATATATACGTATATATATACGTATATCAGGTCACCAGTTGGTGCTACTGGTAACATGTATCCCAGTACAACCTGTCCCATAGTCGGGTTGTTGGCGACTAAACTGGCAACCCCACCAAGGTTTCTTGGTGAGAAGGGTGATTTTGGACATCCTGCAGGACTAAAAACAAAACCTGTCAAAGGGCAAAGAGCTCTTAAGAGTCAATGGCCATCCAAAATCACCGGGAGAGATGACCCCTTAGCCTTTGTCAAGGCAGAATTCTAGGAGAAGGAAAACTCTGATATAACACCTGCAACCCTGATGGTATCCAATGATGTTGACTTGTTCTTCTTTTTGGTAAATATCATCTTGGTTAAGAGAGTGGGACTGGCTTTGTGCAGTGCCTTTGCTCACTATAAAAGCTTCACGGCACAGGCATTGCTTTATATCTGGAGATCTCTCTACACTTGTCATCACATGGTACCATGGGCCCAGCATTATGTGTCAATAATTGTCACAAGTGTAGTGTTTGTACCAGAGTTTTCAAGTCGCTGGCTGGACTAAAAAGTCACACTCGTTCAGGGCATCGGTAGGGATTCTCCTACATGGATATAAAGTAGTGGCCGTACTTGAAAACGAGTTGGCAGCCACCATATATATACATATATATTGAATAGGGTTGTGTGTGTATATATATATATATATACACACACACAACCCTTGTCAAGTCCTCTCTGGATTTTAGTCTTTATATATATATATATATATATATATAAACTTGTAGAGCAAATATTTATTATTAGCACAGATTAAAAGTTTTAAGCAAACAATTTCTGCCACTGTATCAATTCTTTGTTTATATTTTGCTTTAATCCATATATATATATATCATCATCGTCATAATCATCATCACCATTTTATGTCCGTTCTTCCACGCTAGCATGGGTTAGACGGGTTGTCCTGTTGTGGGCAGTGTCCGGTCGACTGACCTCTTACTCATACTGGAACTGATTCTGGCTTGATTTCTACAGCTGGATGCCCTTCCTAACACCAACCTCATTTACAGTGAGTGCTGGGTGCTTTTTTTCCGTGGCGCCTACATGTCCACTTTACAGTGTGGGCTGTATATATATATATTTAAAAGCAACAGAAGACCAGGTTAGGAATATTCTTTTAATGTTGCAAAAACACAATACGCATTTCTATGACCCAGTTTCATCATCAGATCATGGCGAAATACTTTGGTGATGTCATCAGGTGGGGGTTACAAAATTAGTTGATCGATAACTGGATTACTAATTAACTAATTTTGCAATCCACACCAAAAATATTACATCACGATCTGATGATGTAACTAGGCCATAGAAATACGTATTGTGTTTTTGCAACATTATAAGAATATTCCGAGTCCAGCCTTCTGTTATTTTAAAATAAATATTTAACTCTGATCCTGCACCAGCCACGGGATAATACCACATCCACGACGAATGATTTGCATAACGTTGAGTGCTTTAACGTATTACATCATGATTGCTAACTAGAAAAACCAGATCTACCCACTGGTAAACCGAACAACATAAATGGTATATATGTAATATATATATAAGCATTTTACCAAATTCGTTCAATTCTTCAAATGTTATAATCAAAATAAGTCTGGAGCTCATCCAGGATTTGGATGTGGGAATCCACCTATAATTGTTAACATGAATGGACCTGTTATTTTTATCTAAAGACATTTTTTTCCTGCCCATCCTATTAATCTATCTTATTTCTCATTCTTTCTTCTGATGAAGGACTAGCATCTGAAACGTTAAGACCCTCTCTCTTCCTGCTATTTCAAGCGTTAACCTAATATATTCCTTCCATATACTGTACCGATTGTGTTGTTATTTCTGTTTACCTTTTACATATATATATTCAGTAAAAAAGTTGTTTTGGTAAAAAAACAGGAGTAAACAGGAGAAAGCTCTCTACAATTGTAGTGTAGTTACGATGGAGATTCATTATAGAAATAACATCAAGAAATCGCTCCCATAACAGCAACAAGTGTAAATACTTCATCTTGGATTGCATAAGGGTAGCCATAGAAATAATTATAATGAATAAACGCTTTATGTAATCACAGCATCTTTTTTAATGTTATTCTTATATACATATATATATATATATATATTATTGATAGTGACTATTTACTTAGAAGTTTAATCAGTACTACCACTTTCTCAAATCAGTTTTGTGAAGCTGATAGTATCAATAACACTTTGAAATAAACAGCCACTATTAATATATTAATAGTCAGAACTATTTTGACACTGCAAACAGTATTCTGTCCTTTATTCAGTGTTTGTTTAGTGTATTTATTATACACAAACCTATAAAACATGTACACACACACACATGCTCACAACAGCACACACCTTCAAATACACACACAATTAAACATTTATGTAGTCATGTGACCAACAGCTGCTTCCCTAATATATTTCAGACCAAAGTTTTAAAAACAAACCTTAATGTTAATGGTCACTACTTCTCTCTCTCTCTCTCTCTCTCTCTCATTTATTTATATATATATATATATATATATGCATGTGTATATATATATACATGTGTGTGTATATATATATATACGTGTGTGTATATATATATATATACATGTGTGTGTATATATATATACATGTGTGTGTATATATATATACATGTGTGTGTATATATATACATGTATATATATATATAGACGGTAGCCACGGAGTAGGCGGACCCAGAAAAGCCTGGGACGACCTGATAAATTCCGACCTCACACACTTACACCTCTCCAAGACAATGTCACTGGACCGAGATCTTTGGCGGCACTCAGTAATAGAGAAGACCCGCCTTGCCTCAATACAAAGTAAACCTACTACAGTCAGTAGGCACCTCTAACAAAATACATCCCCGTCACACCACCCCCACCCCATCCACACCGCCCCTTTCAATGTAAAGTTACGTTGGTGCCACAACATCCAGGCCGAAACAAATGAGATCGTGTAGGTGTCACGACAAAAAAACACACAGTCCACGCTGTAATGTGGCCGTGTAGGCAACACGGTAAAAACCTCCCAGCCCCACACTGTAAATGTGGTTGGTGTTAGGAAGGGCATCCAGCTGTAGAAAACCCGCCAGACAGTCCTATGCGAGCAAGACAACCACTCTTGCCTCAAGTGGGACTACCCCCGTCCAAACCCATGCAAGCGTGGAACATGGACGTTAAACGATGATGATGATGATATGTGTGTTTATATATATACATGTGTGTGTGTATATATATATATGTGTATATATATATATATATATATATATATACGCATGTGTATATATATGCATGTGTATATATATATATACATGTGTACATATATATGTGTATATATATATACATGTGAACATATATATGTGTATATATATATATATATAGATGTGTATATATATATATATACATGTGTATATATATGTATGTGTATATATATATATGTGTATACACATATATATATACACATATATATATATATATGTGTATATATATATATATATATGTGTATATATATATGTGTATATATATATATATATATATGTATACTTAGCTTTCGTCGACTTGGAGAAAGCCTTCGACAGAGTCCCTCGTTCCATTATCTGGTGGTCTCTTAGAAAACTAGGTGTTGACGAATGGCTTGTGAGAGCTATACAAGCCATGTATAAAGAAACAGTCAGTAAGGTTAGAATTAACAACGAATATAGTGAAGAGTTTAGCGTAAAAGTTGGTGTCCATCAGGGCTCTGTCCTTAGCCCCCTACTATTATTGCCCTTCAGGCTATAACAGAGGAGTTCAAGACCGGCTGCCCATGGGAACTCTTATACGCAGATGATCTAACGCTCATAGCTGAATCAATGACCGAACTAGAGAAGAAATTCCAAACATGGAAGCACGGCCTAGAATCAAAAGGCCTTAAAATTAACCTGGCTAAGACTAAAGTTCTAGTTTGTAGGAAAGAAAATAAGGCGGCAGTCCCATCTGGGAAATGGCCATGCTCAGTGTGTAGGAAAGGCGTAGGTAGAAACTCCATTTTATGTCCCAAATGCAAAGTATGGGTGCATAAAAGATGTAGTGGGATCACAGGTAAGCTAACTAAGAACATAGATTTTACATGTGGCCGGTGCTCTGGTGCAATAAGTAGCAGCAAGTGCCCACAAAATACTAGCTCCTTCAACTGCGCAGAGGGTTCTATAGAAATAGTGGACAGCTTCCGTTACCTGGGTGACAAAATCAGCAGTGGGGGAGGGTGCTCTGAAAGTACAGTAGCTAGAGTCAGAACTGGATGGAAAAAGTTCAGAGAGCTTATACCACTATTAGCCGCTAGAGGGTTCTCCCTAAAAATGAAAGGCAGGTTATACGATGCCTGCATACGAACAGCAATGCTGCATGGCAGTGAGACCTGGGCATTGTGTGCAGAGGATATACGCAGACTAGAGAGGAACGAAGCTTGCATGCTCCGCTGGATGTGCAATAGTAATATACGTGAACGGCAAAGCATAAATGAACTAAGGAAAAAATTAGAAATAAGAGGGATCAGATGTTGTTTACTCGAGAGAAGGCTACGTTGGTACGGTCACGTGATGCGCATGAAAGACGACAGCTGTATAACAAAGTGCAGGGCAATAAAGATAGACGGTAGCCACGGAGTAGGCAGACCCAGAAAAACATGGGACGAGCTGATAAATTCCGACCTCACACGCTTACACCTCTCCAAGACAATGTCACTGGACCGAGACCTTTGGCGGTACTCAGTAATAGAGAAGACCCGCCTTACTTAAATACAAAGTAAAAACCTACTACAGTCAGTAGGCATCTCTATATATATATACACACACACACGTGTGTATATATATATATATATACACACACACGTGTATATATACATATATATATATATATACACACACATATATATATATACACATGCGTATATATTTATATATATATATATATACACGTGTATATATATACATATATATATATTTATATATGTATATATATATATATATACACGTGTATATATATACATATATATATATGTATATATATACATATATATATATATATATATATATATATATATATATATGTATATATATATATGCACGTGTATATTTATACATCATCATCATCATCATCAACGTTTAACGTCCGTGTTCCACGCTTGCATGGGTTTGGACGGGGGTAGTCCCACTTGAGGCAAGAGTGATTGTCTTGCTCGCATAGGACTGTCTGGCAGGTTTTCTACAGTTGGATGCCCTTCCTAACACCAACCACATTTACAGTGTGGGTCTGGGAGGTTTTTACCGTGTTGCCTACACGGCCACATTACAGCGTGGACTGTGTGTTTTTTTGTCGTCGTGACACCTACACGATCTCATTTGTTTCGGCCTGGATGGCGCGGCACCAACATAACTTTACATAGAACGGGGTGGTGTGGATGGGGTGGGGGTGGTGGCGGGACGGGGTGTAGTTTGTTAGAGATGCCTACTGGCAAGGCGGGTCTTCTCTGTTACTGAGTACCGCCAAAGGTCACGGTCCAGTGACATTGTCTTGGAGAGGTGTAAGTGTGTGAGGTCGGAGTTTATCAGCTCATCCCATGTTTTTCTAGGTCTGCCTATTCCGTGGCTACCGTCTATCTTTATTGCCCTGCACTTTGTAATACAGCTATCGACTTTCATGCGCATCACGTGTCCATACCAACGCAGCCTTCTCTCGAGTAAACAACATCTGATCCCTCTTATCTCTAATTTTTTCCTTAGTTCGTTTATGCTTTGCCGTTCACGTATATTACTGTTACACATCCAGCGGAGCATGCAAGCTTCGTTCCTCTCTAGTCTGCGTATATCCTCTGCACACAATGCCCAGGTCTCACTACCATGCAACATTGCTGTTCGTATGCAGGCATCGTACAACCTGCCTTTCATTTTTAGGGAGAACCCTTTAGCAGCTAATAGTGGTATAAGCTCTCTGAACTTTTTCCAACCAGTTCTGACTCTAGCTACAGTACTTTCAGAGCACCCTCCCCCACTGCTGATTTTATCGCCCAGGTAACGGAAGCTGTCCACTATTTCTATAGAACCCTCTGCGCAATTGAAAGAGCTAGTATTTTGTGGGCACTTGCTGCTACTTATTGCACCAGAACACCGGCCACATGTAAAGTCTATGTTCTTAGTTAGCTTACCTGTGATCCCACTACATCTTTTATGCACCCATACTTTGCATTTAGGACATAAGATGGAGTTTCTACCTACGCCTTTCCTACATACCGAGCACGACCATTTCCCAGAAGGGACCGCCGCCTTGTTTTCTTTCCTACAAACTAGAACTTATATTTATATATATATATATATATACACATGTGTATATATATATATGCACGTGTATATATATATATACATGTGAACATATATATGTGTCTATATATATACATGTGAACATATATATGTGTATATATATATAGATGTGTATATATATATGTCTGTATATATATATGTGTATATATATATGTGTATATATATCTGTGTGTATATATATATATGTGTATATATATATATGTGTATATATATATACACACACATGTGTATATATATGTGTGTATATATATATACATGTATGTATATATATATATATATACATATATATATATATATATATAGATAGGTAAATATACACGGGTGTGTATGATTGTATATAGAAGATTATATTAATAAGAGGAATTCCAACTTTGTCTGATTTACTCGTTTTATTTACAATCCTTTAAAATATATATAATGGTATTATAATGAAATAGTATGATAGAATATTAAATTCTAAGTGTTAATTGAACAAGTACTTTCATGCTTTCGCAATCTTCAGGTTCATGATATGTGGTGACAGTCGAGTTTGCAATTTTCAACTGTAATGAGATGGGTAAATTTCCTACCTTTTATACATTTTATACAGAGAAAAGTGGCTCCAGAATGCAAAGCCCTGTAAACTGTATTTCGACCAATCAGTGTGTAGTTTCACTGAATTACTACAGCTGATTGGTTTAAGCGTCACGGCTGGTTGAGCATGCTAACGACCAATAGTCATATCCAACGTATCAATTGTTTTGCTTTTTTGAAATGATGAAAATAGCATTTTCTATTAATCATCACCATCAACATCACTTTTATTATTATTATTATTGTTTTTGTTGTTGTTGTTAGTGGTCGTGGTCATAGTGGTAGTAGAAGTAATACCCCTAGGCGTTATTATTGTTCATTTAGCTTGGGTTTGAATTTATCAATAAAATTCTTTTCTTTGATTTTTCTCTTGATTTCACTTGGGCTGTGTAATTTGTAGAATGGGAATATTATAAATATTCCCTAACCACATGTTGCCAGGTGGCCGCTTAGGGGTATCTGACGGACATTTGGGTCTCTGATTTGTTGACAGTGTACCCGTGCATGTTCCGATAGTGCATTTCCAGTTTGACCGACATATAGTTCTTCACAATTCGGGCATTTAATGCAGTAAATTAGATTTCTGCTTTTGCAGTTCATATTTGCATTTGTGAATATTTTTCCAGTTTTTGTTTTCATATATTGACCGGCGTGTATGGATTGACATGTGCCGCATCGATTATCATTGCATTTAGATACAGTGAATGATTGGTCTTTGTTGTTAAGGTCAAACTTTGCTTTTGTTAGCAATTGCTTCAAATATTTTGGCTGTCTTTTACTAAGAGTCAAAGATCGATCTGTGATTAAGCCTTTTAATTCATTACTTTGAGCAATGATCGGTAGGTTTGCTTTGGCAGTGTTGAAGATATTCTGGTGACATGGGTTGTGTGTCATTATAAATGGTATGATCAGTTCTTGGTTTCTTCTTCCTTGGGTTGTTCTAAGTTGTTGTATAGGTATTTTTATAGCCCGCTGTATGCCATTTTCTATAAGTAGAGATGGGTATTTTTGTTTGAGCAAAAATTCTCTTAGTTCTGTTAGGCGTTTGTACCTGGTATTCGTATCTTCTACAATGGTACAAATTCTTCTGGCTAGGCAGTATGAGATGTTGCGTTTTGTATGAGGTGGATGGCACGACTTAAAATTCAGATAGTGATGGGTGTCTCTATGTTTATAATATATATCCGTGGTAATGGTGGTGTCGTTTTTGATTATCATTATATCTAGGAATGGTAATTTGGTCCTACTCATCTCTTTTGTGAATTGGAGAGATGGGTGTAGGTTATTCAGGAGGATATTGAACTCATCCAGAGTATCTAGAGATTCTGTCCAGATGATGAAACAGTCGTCAAGGTATCTCTTCCAAGATTTTTCAATGTACTTTCTAAAGTCAGTACTATATTTTTCCTCTATTTCTTGGTAGAGTTGTTGTTCTAAGTATCCTATTACAGAGTTCGCGTAAACGGGAGCAAACTTCGTTCCCATCGCTGTGCCTCTAATTTGGATGTAATTCTTTCCATTGAAGAAGAAAGTGTTGTTTTCCAGAATAAGTTTAACTGCGTCTAATATAAATGGCGCTGTGAATCTAATGGGAATCACTTCTCTATGTTTTTCCACCCAGTATTTAACCGCCTTTATTCCTAAATCATGTGTAATGTTGGTGTAAAGGCTTACCACATCAAAACTGAGTAGAAGTGAATTCGTTTCCGTGGTTTTGGGAAGATGGGACAGGAAGTCGATATCATCCCGGATGATATATATATATATATATATATATATATACACACACACACACACACACAGATATTAAGATCCGGAAGTCAATGGAGCTGATAGTGATGGTCTTTCATCAAATATTAATCCATAAATGTTAAGAGCTAAAAATAAAGTTAAAGAACAATTGTTTCGGATATGTCCTTCTACGGAGAGAATAAAATGAAATAAATATCATCATCATCATTTAACTGATTTTCTTCAATACTGGCATGTGTTGGACAAGTTGTCAGAGACCAAGTCAGTACTTAATTGGAGCTACTGTCTTCCCAGACAGTTTTGGCATGGATTCTACAGCTGGATGCTCTTCTTATCACTAACCACTTTACAGAGTGTACTGGGAGTATTTTGTGTTGGCACAAGGACTAAGAAAGTTGTTGTGTCCTTGACACAACTAAAGAAGCCTCTTTGCTCTCTCTATAGCATGGATTCTAGAGCTTGATGCCTTACCTTACACCAACCACTTTACAGAGTGTAATAGGACCATTTTATCATGGCACAAACATTAGTGAGGTAAAAAGATATTGTGAAAGCCAACCATATATTTATATATATATGTGTATGTTCCTGTCTGTGTTTACATATACTGTTTCATTATGTGATTAAACAAAAAGACATTGGTAAAATAAATACCAGACTTAGAGAAAGAAAAAGTGTACTGGGGGTTGACATGATCAAGTAAAAGCTCTTCAAGGTGTTATGGTTGCAGTCTAATGACTGAAACTAGTAAAAAAAATGAGGAAAATAAAACCTTTTAGAACAGTGGTTCTCAAACTGCCCCCACGGCCACGTAAATACCCTCAGTGCCCGCAACTCTATTTCCAGAGAGACCTGCTTACAGACAAATTGTAAATAATACATAATAAACAAAATCGTTAATTTATATATAATTGTTTCTACTTTAGGCACAAGGCCAGCAATTACCCAGTGCATTACTGGTACTTTATTTTATCGACCCCGTAAGGATGAAAGGCAAAGTCAACCTTATTTATATATAATAAATACTATGTAGAAATAAATATTATATATTTCCATGTGTCTAACACACGTGGGCATGCCTACAAAGTCAGAAAACAGCACAGCTCCCATGACTTTCGGAAACATTTTTTCACGCTCAGAGTTGCTAAAGCATGGAACAAACTGCCTGCATCAGTTGTTAGCTGTCGAGACACAGCATCCTTTAACACCTCCATGTTTCCTGAGATTCACCAACACTACACCTGATATCCCCCCTCCATACAGACGCACACATGTATATCATGACTCGTACACTGTTCACTTGCCTGACATTTGTACATTAATCTATGTACTATACATGCGCCTTTGATGAGTTGTAGTGCACCTGAGCCCTGTACACAATAATTTCATTATTATTATTTTATTATTTATCATTTGATATTTAATATACTATTATATTTCTACCACCCCTTAGGTCCCAGCACTCCATCTCTATTAAATATTTTTTCCCATCATACTCTCATGTACAATTTCCCCAACCTTTGATTACGTATGTTATTACGTCCCATATTTCCTTCCATAGATCAGATATGGTTAGTATAACATCACTTATGTTTGTCAATCCTGTTGAACCTTCAATATAAAACATACACAAATACTAACATGTATACATATATATGCTTGTGTGTTTGTGTGTGTGTATATATATGGTCCCATATGTATATATATATATATATATATACACACACACACACATACTACACTCAGATACACATGTACACACATATATATACAACTCTCACTGTTTCTTCCTTCATCTCCCTCTCTTTCTCATTTTGACCGCTCCCTATCTCTCTCTCATATATATATATAAATTTTTAAGCTTGTTGAATCCCCAAAAATTAAATATAACCTCTGCATATATATATATATATATATATATATATATATATATATATATATATATATATATATATATATATATATAATATGTATATCAATATCAATATTTTGTCTGAGGAGAACATGTTTTGCTTTATGTTATACATAAAACTTTGCATCTTCGAAATATATATAATTGTTTCTACTTTTGGCACAAGGCCAGCAATTAACCAGTACATCACTGGTACTTTATTTTAATGAAATAAATAGAGATGATATAAAGTATATATCTTTGGTTTATTACTATTATTATTATTATTAGTATATATATATAAATAAAATTGCAGATGAATCTGGAAGTGGTAGTGAAAAATATACATAGGTACACACACACGCACATGCAAATATATACACATACATGCACATGCACACACATACACAAACATACATACTGTAGCAGCCAGTGTGCAGACACACAGACAAACAGGGACGGACTAACTTAGAAACAATGGTCACACTCATTCAAACACCACCACCGACACCTTCACCACTAACATATCAACACCACCACTAACACCTTCACCATTAACACATCACCACCACTAACATACCACCACCGACACCTCCACTACTAACACATCACCACCATCAACACTACCATCTCAAACACACCACCACCACTAACATACCACCACCAACACCACCATCTCAAACACACAACTACCACCACCACCACCACCAACAAGGACATCAACATCACCTCTGACGACACTGTTCCAGAGGAGGAAATAGCCAACATTCACCGAAATCAATTACCACTATCCTGTTGTTGTGGTTGTTGTTGTTGTTGTTAACTAATAGCAGCCTGTTTGAAGCTCCAACAATCTTTTTATTTTCTCTCTTCAATTAAGTAGTTGGACAGAGCTTTACACTCATCTCAGGTCGCTTTACACTCATCTCCGACTGCCCCACATAGTAGGCCCTAAAAGATAGTTTTATTGGGATTTTTTCAAAGCCATCCTCTCCCTTATTTGATCCCCTATCATTTGAGATATCCCTTTGTGTACTTCTCAGACAGATGCTAGTATTGTGACTTGGACGTTGCTCCTTATTCTCTCTCTCTCTCACACACACACGCACACACCACATACACTCATAGATATACACACATATATATATATACCCAAACATCAAGTCTTATACATACTTAGTCACCTGTTGATATCCATACCAAGTGTTATATATATAATCATACTTAAACACCAAGTGTTATATATCCATACTCTGATACCAATTGTTATATATCTATATCTATACACAGATATATATTATATATATTTATACTCAAACACCAAAGGTTATATACTCATTCCCAGACACCTAGTGATATATACTTACTTGGACACCAAGTGTGGTTTATACTTAATCTCGGACACCAAGTGTGGTTTACACTTAATCTCGGACACCAAGTGTGGTTTACACTTAATCTCGGACACCAAGTGTGGTTTATACTTAATCTCGGACACCAAGTGTGGTTTATACTTAATCTCGGACACCAAGTGTGGTTTACATTTAATCTCGGACACCAAGTGTGGTTTACACCTAATCTTGGACACCAAGTGGGGTTTACATTTAATCCCGGACATAAAGTGTGGTTTACATTTAATCCCGGACATCAAGTGTGGTTTACACTTAATCTCGGACACCAAGTATGATTCACACGTAATCTCGGACATAAAGTGTGGTTTACACCTAATCTCGGACACCAAGTGTGGTTTACACTTAATCTCGGACACCAAGTATGATTCACACGTAATCTCGGACACCAAGTGTGGTTTACACCTAATTTTGGACACCAAGTGTGGTTTACACCTAATCTCGGACACCAAGTGTGGTTTACACCTAATCTTGGACACCAAGTGTGGTTTACACCTAATCTCGGACATCAAGTGTGGTTTACACCTAATCTCGGACATCAAGTGTGGTTTACACCTAATCTCGGACATCAAGTGTGGTTTACACCTAATCTCGGACATCAAGTGTGGTTTACACCTAATCTCGGACATCAAGTGTGGATTACATTTAATCTCGGACACCAAGTGTGGATTACATTTAATCCCGGACATAAAGTGTGGTTTACATTTAATCTCGGACACCAAGTGTGGTTTACATTTAATCTCGGACATCAAGTGTGGTTTACATTTAATCTCGGACACCAAGTGTGGTTTACACTTAATCCCGGACATCAAGTGTGGTTTACATTTAATCCCGGACACCAAGTGTGGTTTACACTTAATCTCGGACACCAAGTGTGGTTTATATACTGATACTCAACGATATTAAACGGAGGTATTTTACCCAATCTGAAAAGGAGCCTCCCTCTTTGTGTTTTTATTTGACAAATAGAGACTACACTTTTCAGTCTTAGACTGTCACTCTTCTTTAAGAGCAAGTAGAAGGTGGTGTGGTTGTGGACAGTAATGGTAATCTAGGTAACACTCATGTGACACTTGAGTGACACTTGACAGCTTCTGGAGAAACCTCACTCCCGCATCTTTCACTAGGAGTCCTGACATTCTCAAGCATATATATATATATATATATATACATTTAATAACAAAAAGTCAGACACATACACTTATTGGAAAGGCTTACTGAACACACGAGCCGAAACCGCTTGGCGTCGTGGTCGTGATTTTATATATCTATATATATATATCACATACACACTTATTCAAGTTTACCAGTACCTCAGTTCCTCCTTCTCCTATCACTGTTATACTAGTATCCTCTGTGTGTGAGAGAGAGAGAGAGAGACGATGTCCCCTGAAGAGACAATGGCACATGAGCCAAGTTCCGGTGACAAAGAGTGTGACCCAACCCTCAACTGCTACACAATCAATCTACTACCATCAGTAAACCCCTCAAATGTTGCCACCACAAATAACGGCACTACCACCACCACCAACACCACTGCCAGTTCCATCAAGAACAACACCACTACCACCACCAACAGCCCCACTACCACCATCAACACCACTACCACCACCAACAGCCCCACTACCACCATCAACACCACCACTACTACCACCAACAGCCCCACTACCAGTACTAATGCTACCACTGTCAACACCACAACTACTACCAACAACACTACCAGCACCACCATCACAACAGACTCTCACATTGTCACCATGGTCCAGACCAACTCTGGTCAACAGTCGGTGTCAGACATGGATGTCCGAAAGGCTGTTGAGGACTGCAGTGAAGAGCAGGACACTTTGCAGCTGGTTGCAGCAAGCAGTTGCAGCAATAGTAGTGGCGACAGTAGTGTAATGGTGCACCCGGATCACAGGCTAATTGAGCGTCGCTCATACAGCAGCAACGGCAAGGTGAGGCGCAAGCGACGATGTGTCACCAAACGCACCCTCAGTGTACAGGATACACCCATGTATTTGGTCGAGCAGTACACTATTGCAACTGTCCGGGTCAGTTAGATACCTTTTTGTTTTTGTTGTTGTTATTGTTGATAGTCATGATGATGATAGTGATGTTTTTGTTGTTGTTATTGTTGATAGTCATGATGATGTTGATGATAATGAGGAAGCTAGTGATAGTGATTATGGTACTAATGATATTTTGGCTGTTGCAATTGTCATTGTTGATAGTAGTGATGGTGATGATGATAGTGATGTTAGCAACAAAAGCTATGATATAATAATAATAATAATAATAATGAAATTATTGTGTACAGTGCTCAGGTGCACTACAACTCATCAAAGGTGCATGTATAGTACATAGAATAATATACAAATATCAGGGAAGTGAATAGTGATGAGTCATGATATACATGTGTGTATGTGTATGGAGGGGGAATGTTAGGTGTAGTGTTGGCAAATCTCAGGAAGCATGGAGGTTTTAAAGAATGCAGTGTTTCGACAGCTAACAACTGATGCAGGTAGTTTGTTCCCTGGAGGTTTTAAAGGATGCAGTGTCTCGACAGCTAACAACTGATGCAGGTAGTTTGTTCCATGGAGGTTTTAAAGGATGCAGTGTTTCGACAGCTAACAACTGATGCAGGTAGTTTTTCCATGGAGGTTTTAAAGGATGCAGTGTCTCGACAACTAACAACTGATGCAGGTAGTTTTTCCATGGAGGTTTTAAAGGATGCAGTGTCTCAACAGCTAACAACTGATGCAGGTAGTTTGTTCCATGGAGGTTTCAAAGGATGCAGTGTCTCGACAGCTAACAACTGATGCAGGTAGTTTGTTCCATGGAGGTTTTAAAGGATGCAGTGTCTCAACAGCTAACAACTGATGCAGGTAGTTTGTGCCTGGAGGTTTTAAAGGATGCAGTGTCTCGACAGCTAACAACTGATGCAGGTAGTTTGTTCCCTGGAGGTTTTAAAGGATGCAGTGTCTCGACAGCTAACAACTGATGCAGGTAGTTTGTTCCATGGAGGTTTTAAAGGATGCAGTGTCTCGACAGCTAACAACTGATGCAGGTAGTTTGTTCCATGGAGGTTTTAAAGGATGCAGTGTCTCGACAGCTAACAACTGATGCAGGTAGTTTCTTCCATGGAGGTTTTAAAGGATGCAGTGTCACAACAGCTAACAACTGATGCAGGTAGTTTGTTCCATGGAGGTTTTAAAGGATGCAGTGTCTCGACAGCTAACAACTGATGCAGGTAGTTTGTTCCATGGAGGTTTTAAAGGATGCAGTGTCTCGACAGCTAATAACTGATGCAGGTGGTTTGTTCCATGGAGGTGTTAAAGGATGCAGTGTCTCGACAACGAACAACTGATGCAGGTAGTTTGTTCCATGCTTTAGCAACTCTGAGCGTGAAAAAATGTTTCCGAAAGTCATGGGAGCTGTGCTGTTTTCTGACTTTGTTGGCATACCCACGTGTGTTAGACACATGGAAATCAAAAAGGTACTTAGAGTTGTTGTTGATAATAGTGATTATGATGATGATTGTGATTGTCATGATCCCAAACTCGGCAGGTCAGAGAACTATGCCAGCCACTTTACAGAATGTACTGAGTGCACTTTATTGAGACACAATGCTTTCTCCCACCCCAAAATACTCTACTAATTTCCATAATTACTCTAAATGAAAGATTTTTCTAATAAATTATTTTTCAAATATCAATTACAGTACAGGAGGTTCGGTATAAAATATTCTGAGGTTTCTTTCAGAAGCTAAAAAGAACAAATTTCAGCAAAAGTCACATAACTTAGGAGCTTCTCCTTACAAAAAGGTGTCCTTTTTCAGGGGCGGATTAAGCTTGCATGGTGTCCCTGGCTGAAAATTTCTTTAGGGCCCTTATGTCAAATTTAAATCATGAGATTCATCTAGACATATTATTTATGGTAACCAATAAATTAATTTTGAGTCCTTTAAATATTGTGGGACGTTGACTATAGTCCAGTTCTCCACTCTCCAATCTTTCATTCTTTGTGATCTTCTTGAAAAGGTGTACCTGCATGTTGAATTTCAGCTATCTAGCTGTCAAACTATGGCCTATAGCTTGAAACATATCTACATACATACATATGTACATACACATATATTCATGCATACATGCTGGTTGTCTGCTCAATACAAAGTTTGACCACTTCAGTGTACATGATGCTCAGTTCTTGCTTAAGATCTTCTGTGGCTTTTTAGACTAGACATACTTTTCACAAGCCATCCACATAAATTGCACATTAGTTTTGTTGCAGCTTGAAATGTCCATGAGTCTTGAACTTTGAAATGTCAGTTTAGACCTCCTTGAGATTTGCAGATATTGAGACATATGGGGTATTGATAAGGGTAAACTGGTTGGTATAGTCTATAGTTAGTAGGAAGTGTTTTATTGTGTGCTCTTATGAGAGATTGAAGTCCAGCCTCTGACAGGCAGATTCTGCCACAAACTATACACATATATTTATACACACAATTAGAAATGGCACATACATTTACTCATACATTTATACATACATACACTCACACTTATATATCAAGATTAGCATTTTGCTGCTCCCTACACAAAGTATATAAACACTAACTTAACAATTATATTTTCTTGTTAACTGTGTTTTTAAGTAATTTTCCTTAATATGTTTATAACACTGATTTAACTATTGTTTTTTCGTACTGATGACATCTCTGAGAATTTTTTGCTAAGTGGTTTATTTCCTTATTCTAAATAACCTTAAAAATGTACCTCTAATCCATTAAGAGTAGTATCAAAATACTTATTTTAATGACAACACTTCAGTTATTGTCTTGTTGACCCACCAACCATATATCACAAGCTTCTTGACAAAGTTGTTTCCTAGCTTTTAATCTTTTATTGACTTCAGTCATTTAACTGCAACCATGCTGGGGCACCACTGTGAAGTAATTTCATTGAACATATCAACCTCAGTACATTTAAAAAAAAAAGTTTAGTATTTGTTTAATTGATGTAACTGTGGTTTGTGTTAGGAAGGGCATCCAGCTGTAAAATACCCGGCCAAATTTACAGTCCTCGTCAGAGCAAGAAAATAATCTAATAATAACAGGACATATAAGACCCTAGAATGGGAAATAATGAGCATCAATGATTGTTGTACAACCCTAGGTCTGTTCTTATCCAGTATATCTATCATAAAAAAAGTCTTTATTCATTGTCTTTATTCATGTGCCTTTTTATATTGTCTAACATTACATTTTCAAACACATTTTTCGTTTTCTTTTTGTGAAGGAACATGAACTAGTTGTTAGGGTGTTGAGCTCATGGTCATAAGGCTGTGAGTTCAATTCCTAGACCGGGTGATGTTTCATGTTGCTTTTCATAAGATTGGGATCCCTATCATTAAAACACCTGAGAGAGTTCTTTTACAACACAACCTTGTAGGAGGCCAGCTAAAGTGTGAACTGTAAATTTCATTTATCTTTTTTTTTTACATGGCCTCATGAAGTTGTGGGTTCAATTTCTAGACTGGGTGATGTGTTGTGTCCTTGAGCAAGGCACTTCACTTCATGTTGCTCCAGTTCACGCAACTGAGTACTAGCTGCAATTGGGGAGTTAGCCATGAGATGGACTAGCATCCCATCCATGAGGGTGGGGGGAAGTCTTGTTCTCTTAGTCACTTAATGTCCATGAAATTGAGATAAGCTCCAAGCTTCATCTGATCCTATGCAACCATGAAAAAAATGAATCTAAAATGCTAACTCTAACCTTTCCCCTTTTTCAAGATATGATGTAAATTTGAGGCTGGTTTGGCTGCTATTTCTAACAGCTACTTTGCTTTATCTCTCTACATGTAACAAGTACTATTACAAATGTGCATTGTTGTTGTTGTAGCTAGTGCTGTTATTGTTATTGGTGGTATTGCTACTAGTGTTGTTGCTTCTGTTGTTGAATCTATTGCTGCTGTTGTTGTTGTTATTCCTCCCTCAAGTACTACTCACTCCCCTTCTACTTTCCCCACTTATTCAATTACTACTCCCCTTCTACCCCCCCCCCTCGCTCCCTACTCCTTCATCACTCTCCTACTCCTACTCCCACTCCAGGATCCTTGACCTGGCTCCTACCCATCTTTCTCCCCCTCCTCCTCTCACCGTTGATTGCTTTTCCTACAATTCCATCTTGTTGTAAATCACACACACACACACACACACACACACACACACACACACACACTCGCAGCACACCTTCTCCCCCTTCCACAGCAGCAATGTTCACAACAAGTGTTGTATTGTTTCAGAGATGTGTTTGTTTACTCACAAGGAGAGAAAACTATGTCACTTGTTTTGGCAAGATTCCACCACTCATCATCATCATCATCACAACCAATATCATAATCATCATCATCATCATCATCACAACCAATATCATAATCATCATCATCATCATCATCATCATCACAACCAATATCATAATCATCATCATCATCATCATTATCATCACAACCAATATCATAATCATCATCATCATCATCATTGCCATATTTGTCACCATCATCACCATCATCATCATTATTATCATTGTTATCGCCATCATCTCTATTATAATCATCACCATCACCTGCAATAGTAACAACATTATCTTCGACACCATCATCATCGCCATCATCTGCTGCAGTAACAACATTATCATTACTGTCATCATTACTGTCACCGCCATTCCATCTCCCTCCCTTAAACTTTTACATTCTTGATCACACTCATACATTCTCACTCTCCATCATGTCTCTACATACAGATGTACATGCATATATATAATTAAACAATAAGATACACAAATACACCGTTCACTGTGCAAGAAGGAAAATCATTTATTGCATAATGTTTACATAATGTATTAATATGTGAAGTTATTACATCTAGAAAGCGCTAATCCCGATATGATATTGGGATAAATCGGATTCCATGATGGTAGATATACCTTCGCACATCAATCTGTCAAAACAATTATTTACAACTTACATAATTATGGAATATAATCTAATAAAGTTAAATAAAAGAAATTACATAGATGATTATATTTTTCACAGCCATACTTTTTCAATTTCAATCTACAAGTCTTTATATTTTCTGAGCTTGTCAATTTTTTTTGCAGCAATATAGCGATCACATGGGATGCTCATATCAATCAATAAACATACTTTGTTATTTTGGTCTTCTGTTAGCTTTGATGGATGTATGTACAGGAGAGTCCCAAAGAATCGTTACATTCTCTCCCTCAGTTACAAAGGGTGATGTTTATACTACTTGTCAGCAGTTTTGATTTTATAATGCTGACATATTAACCTCTGTCATGCCTTGATTTATACTCTACTGGTGCTAAAAGTTTACAACCAGAGATTAAGTGGTCCACTGTTGCAATCACATCATTGCAGAATCGGTACTTTGGATCTACTCCATTTCTCATCACATTGGCTTGATAGTTCCAAGTTATTAACCCTTTAATGTTCAAACCGGCCAGAATTCTCTACCTCTTTCTGTTGAAACTGGCTGTAACCCGTCGCTCAAACTGATGTTAAGGTATTGTTCTCAAAATAAATACTTTCAAAATTTCATAGATTCGATGTTATGTGAGATAATTATGCGAGGTAAAGCCTTTACAATTAAAATATAATAGTATATATAGAGTAATGTAAATGCTAAAGGGTTAAACTTTGATTTTGGCAGCTAAAATAAAACCTTTACTCTCTGCTTTTAGCCCTGTGCTATGTATCCACTGATGGGTATACTTCTGGTCAACATCAGCTGGTTTGCCATACAGAGGTTTCTGTTCCCACCTCAATGTTAATTGTTCATGCCCTTTTTTCTTAACCATTAATTTTACTTGCTTTGCAACAACTGTGGTCCATGGTTCCCTCGGCCTATCCAGCCTGAAGAGAGAGGACTGGGTGATGCAGTTAGTGTGTGTGTGATTGGAAAAATTAGGCATTGTATGGGTAATGACAGATAGAGAGACAGGTGGGTCAAAGTGGAGTTGATAGTTGCAACAACATAATTGATTTCTAATTTATACACATGACCAGCAACTTTGGGGTAAGGGCAAAGTTGATAAAATCCACCCCAGTATTTGTCTCCTAACAACATAATGTACATTAATACACAAATCTAGTTTTATTCAGGACTGTAAAGTAACCTTATTAATAACTTGAGTATTTGCTCTGGCACTTTATACTCTGAATTCAAATCCTATTGAGATCAACTTTGTTTTTCACATTTTCTGGATTCATAAAATAAAATACTAGCTCAGGGTGGATTTGCAGAGTTACGTGTCAAATGTGATGTTTTGTTGTATTTGTTTTGGTTCTTTACATTCTGAGTTCCAATCCTACTGTGGTCCTACTCTGGTGTTAATCTGTCATCCCTGGTTGTCTTAAGTGGAGTATTTTGGACTATGATACCCAAAGTATTTCAGTCTGAGGATATCTTTTCTCTACCAGTTTTTGTTTTACCAACCTCATCTCTCATAACTTAACTCTTTCTTGATGAAGGACTAATGTTTGATATGTTGAAACATTCTTCTTCCTTTTCCTACAAGTGTGAAACTAATAACACTTGTGTAATTCTTCTTCATGTTTGTCTTTTTTAATATATATATATTATTTATTTATGTTCATATACGGAACAAAAGTGCTACCTTAGGTTTCAAGGCCCAATATTGACTTATCTCCAGAATGTAAGAGAGATAAAAATTGTTACCTATCTTCAAACGTTTATAAGAGTTTATAAAACACCGTTAAAAGTAATGCATGCTAAAAGCACTAGTTTACGAAAAACATATAACAAAGAGAAATAACTCGAAGATATAAATTTGAAAAGCGAGATCATACATGTTAGTATTGGTAGGCTATCGCAGAAGTATAGTATGTGGTGGAATGTAATATAGAAATGGTAATATTTATTAAGGTATGGAGTAGAGTAGTATAGAAGGTGTATTGTATTATGTCAGTATGGAAAGAGAAAGAGAAAGATATTACTAGTATCTCCACTCCTTCAGGAATCCTGATGTAAGAACCAGTACAGCTCTGGCAAAGAAAAGTCTGGCAATTAAAGGAGAAAGGAGTCCCACATAAAATCACTTGAAAGATCCAGTCCTTACACTAATGACATCTATGGATATTACTATATATATATATATATATATATATATATATATATATATATATATATATATATGCCAGCCAGACAAGAGTTTTCCTTCTCCCTGTCTTCCCCATTTCTCTTTCTTTTATTCCTTTTTCTCTATTGTCATAGTATAAGCCAGATTAATTAAGAATTTGTTTTTTGTGTTTTTAATGACTCTGAAAGATGGTTGGCATTAGGAAGGGCATCCAAACATAGAAACCATGTGCACTCTGTAAAGAGACAGTGCTGGTGACATGAAAAACTTACTCAGTACACCCTGCATGGTGGTTAACATTATGAAGGATATCCAGTTGTAGAAACCATACCAAATATGGATCCTATTAACAAGATTTCTCTCTGACTTGTCTAATCTTGGACTGTGACCATCTGTCCAATCCATGCCAGCATGAAAAGTGAACTTAAAATGATGATGACAACTGGTAGTGTATCAAAAATATGTTATCATTATTGTTATCATAACTTGTCATTACTTTTTGTGTGGTGGTGATGGTGGGACTTCTTATCAACTTGGAGCTCTTATAAACTGAGGGTGAAACATTGATCTCCCTCTCTCCCTTTCTAATTTCTTCTTTTTAATTAACCAATGAAATTCAATTTAGGATTTTCTTCTGTTTTAACTTATCTTCAGTTTCTTTGTCATTCTCTCTCTCAACTACCCAGTCAGTGTATATTTTGTAACAATAATATATATTCTCCTGCCAGCAACTAATATATATATATATATATATATATATATATATATATATATATAGCCTTTATTTAATGGATTAATCAACATTTGAAAAACCAAAAATTTGTTTTGTTTAAAAAACAAACCCCTCCTACCTATTGGAAAAAAAATACAGGAAAGATATTTTGAACAAAAAATAATTTTAATTTAATTTAAATTGTTTTTGTCATATTTATTTTTCAAACTTTAAACTCTGAAAACATTTTTTTTTTTGTTTCACTGACTTGTGTGTAATTTTATACAATTTTCCAAAAGAAAAAAATATGAAGTTCTATCAAATTGTCCTCAGACTCAAACATACTAGAAGCAAGACAAATTATTCCATCTCTTCCCACAAGGTGATATATTTATATATATATATGTATATATATACATTATTCTTTTCTTCTTTTACTGAGCTTCAATCATTAGACTGCAGCCATGCAGAGACACTACATTCACAAAGATACACTACATTCACAAAGATATAGTTAATCATATCAAGGCATCAGTATATATTTGTTATTTTTTTCAAACCTGATATTTATTTTATATCTTTTTCAAGTCTGGTACTCTTGTTATTGAAGTGTTAAGTTAAATGACAGAAACACAGACACAAAGGTAAACACAGACATGCATAGACAAACATAGAGTCAGTCAAATATAGATGATACACATACACACGACAAGCTTCTGAAGTTTCCTTCTATCAAATTTCACTAACAAGACATTGGTCAAGCCAAAGATATAATAGAAGACACTTGTCTAAGGTGCCACATAGTGAGAGTGAATCTGTGACCATGTGGTTGTGAAGCAATCTTCTTAACCACACAGCAATGCCAGCACACACACACATACACTACACACATACAGCAGAGGTTTGTCTTTCGACCTGTTTCTATAATTCATTGTTGTTATATGACTGTGACAACATGCCTCTGGTCACTTTATTCATCGTGTCACTATTCCTTAACTTTTTGTGTTCACTCTGAGAAGAAATTTCTCAATTATTCACTCATTGAGTGCTTTGTGACAGCCTCTGACAATTCGATTGTTCATCTGCTATTGTGCAACTTCGGTTATACTCATTATTATATATATATCATTATCATCCCCATTTAACGTCCATTTTTTTCCCATTAACATGGCTTAGACGAGTTGTCCTGATTTTGGCTTGCTTCCTATAGCTGGATACCCTTCCTATTGCCAACCACATTTACAGTGTGTACTGAGTGCTTTTTGTCATGTCACCTACATGATCACTTTACAATATGGGCTGGGCGTTTATTGTCATGACGCCGACAAAGCCACTTTATAATGTAGACTGGGTGCTTTTTGTCATGTCACCTACATGACCACTTTACAATGTGGACTGGGTGCTTTTTGTCATGTCACCTACATGACCACTTTACAATGTGGACTGTGTGCTTTTAGTCGTGTCACCTACATGACCACTTTACAATGTGGACTGGGTGCTTTTTGTCATGTCACCTACAAGACCACTTTACAATGTGGACTAGGTGCTTTTTGTCATGTCACCTACATGACCACTTTACAATATGGACTGGGTGCTTTTTGTCATGTCACCTACATGACCACTTTACAATATGGACTGGGTGCTTTTTGTCATGTCACCTACATGACCACTTTACAATGTGGACTGGGTGCTTTTAGTCGTGTCACCTACATGACCACTTTACAGTGTGGGCTGGGTGCTTTTAGTCGTGTCACCTACATGACCACTTTACAGTGTGGGCTGGGTGCTTTTAGTCGTGACCAACTTTGCCTTTCATCCATTTGAGGTCGACAAAAATGTACCTGTTTATTACTGGGGTCGATTCTTCCTCTATATCTCTTTCTCACTCTCTTTTTCCTTCTCTGGAAGAAATCTGTATTCAGACCTGAAGAGGAGCTGGGCTCTACCAGGTTTTAAAAATTCCCTAGAAATTCTGTATGTCAGTACAGTGGCCCTTTAACTCCCTCAGGAGTTGCAGGACCATGTATGTGTGTGTGTGTATATGTGTGTGCACACACATATATATACACGCACACAGAGTCAAAGGCCCTTAAAGAGTGCCATCCTGACACAAAATGTCTTTGGCATTTTAAGCCTGGCAGAGCCCATCTCTGGAACATTTCTTCCTGAGGAAAATAGAGTAGAGATAGAGGAAAAACCAAATTGATCCTGAAAGGCTGAAAGGCAACATTGACCTCTGTGGGATTTGAACTCAGAGAGTAGAGAGCCAGAACAAATACTAAAGCATTTTTTATCTGATGCTCTAACAACTCTGCCAATTTGCTGCCTTAAGTACAGTGCTTGGTATATTCTTTAAATTTCCCCCCTATATATTCCTATTCCTTTTAAATCCCTCTATTTTTGAACCCCTTTGATACCAACCTACTTAAAACCAACCTTTTTATATGATATAAAAGTGTTTTTAAATGTTCATACTCATTAAAACATTACATCATAATTTTATGTAAAAACATAAGGATTTTCTAATTTAGTAATTATTCCAGCAACTTATGGCGAGGGAAAAAATTGATTATTTCGACCAAGTATTTTACTGGTACTTTATTTTATTGACCCCAGAAGGATGATAGGCAAAGTTGGCCTTGGCAGGATTTGAACTCAGAATATAAAAGGCCATAACTATATGCTCTAAAGCATTTTGTCCAATGCTCTAATTATTCTGCCAAGTCACCACCCTTAAAAATATTGATTTCTAATTCAGGTATGAGGCCAGAAAATATGTGGGAACAGCAAAGTCTATTTACTCAACTCCTGTACTTAACTGGTACTTTATTTTATTGACAACAGAAGGATGAAAGGCAAAGTTGACCTTGATGTGATTTGAATTCCAAATGTAAAGGAATGTAATTATATGCTGCAAAGTATTTTCTAAAATGCTGTAATAATTCTACCTCTCCACCAGCCTCACATCAACCTAATGAAAATAATTAGTTACATAACTAAAGTTTTCCAAATTTTTTATCGTTTTCGAAATTAATTGAAACACATTGTGGATTTCATTAGAATTATGGTAACAAAGGGTTCAATTCCTATATCCTTTATGATCTTATATCATATTCTTTTCCATATTGTCTATTTTAAATGTTTGTGTCTTACAGAAATATGTATATTTTAAAATCCTGACTCTTTTGTCTTGTGTTTCTGGACTGAGTGGTACATTGTGTTTCTGGACTGCAAGACATTTCATTTCATGTTGCTCCAGTTCTCTCAGCTAAAAAAGTAGTTAGCAGCAACAGCTGGGAGTTAACTCTTGCAACAGACTACAGTTCAGCCCAGGGAGGACATGTTTCATGATTGAACTGGGGCCCAATATAATTAAAATACCTGAGAAACCTCCTATTAGATGTAGCCTCATAAGAGGCCACCAAAACTACATGGCTATAACTGTAACAAAATAACAAAACCTATGTAGCTGTGAACCATAATAAGAAACATTCAGACCAGTTTTTTTTTGTCTGAGAATTTCAAAATTTTGTTCCATTTCCTCTCTACTAGTCTTTAAAAAGGTCAGGCACTGCTCTTCCTTGTCTGATTAAGCCATTTTTTATCATTCCACCTTCCTGGTTTACATTATTCTTACAAGAACACAATAATAAGCATTTTAACTCTTGATAACAAACAGCCTCAAACTGTCTTCTTCTATGATACAAAACTTTATTTTAAAGTATTTATATTTATCTAAAAACTTTGCATCATAATTTTATCTGAAAACTTTTGTTATGTTACAAAAACCAGCTTAAAAGTAAGAAAATTAGTAATGTTTCTAAATCCCTCAAAGTTCTTAATTATTTAAAAAATGACTTGTAAATCATAGGCATTGACTTTCATTAAAAATATGGCAATGAAAGAGATTAGCGTCAGCCTATGCCGACGACATAACCGTAATGGTGTCGAAAACCTCGGAAATCAGGATAAGCAGCAACCTATTACAGGAATACAAAACGTTGACAGGAGCAAGACTAAACCCAAACAAGTCTGTCAGTTTTCAACTCGGCACATGGAGAGGCAAACCCATGCCTTCCGACAGTGTCGTTGGACGCTGGACGGAAGGACCGGTGAAATTGCTTGGGGTCTGGTTCGGTCCAGACCTCCAGGTGGATAAGAACTGGAACGAGGTCATGGTGAGTGGGTTGAGTGCAAACTCTCCTTGAAAGGTCGAGCGGAGGTGGCGAAAACTTACATAGTGTCCGTCACCTACTCTTCAAATTCCTCTGGAAGAAACAGGCTCCATTGGTGAGGAGATCCATCTGCTGTCAACACCCTTCTAACGGAGGGCTGGGCATGCTGTGGCTGATGATGCGCAAACATGCGCTGAGGCTACGCCATCTCCAGGTATTCCTGACCGGTGAACCGGTGTGTCTGTCGTTTGTGAGACAAGCTCTTCCACAACTCATCTCACTAACAGAGCTGCAGTCCTGGGTCAAGCGAAGACCGAAAATGAGTGCCTGGCACCTCGAGTGCCTACAGGCGCTCACAGCCCTCTACCAAGCGGAAACGGCAATCAGCAAAGACTCCACTTTGACATTCTATAGGGGATTAGTGGAGGATAAGTGCGACAACGTTCTCTGGGAAACTCTAGGCATCGAAGAGGATGAACTGACCAGTCTATTTGGGAGGAATTTCCCTCCAGGGCCTATGGATAACTTTCAGAGGTCTCTGGCCTGGCAGTGCTACCGAGGAGCTCTACCAGTTTGAGACAAAATCTACAAGCACGGACATCCTGGCAGAGATCCTGCCAAAAGGACCTGTCCAAGATGCGAGCAAGACATCGAAACCGTTCTGCATGCAATTGTTCAGTGCCCAGGGGTGACCGACCTGTGGAATTATGTCGAACAGCTGCTGTCACATGTGGGACACATCCAGTTGTCAGCCGAGTCCATTGTGAGGATCACCCCGCCGCCTTCATTTAAGAATGAAGGAGAGGCGGTTTTCCTCTATCTGGTGGCTATGGCAAAAGAGGTAATATGGTGGACAAGGTTAAAAGGACTCAGGGCAAACACCTGTCTCTCCGGACAACAACTTATCCCCTTCTTTAAGTATCACTTCAGGAAGAAGGTGAGAGTGGAGAGAGAGGTGCTACACCCCAGTAAATTCGCTGAAAGGTGGGTGAATGTGGAAAAAATGGCCCAAATGAATGGGCCTTCTCTGTATATAAACCTGTAGGTTGAGGAAGATAAACAGAGGGAAGACAGGAACACCTACAAAACGTGTTCCTGGTGTTGAGGGTTCTATCCACGGGGTGTCAACCCTGCAGTAACGTCCCCCCCCCCCTACTGGGGATTTCAATTGTTATTTTATTATATATAGTTTATTGTTATTTATTAATGTTAAAGTTATTTTTATGTAAAACCCCCGCCGTCACGTCTTGTAATGTCCCATTTTTGTACGCCCCTGTGGCAAATAAAGAAAGATATCTATCAATCTGTATATTACTAAAAGTCTGAGATTGCTTGCTTGTCTCTAATGTAATACAGGTAAAAGGGCGCATAATGGGGAAAATACTTTGAAAGAAAGTTGCCCCTGAAATGGGAATACAAATGGAATAAAACAAGTTTCGCGTAAATCGGAGCACGGATTCCCGAGATATGGGGTTTTTCCGGGTACCTTCATAAGCAAAGAGAGAGAGATAGAGAGGAAGAGATAGTGGTTGTGAGAGAGTAGATTGAAAGAGAGACATAGAGAGAGGGAGAGGAGACAGAGAAGGAGAATGGAAGAGAGCTGGTGGTGGTGGTGTTGTGTATATGTGAGTCTATGACCAGTGCATATAGATCACAGGCACCCACATCATCATCATCATCATCATCGTTTAACGTCCATCTTCCACGCTAGCATGGGTTTGGACGGGAGTTTTCCCACTTGAAGCAAGATTTGTTGTCCTGCTCGTATAGGACTGTCTGGCAGGTTTACTACGGCTGGATGCCCTTCCTAACACCAACCACGTTTACAGTGTGGACTGGGAGGTTTTTACCGTGTTACTTACACGGCCACATTACAGCGTAGACTGTGTGTTTTTTTGTCGTGACACCTACACGACCTCATTTGTTTAGGACTGGATATTGTGGTACCAACATAACTTCACATTTAAGGGGGTGGTGTGGATGGGGTGGGGGTAGTGGGACGGGGGTGTATTTTGTTAGAGGTGCCTACTGACTGTAGGTTTCGCTTTGTACTTCGGTAAGGCGGGTCTTCTGTATAACTGTGTAGCGCCAAAGATCTCGGTCCAGTGACATTGTCTTGGAGAGGTGTAAGTGTGTGAGGTCGGAATTTATCAGGTCGTCCCAGGTTTTTCTGGGTCTGCCTACTCCCTGGCTACCGTCTATCTTTATTGCCCTGCACTTTTTTATACAGCTGTCGTCTTTCATGCGCATCACGTGACCATACCAACGTAGTCCTCTCTCGAGTAAACAGCATCTGATCCCTCTTATTCCTAATTTCTCCCTTAGTTCGTTTATGCTTTGCCGTTCACGTATATTACTATTACACATCCAGCGGAGCATGCAAGCTTCGTTTCTCTCCAGTCTGCGTAGATCCTCTGCACACAATGCCCAAGTCTCACTGCCATGTAACATTGCTGTTCGTATGCAGGCATCATACAGCCTGCCTTTCATTTTTAGAGAGAACCCTTTAGCGGCCAATAGTGGTATAAGCTCTCTGAACTTTTTCCATCCCGTTCTGACTCTAGCTACTGTACTTTCAGCGCACCCTCCCCCACTGCTGATTTTGTCACCCAGGTAACGGAAGGTGTCCACTATTTCTATAGAACCATCTGTGCAATGGAATGAGCTAGTATTTTGTGGGCACTTGCTGCTACTTATTGCACCTGAGCACCGGCCACATATAAAATCTATATTCTTAGTTAGCTTACCTGTGATCCCACTACATCTTTTATGCACCCATACTTTGCATTTGTATATATATACATACACACACACATATATATATGTACACACACACACACACACACACACACACACACACACACACACACACACACACACACACACACACACACACACACACACACATATATATGGGCCTTCCAGTTTCATTTCACATTATATATATGTCTGTATATTTTAATTATTTAAAAATTATTTTTAAGTGAACATGATTTAAAAAAAAATTTTTAAGCAAACGTGACCCAACGAGTCATGGGTGGTCTAGTTTTTATCTAAAAACCTTGCAGCAAATTTTATGTTAGAACTTTTATTAATTGTGCTCTAAGCATCAGCTTAATAATGAGAAAGTTAGTTATATTACTAAATCTCTTCAAATTCTTGATTATTTTGCAAATCATTTAAAAACCATAGGCAGTTGCTTTCATTATAAATATAATGAAAAAGTTATAGCCATCTTCCCTGCTGAGGTCAATTTTGTCCTTCATCCTTTCAGGGTCAATAAAATAAAGTACGAATGCAGAGCAGCAATGTCAGACAAGGTGCCTTGTGATATTTGTTTTGTTTCTTTGCACTTCCATTGAGCTCAACTTCACTTTTGATCCTTTCGGGAGTCAATAAAAAAAATAGCCCCTGTCTAGGGCCGTGGATTGGCAGAATTGTTAGAGTGTCAGACGAAGATTCCTTGCAGTATCTATTCTGACACTCTACATTCCAAGTTCATATTCTACCTATGGATTCAATTCGTACTGATGGCCAGGTTTCAGCACACCCAACTACTGGAACAACAAAAGATTATGAAACCAACAATGGGTGGGAGAGAATTGTGGCCATCTGCTATTGTAGTTGAACAATGATGGGGAGAGAGGTGACAATATTTGAAAACATTTCTTTGTTCTAAAACAAGTTTAGAGGAGGTGTGTCTGGTCTGATCAGATATGAACTGGACTGGCTTAATTTGGTGTGGTCTGAACTGGACTGGCTTAGTTTGGTCTGGTTTAGTCTGAACTAGTTTGGCCTTGTTTTGTGCCTTTATTGCTTTCACTGATATGTCTAGTGTACATGCTACAGCATTCTATAAACCTGCTTTGAAGTGTTTGACCTTGATAACAAGGTTATAGTGATTACACCTCTTATCTTCACAGGGGCTCTCTCTCTCTCTCTCTCTCTCTCTCTCTCTCTCTCTCTCTCTCTCTCTCTCTCTCTCTCTCTCTCTCTCTTGCTATACCTATCTATCTGTCTCTGTGTGCTTCTGCATGTCTCAACCTTATAATTACTGTCATATTTTTCTTCAGAGGTTAATCTTAATTTTATGGAAAATATCACTCCTCCCTTTCTTTGAATATACAAATGTTTGCACTATTTTTTCCCTCCTCTCCACTTCACTAATTGTTATGTTGCTGTTAATATTTGGCTGATTGTTGGGCATCTAATCAGAATTATAAGCCTATATATATATATATATATATATATATATGTGCACTCTTTTCTCTCAGCTGTCAACCCCATATGGAGATATATAAATATATATATAGGTTGTGAGAGCAGATCTCATATCGCTGACACTCACAGGGGAGATGATGAAAGAATGCGACGAGTGGAGAGATGTTGTGCTGAAAAGGACCCATCCAACCCATGCAAGTGTGGAAAAACGAATGTATAAACGATGATGATGAATATTTTTACCCTTTTATTATGGACACACTAGAGCACCACCACCTTCAAGGGATTTAGTCAATCATATCCACCCTAATACTTTTGTTTCAAGCCTGGTACTTTATTTTTATTTGTCTTTTTGTTGAGCTGTTGATTTATAAAAAAAATAGATACAGACACAAACTCAGCGACACACACACAAACACACACAAACACAAATTCAGTCACAGACGCACACACACACATGCATGCATACACACATATACAACTGTGTTCTGCATTTTCTCTCTACCAAAATTCACTCAGATGGCATTGGTGAGCCCAAGGCTATATTAGAAGACACT
Organism: Eledone cirrhosa; assembly: GCA_964016885.1. Lineage (NCBI taxonomy): Eukaryota > Metazoa > Mollusca > Cephalopoda > Octopoda > Eledonidae > Eledone > Eledone cirrhosa. The sequence goes on along the minus strand of OZ024742.1, from coordinate 32,482,150 downwards.
TTACCTGGAGTACCATCACACAGTGCAACTGAACTAAACAACCATGTCTGCACCAGACCACATTCCAAAGATGCTTACTTAGAAAGAAATTTAACCAAAGCTCTTTGTGAAACTATTTTTGCAAAAACCAAAACTCAAAATGTATCTGGATATCTGGAGTTTCCATGGATCACCATGTCTGTCAGAAACAGTGCAAGATATTCCAAAATAAGAACAGTGTCTACAAACTCATGGATTGGTAATTAGATGGTAGTGTGTGTGTCTGTGCCATGAATGTGTGCAGGTTAGTGGTTAAGGTGTTCAGCATACGATTGTAAGGTTGTGAGTCTAATTTTCAGCAGTTTGCTCCAGTCCCACCAGCTGGCAAAAATGTTGTACCTGTAATTCAAAGGGTCAGCCTTGTTTCCCACTGTGTCATTCTGAATCTTCCTGAGAATTACACGAAGGTTACACATGCCTGTGGAATACTCAGTCACTTACATGATAGATTGTACCTGTAATTCCAACATCCTGTATTGTAACACTTTCATGCTGAATCTCCCTGAGAATTGTATGAAGGGTACACACACCTACTCAGTCACTTACACAATATAATTCAAGATAGGTTGTATCTGCAATTCAAACATCCAGCCTTGTCTTATACTGAGTCATGCTAAATCTCCTTGAGAATTAAGTTAAAAGTGCCTGTGTGTGTGTTGTTCCACTGATCTCACAACTGAAACACTTGTCATCATAACTAAGGTACAACATGTGTGTAATGTGCTGTTATATTAGTTCATCTGAGATTAGGATATTTAGCAGCTAGAATAAGCCTTAAATAAAATGTTGAAGGCTGAACGTCAACACTCCTGGAATCATAGATTCAACCACAGCAAGAAACAAAGATCAAATAAACTACAAATGGTATGCCAGCTCTGCATTTTCTCATTCAATATTATCATTATTATTAACATCATTATCATATTATCATCATCATCATCATCATCATTGTTCAACAGCTATAATCCTCCTTCACCCATTTTAGCTTTCATAATATGTTGTGATCCTGTGGTCAAATGATGAGAATGTCTAGGTGGGATTTGAACTGAGAATGTAATGTGTCTGAACATCTTCATCATCATCTGTCTTCTTTGGCTACTCTCGAGTCTCAAAGACTCCTCGCTTATTAATTTTTCAAATTTTTCCAAACTCCACTGCTCTTATTCCCCCACCCCCATTTATTAAATTTTACTAATCTATCTCCAGTGAAATTTTCTTTTCTTTACACATTAAAAAACATAAATAACAAAAAAAAAAGTACATTACCAGATATCCCATATGTTATAAAATAAATAGGATAGGGTGGGTTGGGGTTCTCCATATGTAAACTAAATGACTAATTCTGGTTTTTAAAAGAATGAACAGAGACAACCTAGAAAAATTACCGATTTTCTAAACACCCTGCTTATTTCAACTCCCCCACTTATTAACCCCCCACCCCATTATTTGGGATCCGTGAGTATGTAAACATGTCCATTCCCTATTCAGTTTTGTCCATTTGTTATTTGTTCATACTACATGTGCTCACTTCTATTTCTTCTTCTTAATGTTTTACAATATATTGTACTTGAGTTTTGCTCTCTTATCCAACTGATTCAATATTTCAAACATAGCATATCTAGATTATTCAATGTGATCTTCTTTTCTTAAGACAGCCAAGTGGAATTTGCAGGAAATTTGGCTGCTATTTCTACACCATGGAAAAACGAATGTAAAATGATACTGATGAAAATAGACTTGTGTATATATGTATATGTACATGCATGTGTGTGTGTATGAATGTATGTATATAGGTGTTTGTGAATGTATGTGTATGTATGTCATGTATGTATACAGTGTATGTAAAGTACAAAACAGCATTATGATTGCATCAGATGAAATGAAAGCTTTTTTCCTAATGCTACTAATTCTCACAATGATCTGTCTGCTAGTAAAGATACTATAAACATTTGAATTGATAAACTTGTTTTAACACCTCCATCATCATCATCATCATCATCAACGTTTAACGTCCGTGTTCCACGCTTGCATGGGTTTGGACGGGGGTATTCCCACTTGAGGCAAGAGTGATTGTCTTGCTCGCATAGGACTGTCTGGCAGGTTTTCTACAGCTGGATGCCCTTCCTAACACCAACCACATTTACAGTGTGGGGCTGGGAGGTTTTTACCGTGTTGCCTACACGGCCACATTACAGCATGGACTGTGTGTTTTTTTGTCGTGACACCTACACGATCTCATTTGTTTCGGCCTGCATGGTGTGGCACCAACATAACTTTACATAGGAGGGGGTGGGGTGGATGGGGTGGGGGTGGTGGGACGGGGGTGTATTTTGTTAGAGGAGGGTGCTCTGAAAGTACTGTAGCTAGAGTCAGAACTGGTTGGAAAAAGTTCAGAGAGCTTATACCACTATTAGCTGCTAAAGGGTTCTCACTAAAAATGAAAGGCAGGTTGTACGATGCCTGCATACGAACAGCAATGCTGCATGGCAGTGAGACCTGGGCATTGTGTGCAGAGGATATACGCAGACTAGAGAGGAACGAAGCTTGCATGCTCCGCTGGATGTGTAACAGTAATATACGTGAACGGCAAAGCATAAACGAACTAAGGAATAAATTAGAGATAAGAGGGATCAGATGTTGTTTACTCGAGAGAAGGCTACGTTGGTATGGACACGTGATGCGCATGAAAGTCGATAGCTGTATAACAAAGTGCAGGGCAATAAAGATAGACGGTAGTCACGGAATAGGCAGACCTAGAAAAACCTGGGACGAGCTGATAAACTCCGACATCACACACTTACACCTCTCCAAGACAATGTCACTGGACCGAGACCTTTGGCGGTACTCAGTAACAGAGAAGACCCGCCTTACCTAAATATATAGTAAAACCTACTCCAGCCAGTAGGCATCTCTAACAAAATACACCCCGTCCCACCACCCCCACCCGATCCACACCACCCCGTTCTATGTAAAGTTATGTTGGTGCCGCGCCATCGAGGCCGAAACAAATGAGATCGTGTAGGTGTCACGACAAAAAAACACACAGTCCACGCTGTAATGTGGCCGTGTAGGCAACACGGTAAAAACCTCCCAGACCCACACTGTAAATGTGGTTGGTGTTAGGAAGGGCATCCAACTGTAGAAAACCTGCCAGACAGTCCTATGCGAGCAAGACAATCACTCTTGCCTCAAGTGGGACTACCCCCGTCCAAACCCATGCAAGCGTGGAACACGGACGTTAAACGTTGATGATGATGATGATGATGATGATGCCTACTGGCTGTAGTAGGTTTTACTATGTATTTAGGTAAGCTTTCTGAAATTCACCAACACTACACCTGATACCCCCCCTCCATACACATGCACACATGTATATTATGACTCATACACTGTTCACTTTCCTAACATTTGTACATTATTCGATGTACTATATATGCACGAGTTGTAGTGCACCTGAGCACTGTACACAATAATTTCATTATTATTATTTAAGTGTTAATAAAAGGGGTCATATACATAATAAACTGTCATTTATCATTCACATTTAAATGCCTATATATATATAATAGTTGCTGAGATGCTGAAAGCCTCTGGAACGATGGGACAGAACATGGTCACCTGGATAGTAAACCAAGTCATACAGAATGCGGGTTGTTCCGAAGGACTGGCGTAGTGGCATCATCATTAACTGTTACAAGGGTAAAGGAGACGCCGTAGATAGGAGTAACTATAGAGGCATTAAATTAATCGACCAGGTCATGGTCACAGAAAAAGTAATAGCGCAACTAATCAGAGAGAGAATTGATCTAGATGAAATGCAGTTCGGGTTTGTGTCAGGCAAAAGTACCACAGACGCTCTTTTCATTGTACGACAACTACAGGAGAAGTACCTAGCTAAAAGTAAACCCCTATACTTAGCTTTTGTCGACTTGGAGAAAGCCTTCGACAGAGTCCCCCGTTCCATTATCTGGTGGGCTCTTAGAAAACTAGGTGTTGACGAATGGCTTGTGAGAGCTATACAAGCCATGTATAAAGAAACAGTCAGCAAGGTCAGAATTAACAACGAATATAGTGAAGAGTTTAGCGTAAAAGTTGGTGTTCATCAGGGCTCTGTTCTTAGCCCCCTACTATTTATTATTGCCCTTCAGGCTATAACAGTGGAGTTCAAGACCGGCTGCCCATGGGAACTCCTATACACAGACGATCTAACGCTCATAGCTGAATCAATGGCTGAGCTAGAGAAGAAATTCCAACATGGAAGCACGGCCTAGAATCAAAAGGCCTTAAAATTAACCTGGCTAAGACTAAAGTTCTAGTTTGTAGGAAAGAAAATAAGGCGCCGGTCCCTTCTGGGAAATGGCCATGCTCAGTGTGTAGGAAAGGCGTAGGTGGAAACTCTATTTTATATCCCAAATGCAAAGTATGGGTGCATAAAAGATGTAGTGGGATCACAGGTAAGCTAACTAAGAACATAGATTTTACATGTGGCCGGTGCTCTGGTGCAATAAGTAGCAGCAAGTGCCCACAAAATACTAGCTCTTTCAATTGCACAGAGGGTTCTATAGAAATAGTGGACAGCTTCCGTTACCTGGGTGACAAAATCAGCAGTGGGGGAGGGTGCTCTGAAAGTACAGTAGCTAGAGTCAGAACTGGATGGAAAAAGTTCAGAGAGCTTATACCACTATTAGCCGCTAAAGGGTTCTCCCTAAAAATGAAAGGCAGGTTGTATGATGCCTGCATACGAACAGCAATGTTGCATGGCAGTGAGACCTGGGCATTGTGTGCAGAGGATATATGCAGACTAGAGAGGAACGAAGCTTGCATGCTCCGCTGGATGTGTAATAGTAATATACGTGAACGGCAAAGCATAAACAAACTAAGGGAAAAATTAAAAATAAGAGGGATCAGATGTTGTTAACTCGAGAGAAGGCTACGTTGGTATGGTCACGTGATGCGCATGAAAGACGACAGCTGTATAAAGAAGTGCAGGGCAATAAAGATAGACGGTAGCCAGGGAGTAGGCAGACCCAGAAAAACCTGGGACGACCTGATAAATTCCGACCTCACACACTTACACCTCTCCAAGACAATGTCACTGGAACGAGATCTTTGGCGGTACTCAGTAATAGAGAAGACCCGCCTTACAAAGTAAAACCTACTACAGTCAGTAGGCATCTCTAACAAAATACACCCCCGTCCCACCCCATCCACGCCGCCCCTTTCAATGTAAAGTTATGTTGGTGCCACAACATCCAGGCCGAAACAAATGAGATCGTGTAGGTGTCACGACAAAAAAATACACAGTTCACGCTGTAATGTGGCCGTGTAGGCAACACGGCAAAAACCTCCCAGCCCCACACTGTAAATGTGGTTGGTGTTAGGAAGGGCATCCAGCTGTAGAAAACCGGCCAGACAGTCCTATGCGAGCAAGACAACCACTCTTGCCTCAAGTGGGAAAACTCCCGTCCAAACCCATGCAAGCGTGGAACATGGACGTTAAACGATGATGATGATGATGATATATATATAAATGAAAATAGAGAAATTAATGTGAGTAAGAAGCCAACAGTATTTCATAATATATAAGTGACTATAACGTCAAAATGGAAAATAATTAACGTAAGATATATATATTAATCAGTGTATGTTATATTGTTTCTTAAATGGTTATTGCTGTTATTTTCTATCGGAATGTTATTTGCAATAAGTCTGCTCTTGTGTGGTACATCTTCTTTCTGCTATTCCACTTAAGTTGGATTATTTCTATTTAAGCAAGAGGTTTATTTATTCATTTTCTTATTAATAATTAGAATAAAATATTCATTCCTCTATCTTGTTCTGTATAAGACCATATCTTCATAATTGTTTATGATGATTGCTGCCAGATTTTATTTCTACTCTCATTGCTGCTCTGATGATTCAGATTTATTGTTTTTTTACCTTATCAAATTCCTTGCCACAGCAACGTTTTCATGTTTTTAACTTTTATTTTTATTTGTTTTTCCCCCCACTGGGTTTGAATTTGAATAGTCATCTGCAATATTGATAATTGCCTTTACTGAAAGACTTTCTAGTGCTAAATATCACCCTCAGCTCTCTTTTAATGTAATGTATTAACTTACTGATAGTAAATTCTGTTGTGTGATGTGGAGGAAGTTGTACATGGTGGTAAGGTTTGTGTGGCTTGAAAAGTTACAATCTTCAGTCAAATGCTGTAAGAAAGCTGAGTGCTAATAACAGCAGCAACCCCTTACAGTCAAGCGAATTTGAATATGTAGTCCTAGGTATATATATATATATATATATGTGTATATTGTAATGTGGCTGTGTAGGTAACACGGTAAAAACCTCCCAGTCCACACTGTAAATGTGGTTGGTGTTAGGAAGGGCATCCAGCCATAGTAAACCCGCCAGATAGTCCTATACGAGCAAGACAACCAATCTTGCCTCAAATGGGAAAATTCCCGTCCAAACCCATGCAAGCGTGGAAGATGGACGTTAAACGATGATGATGATGATGATATATATACATATATATATATATATATAGGTGTAGGTGTCACAACAAAAAGCACCCAGCTCAAACGGTAAAGTGGTCATGTAGGAGTCACGACAAAAAGCACCCAGCACACCCTGTAAATGTGGTTGGCGTTAGGAAGGGCATCCAGCCATAGAAACCTAGCCAGAAACAGTTCTATATGAGTAAGACACAGTCATCTGACCCAACTTGCCTCAACCATCTAAACCTGTCTAACCCATACTGTCAACCTGTCTAACCCATGCTAAGTGTGGAAAATGGATGTTAAACGATGATGATGATATATCTCCAAAATGACTGACTGGAATGCCTTCAAACATTTTTGCTTCATCAGGGTTGGTCTAGGGTTGGGCAACAACATATTCTGGGATCAAAATTCAGTTGACTCAATTCACCAGTTCTACAAAAGCTAACTGTAACCAATAAGGGAGTCACTACACAGTTCTTTGAAATAAAAGCCAAATCTCCCTCAACATGCATCTGTGAGATGTGATTTGAGGGAGATTTGACTGTAGTCTGTAATAAACTTTTAATCCTTGTTACCATATTTCTAACAAAATATACTGCCTGTGATTTTCAATTAATTCTGAAAAAAAATCAAAGACTTGGAAGGATTTAGTAAACTTAACTTTCTCGTTATTAAGTTGGTATTTAGATCATAGCTTAAAGGTTATATATAATTATGATGGAAAGTTTTTAGATAAATATAAACATTTTACCTCATCCATTACCATATTTCTAATGAAATACACTGTCCATGATTTTCAATTAATTTTGAAAATAGAGAATTTGGAGGTTTTTTGTAATATAACTATTTTTTATTATTTATCTGGTGTTTGGAACATAATTTAAATGTTTTTAAATAAAATTATGATGGAAATTTTTTTAGATAAATATTAACATTTTAACCCTTTTGTAACCATATTTCTTATGAAAGACATTGCATGATGAAAACAGTTGAGTAACAGACAAACTGTTTCACATAGGTCAACTTTGCCTTTCATCCTTACGGGGTCGATAAAATAAAGTACCAGTAATGTACTGGGTAATTGCTGGCCTTGTGCCAAAAGTAGAAACAATTATTTAGTTATGCCAATGTTGACTTAATACTTTTTGTCATTCTTCCAAAGTTGATAAAATAAGTACCAGTAATATTCTGGTATAAATTGCCATACATTCCTCAGTTGTTGTTGATCTTATGCCTAAAATAGAAACCATTATTATTATTGTCACGATCATTAGGACAGTGGATTGGCAGAGTTGGTAGAGCATCGGATAATATGCTTTGCGACATAGAGTTACGGCCCTTTACGCTCTGAGTTCAAATCCTGCCGAGGTTAGGTTTGCCTTTCATCCTTACGGGGTGAATAAAATAAAGCACCAGTAACGTACTGGGGTCGATTTAATCAACTTCCTCTCCCTCTCAAATTGTTAGCTTTGTGACTAAATGAGAAACCATTATTATCTCTATCATTTTCATGGTGCTCTGGCATTGCACTACTAACACAGCTCTGTGTCTTTGGTATGTGTTGGGTGGTTTTTGGTGTTCTTTCTATTGTATTGAAAGTAATTGTAGTATTTATTCGGTGCCTAGTAATGCTATTGTCTATAGTTTCTATATACTAGAATTTTGTCCATACACTGACGCATGTGTGTGCATATGCATACATTTATATGTATGAGTACATCAGATAGGGGGTGATAAAAACTAGCTAGACCATAACCCATATTTGGGGTAGTAGAGTGAGTAATAGGAAAAGAATCAGGACTCTGATGGCTGAGCTCCAGCCGTTCGACAGCTAGATCCAAACGCTGTCGGATCTAGCTGTTGAAACAGCCAGAGCTCAGCCGTCAGGGTCCTGAAAGTGGCCGTGGAGGTGCCACGGTAAAAAAGCACCCACCCCACACTATAAAGTGGACGTGTAGGCGCCACGGAAAAAAGCACCCAGCACTCACTGTAAATGAGGTTGGTGTTAGGAAGGGCATCCAGCTGTAGAAATCAACCCAGAATCAGTTCTTATATGAGCAAGACATGGTCAGCCGACCGGACACTGCCCACAACAGGACAACCCGTCTAACCCATACTAGCGTGGAAGAACGGACGTAAAATGGTGATGATGATGATGATATAAATATAAACACACGAACACAGACACACTTACAAAAATACACACTCACAGACATACATTCACACAAATACATACATACAGATACACTGTGAAGTTTTTTCACCATCCCCTTTCTTCCTTATGCACACACATACATTCACGAAGGCAGCAGGCATAAAGAGGGAGGAATAGTATGAGGTAGTCAAACTACTCCTCTCTCTTTACGTGTTGTGACAGAACCACAGAAATTTATAATTCCTGAAATTTTATTTATGCACCTGACTGTATTTTTTCTTATCCAGAGCATCTATTATTATAGGGGTTGTTTCTGTTTTCATCACCCACATTCAGGTCATTTCTATTTCTATCATTATTCTAGAACAGATCTGGTTATCAGCTGAGTCTATAGCAAAAGTTGAACCTTCACTTTCTTTTAGAAGGGAGGTATGGCAAGTCTTCCTCTCCTTCGTATATGGTGGGCATATATAAAATATTTGAGGACAGAAATCTTCCTCTCTGGCCAAGCTCTCATCAGTACCACTTGAGAGGAAGATGGGAGCAGAGAGGGAAGTGCTACCTTTTAGTGTTTTATGAATGATAAGTAAGTAACAAGATTAATTAGGCTGAACAGGCCTAAACTGACTATGCTTTTCTAAGAGGGATGAAAGAAACCAGGAGAGGGTACTTTCAATAGCTGTGAGACAACAGAGTAATCCAGGGATTTGTGTGGGTTTTTTCTTGGAATTACCCTAAAGTACAGTCCCCCTATTGGGAAACTTTTCCTAGTTGACATTGGTTACTGTTTATTATTGTTATCACAACTATTACAATTATTGTTATTGTTACATCTAATATAATATCCTGCCCTTCTTTTACTTGATGTAAACCCCACCCTCAGGTGTGTGTTTTGTTTTTTCATCCATATATTGTCCCTAGTTTTTTCATCCATATATTGTCCCTAGTTTTTTCATCCATATATTGTCCCTAGTTTTTTCGGTCCTTGTGGCTGATAAATGAACATTATTGAACGTAAAAGTTAAGGCCCTTTATGTTCTGAGTTCAGATCTCGCCGAGGTTAGCTTTGTCTTTCATCCTTACAGGATGCGCTAGGGTCAATTTAATTGACTTTCCCCTCTCCTAAAATTGTTGACCTTGTGCCTCAAAACCATAAACCATTATTATTATTATTATTTCTTTTACAGATCCCTGAGCTCTTTGCTTCAATACGCAAGGCAACAAAAGAGCACCGAGATGACGTCAGTGACAGCAATCTGTTTTTCCATGATGTCAGTGACTCGTCAGAGCCGGCAAAGGCATTCTGTGAGGTGATGTATCTTGGTAAGATACAGGTGGATAGCTGCAAGCTGAACTCGAGTGACATAGACAGACTTATGCACAGGCTGTGTCCCCCTACTGATGATGAAGGGGGGACAATCAATGTGGACAGCCGACAGAGGCATGCCAGCGATGCCAGTGTACGAAGTCTTCCTGCGTCACTTGACAATGCAGTGACTGTCACAGAGAATGACCTTGAGCACCAACAGCAGCAGCTGCACAATGTCAAGTTCAATGGATCTCATGGCAGCGGAAGCAATGAGTTCCGGGCTGCCATTGACTCCCCCTGCAGCTCTGTCGAGAACATTGAAGAACCATTGCCGTCACATGAAATGAAAATTGAGCCACATAAGAGCAGTGCTTACACTTCGTATGCCGACAAGGAAGGCAGCCATGAGGATGGTTTACCACAGAACCTTATTACAGATATTGTAAATCGGACTATGTTGTTCCGACTCGGAAAAGAGGAGATTTCCCTCATCAATTTGGACCAAAAGAGATTAATGCTTGAACGGAAGTTCTCAGACATTTCTTTTGTCTCTCAAGTAAGAAACTTCTTTTTATATTGTTTTTGTTTTTATTAAAAGCATTATTTTTTTCTTAACCTTTTTGTTACCCGGTATTCATGAGGGTTACGTTTCTAGAGCATCCACAAAGAGTGAAAAACTGTAAATATTGGACGTCTTCTGTAAAAATGCCTATAAACGTCAAAATATAACATAAAGTATAATAAAAAAAAGAGGGATTGTCTTATGCGAATGGGTCTCCAATAGGCCGGCAAATACAGTATATTGTTATTAATAATTTAGCGTTAAAAAAAATATATATTGCTACGAAAAAAGCCATTAAAAAATTGTGGAAGATATTTACGATTCCGCGAATATGTGGTGGTTTCCCAGAACAATTATTAGTTAGGTTCTAAGGAAAATTTCGCAAATAACTGCGACTGCAGATGTCGGGACTGTGTATACCAGGTGTACACTCAGACACAAGTCTAAATGTTAAAACATATCTGAGGAGCTTCCGATTCCAGAGTCAGGTCTGATCATTAATAGATTGTTCCTTGAGCTGATCGACAGTGAAACATATGTAATATGTAATAAAATATGTATATGATACAACACTGATTCTTTGTTTCCTTATATATATATCATCATCTTCGTTTAACATCCATCTTCCATGCTAGCATGGGTTAGACGGGAGTTGTCCCACTTGAGACAAGGTTGGTCGGGTGACCGTGTCTCGCTCATATAGGTCTATCTGGCAGGTTTTCTACGGCTGGATGCCTTTCCTAACATCAACCACCTTTACAGTGTGGAACTGGGAACTTTTTACTGTGTTACCTACACGGCCACATTACAGCGTGGACTGTGTGTTTTTATGTCGTAACACCTACACGATCTCGATCTCATTATCTCATTTATTTGGACTGGATGTTGTGGTACCAACTTTACAGAGAGAGGGTAGTGTTGGTGGGATAGGGTAAGGGTAGTGGATTGGGGTGTATATTTGGTTAAGTGGTGCCTACTGACTGTAGGTTTCGCTTTGTACATAGGCAAGGCGGGTCTTCTGTATTACTGCATAGCGCCAAAGATCTCGGTCCATTGACATTGTCTTAGAGAGGTGCAAGTGTGTAAGGTCGGAATTTATCAGATCACCCCAGGTTTTTCTGGGTCACCTACTCCGTAACTATCATCAATTTTGATCACCCTGCACTTTTTTATACAGCTGTTGTCTTTCATATATATATATATACCGTCTAACCCATGCTAGCATGGAAGAACGACGTAAAACGGTGATGATGATGATATATCATCATCATTTAATAAAGAAAAATAAGAGACATGGTATCACATATTCAACTTCAGTTTAATTCATTACACCATACCCATTATATACATTTCAAAGTCATAATACACGTTTTCCAATGCATTGTCAGCAAATAAGTGTTTAAATGTAAATAAAACTAAAGTTTTGTTTCTGTTTTTGATATGCCTGCCATCGAAGAGATGTTGACATTTCTTAATATTGATACTCCATCTGATACCATATTCATAATACCTTATGGTACACAAGATGAGGAGTGCTTACATTTGATTACACGATAGTTGGTCGATTGCTTGGATCAACCAACACTGATTATCTAAATAAATTATATAACTTTGAAATGGTTATGTTAAAATAGACAGCCAATTCAATGTATTTACATATTTCTGCCTTATCAAATGAAATTTGATAAAACAGTTAGTTTCTTGTTAAGAAATATTTTAATGCAACCCATACACACATACACTAGATATATCAACACACACACTAGATATATCAACACACACACTAGATATAACAACGCACACATACACTAGATATAGCAACGCACACACACACACTAGACATGTCAACAAAGATACTGTTGTTCTTGTCATAATTATCTTCATCATTATCATCAGCTTAATCATCATCACCATCAAAAATATAAACATTATCTTCACCACCATATTAATCATCACTTACTATATATGTCATCACTAATATATGTGTCCATCATCATCATAACCATCATCATCACCATTATTCAGCATGTCTTGGGCATTTTAAACCTGGCAGAGCCCATCACTTTCTAGGTCTGAACATTGCTTATTTCTTCCAGAAATAAGATAGAGATGAGAAAAAGTGAGAAACAGTGATAGAGGAAGAATTAAATCCAATATTGGTTTGGTTGATTTGGTTGCTACTTTTAGCAGGTTAAGATGCCCTATTCCACAGCTGGATTTAGACCTTGGAGGGCCCAGGGCACTTCAGGTGGGTGGGGGCCATATACAAAAAAAATAGAATACACATGAAACGCCCAATCTTACATATCAAAGTCAGTTGGTGCAAGTAATTGGAATTGAAAAGTTATACATACAGGTATTGAATTAAAAAAATTTAACCATCCTCATTTCACGTCCACTTTCCACACTGGCATGTGTTGGACAGGTTGTTGCAGACATTTTGGAGCGACCTCATCTTGATCATACATTACATATTTGGCATGGTTTCTGTGGTTGGATGCCCTTCCTAACATAACCACTTTAAAGTGTTTACTGGGCGCATTGTTTTGTATGATACCAACGCAACTTATTTACGCAGCAACATTAAATACTTTTTATTTGAATATTGTTCTGATAACAACCTGATGTTATGATGTTTAAATGATTTTGAAAAGAATCAAGTTTATGGAGTAGTTTAGAAATACAACTAACCTTCATGTTAAGCTTGTGTATGAAGCATAACATAAAGGTTCTTACATAAAATTATGGTGGAATGTTTTTAGATAAATATAAAAACTTTAAATTGATATACTTAACTTTCTCATTATTAAACTGGTGTTTGGAATATAACTTAACAAAGGTTCTTACATAAAATTAAAATAAAAAGATTGAACGGTTTCAGGTGGTTTGGTATCAGAAGGGTTAATTTTTAGTATACATCAAATTTCTTTTTTTTTTTCTCTCTAGGGCTGCAAAAATCAAGACATCTTTGGTTTTACTGCACGGGAACCAGGAAATGTTTTGATTTGTCACCTCTTGAAATGTCATTCTGACAGTGTAGTAAGTATCTCATTTGGCTTTTTCTACATTTCCATATCATTTTTTATTATTTACCAGTCTGTCGATTATTCTTTTATTAGTCTACTGGCTTCAGTCATTAGCCAACAGCCATGCTGAGGAACCACCTTGAAGGGATTTAATCAATTATATCTACCCCAATGCTCATTTTTTAAAGTCTTGTATTTAATTTTTCTTGGCCTGCAAAGTTACAGGACATAAATGCAGACACAAACAGAAGCACAAACCTGAACACAGGAATTCATATATATATGATGGCCTTCTGCAGTTTCCGTCTATCAAATTTCACTGATGAAGCATTGGTAAACTTAAAACACTTGCTCATGGTACCATGTAATAGGACAGGACCTGAAACCACATGATTGCAAAGCAAACCCCTTAACCCTTTCATTGCCATACACTTCCTATGACATTCAAATAATTTTGAAAATAACCAAGAAATTGGAAGAATTAAGTAAAATAACTAACTTGATATTAAGTTAGTGTTTCGAACATAACTTAAAGGTTTTTACATAAAATTAGTATAGAATGTTTTTAAATAAATATAAAACATTTTAAAATGAGTTTGCTTTTTCATCATAGAATCACGCATAGTTTCAGGCAGGTTTAATATCAAAAGAGTTATCAATATAGCCATACTACTGTCAAATAACTAACTATAACTATATCCAATAACTAACTATATCATATAAAGAAAGTACAATAGTGTTTCTATTTATTTTTTTCTAATTTTATTCAATCATTTATCAATAATGGAGTTTTTCACATTTCTATGACATCATCAACGAGTATGAAATTCACTTTTCCATTAGTCTATTGACTGTCCCTAAGGCAATGAATTGTATGGTTTCTCTGATTTTCATGTTACATAACCTCATTTAACTCAAATTGCTTTCCAAGGAATGATGGAAAATATATTGAAGGAAACAGCTATAAAGTTCTTTCCTTTCTTGTGGATCAGAACCTATCCAGGGTAAACATCATCATCATCATAGTCCAGGGTACACTATACCTAAGTAAAATATGTGATGGTCGTAGTAGGAATGCCATTCCTTGTCATCGGTCAACCAAACTGATTCAGAACCAACCTTGGGCTAAATAGCATCATCATCATCATCATCAACTATCAGAAATGTAAAAAAAAAAAAAAAAAAAAAAAAAAGTAAGCTGAAGGCTAATATTTATCTCTTTCATTTGTGTTTGAACAGGTTGAGGAAATTATGATGTCTGTGAAATCAGCATTCAAATCAGCATATGAGCAGAACAAACTCCAGTTGAACCAGATCTGCACCATGTGTCCCTTACATCAATTGCAGAAATTATGCCAAGAAATAAACGGTAAACAACACTCTTGCCCACCACACAGGGCTGACATCTTTGTATTTAGCACCTTAGGCTAGTTCTACAATATACACCCCCTTCTCACAGTTATGTGCCCCATTCTCACAAAAAAAAAAAAGTTCAGCTTACAGTTTTGTAAGCTGACAAACATAGTTTTTGACATTTCATTCTCTGACCATACTAAGAAAATGGCTAAAACTTGCATTTTCTACTACACACTCCACACTGACCCATACCAATGTTATGATCATAACACCATACAGCCCTCTCCACTACTACACAGCAAAGATGTTTAATGATTGATCTATTGGTCACATGAAATTATTATAAACTGAACAGTAACCCTTTAGCATTTAAACCGGCCATATTCGACCAGAACTCTCTCACCTCTTTCTGTTCAAACCGGTTGTAACTAGCCACTCATACGTATGTTAAGGTATTGTTCTCAAAATAAGTAATATCAAAATCTTGTAGATTCGATATTATCATGTTTACTGTGAAAATACTATAGTATATATAGAGTAATGTAAATGCTAAAGGGTTAATGAATCACAGTTTTTTACAAATTTGTATAATCTACTGACTAGGTGGCCTGAATGGTAACATTGGCTTTGGCTAAATGGTAAGAATGTTTACTGATTAATTTATGGGTTGAAGAAATTTATTTTATACTAGAATTCTTTTTCATATGCTGATGTATATGTGTATATGTGTGTGCGTATGTGTATGTGCATATGCATACATTTATATGAATGGGTATGTAAATATAAGCGTGCAAACACAGACGCACAAAAATATACTCAGACATACATTCACACAAACTCACATACATTCACACAAACGCATACATTCACACACATACATTCACACAAACACATACATTCACACAAACACACACATACATTCACACAAACATGCACATACATTCACACAAACACACACATACATTCACACAAACACATACATTCACACAAACTCACACATACATTCACACAAACACATACATTCACACACACACATACGTTCACACAAACATGCACATACATTCACACAAACACATACATTCACACAAACACATACATTCACACACATACATTCACACAAACACACACATACATTCACACACACACATACATTCACACAAACATGCACATACATTCACACAAACACACACATTCACACAAACACACACATTCACACAAACTCATATACATTCACACAAACACATACATTCACACAAACACAAACATGCACATACATTCACACAAACACACATACATTCACACAAACATACACATACATTCACACAAACACACATACATTCACACAAACACACACATACATTCACACAAACACACACATACATTCACACAAACACGCACATACATTCACACAAACACACACATACATTCACACAAACACGCACATACATTCACACAAGCACACACATACATTCACACAAGCACACATACATTCACACAAACACACACATACATTCACACAAACACGCACATACATTCACACAAACACGCACATACATTCACACAAACACGCACATACATTCACACAAACACGCACATACATTCACACAAACACACACATACATTCACACAAACACACACATACATTCACACAAACATACACATACATACACACAAAGTTGCTGAAATGCTGAAAGCATCTGGAGCGGTGGGGCACACTATGGTCACCCGGATAGTAAACCAAGTCATACAGAATGGGGTCATACCAAAGGACTGTCGTAGCATCATCATCATCATTAACTGCTATAAGGGTAAAGGAGATGCCCTAGATAGGGGAAACTATAGAGGCATTAAATTAATTGACCAGGTCATGAAGATCACATCAAAATAGATGGTAGCTACGGAGTAGGCAGACCCAGAAAAACTTGGGACGACTTGATAAATTTCGACCTTATACACTTACACCTCTCCAAGACAATGGCACTGGACTGAGATCTTTGGCGCTACGCAGTAATACAGAAGACCCGTCTTGCCTAAGTACAAAGCGAAACCTACAGTCAGTAGGCACCTCTTAACCAAAATACACCCCATCCCCCTACCCCCACTCCCATCTACACCACCCCTTTCAATGTAAAGTTATGTTGGTACCACAACATCCAGTCCTAAATTTATGAGGTCGTGTAGGTGTCACGACAAAAAACACACACAGTCCACGCTGTAATGTGGTTGGTGTTGGGAAGGGCATCCAGCCGTAGAAAACCCGCCAGACAGTCCTATACGAGCGAGACAACCAATCTTGCCTCAAGTGGGACAATTCCCGTCTAAACCCATGCTAGTGTGGAAGATAGACGTTAAACGATGATGATGATGATACATTCACACAAACACAGACATACATTCACAAACACAGACATACATTCACACAAACATATACATACATTCACACAAACACACACATACATTCACACAAACACACACATACATTCACACAAACACACACATACATTCACACAAACACACACATACATTCACACAAACACACACATACATTCACACAAACACACACATACATTCACACAAACACACACATACATTCACAAACACAGACATACATTCACACAAACACACACATACATTCACGCAAACACACCCATACACTTACACACAGCGTAGTTTTTTTACCATCTCCTTCCTTCCTTTTATACACACATACATTTACGTAGGCAGCAGATGTAAAGAGAGAGGAGTAGTATGAGGTAGTCAAACTACTCCTCTCTTTCTATGTGTTGTGACAGAATTGCAGAAATTTATATAGAGATTTAAGTTAATTATATAACTTTGTATAAAACTATGATCCTTCAAAATTGAATATTGCGTCTTTCTGAGATCTGAACCCTAGGTGGCTGCCTAGTAGACCTAAAGGAAGTACCGATCTTGCACACACATTCTTTTTTTTTCTATCTTTTAACCCTTTATTTACCATATTCCTAACAAACTCCAGTTAAACTAGATTTGTACTATATGTTTCCTACATCAATTACAGAATTTATGTTAAGAAATAAATGGTTAATAATAGACACACATGCACACACACACACACACACTCTCACAGTTGCACACACACATATATATATAATGCACCAAGTACTCTGTAAAGTGGCAGTGTTGGTTTCACAATAAAATGGGCCTCTTTTCAACATTTGAGCACATTGTGTCCTCGGTGAGGCTGGGAAGGTGGTGATGTATGTGGGATGAGAGCAGAGGAAATGGAAGCTACGGTAAGAGACGGAGGGTGAGTAAATGTCACATTGTAGAAATGGCCTCGAAGGGAGTGAAGGACATCTGGTGGTACATTGTGAGATATACCCCTCTTTTTATGCTAGCATGGCTGGACAATTAAGGGAAATCAGGGATGTTAGTGTAGAGGGGAGGTAGTGTTGGGTTATGGGCGGGGTCTTGAAGGGGATATATACATTTTCTGTTTGTATTTTCAGTGCTGAGTACTGTGTGTGGTATAGAGCTGCTAAAGAGAAGGGTGCAGCAGTTACCAGAGAAAGATGCAGCAGAGATGCACAACAGATGGAAGGTACTCTATAACTTTATGAACCATCCTTTATTGTTATTTAGCCCACAGCCAGTCTATCATTGAGCGTTCCAGATATGATTATCCAGTCACTTTTTTAAAAATAGATTTATTTCTTGACCATGATCAACTTATCTTTGTTTCAAGGTCGTTAAATGTGCCTGAATCTTCAAGATTGGGGCAAACTATAAGGTGCTCCATAGTTTGTAATTGCTCACATTGGCAGTTCGAATCATAGGAAAAAGTTCAAGGTTAGCATTTTCCAGTCAACTTCTAGGCAGCACTTCAGTTGTGGCTTGAAGATACAATTCCTCTCCAGAAACACTTTGGGGACATCTGAAAAATGCCATTCTGCAGACATCAGAAGAAGTCCTTGGGTTCACCTTAAAGAATAACAAAGACTGGTTTGATGAAAACAAGGAAATTCAAGAATTGCTGGTGAAGAAAAGATCCACCCACTAGGCTCACTTAGCTCAGTCATCTTGTCCTCTGAAGAAAGCTGCATTCTGCCAGTCATGAACAAAGGGCAGTGTAGAATATGTATGGGTCTGGATGGATGGATTATTTTTTGTTTTTCATGATTTGTTTAATTTGATTTAATTTACATAACTTTTTTGTTTTATATTTTGTATTATTTTTTTCAATATTTATGAGGGAAATTTAAATATTTTTTAATGTTCAGCAAGAAAAGCCACAGACAAGTGAAGAACTGTTGGAAGTGATGATGATGTCTTTAAGATATTTGTGTGAGCAGAAACAGAGGGAACATCATCACATTTCTACTGGAAAATCTACTGGAAAACTAGAGGTAAATATGTATACATATACCTCTCACTCTTATTGTCTTTCCACTCTTGTTGTGCAACCCCAGTTTAATGGTACATGACATGGTCATGTAATTAACATGGGCAAGCTAGAGGTAAATATATATATATATATAACCCTTCTTTCTCCCTGTCTCTTACGCCTGTTTTTCCATGCTTGCACAAGCTGGATGGGTTGGCATAGACCAAGTCAATACTTACGTGGAGCCATTGTTCTCTAAGATAGGCCAGGGGCCACATCTCTCTTACATACACCGTAAATTTTATCATGGCACCAGTACTAGGGTGGTCATCATATCTTTGACACCACTAAAGAGTCCTCTCTACCCTTTGTTTGGCAAGTTTTCTGCAATTGGATGCTTTTCCTATCAAAAACCACTTTACAGAGTGTACTGGGTGATTTTTATCATGTAACTAACACAAGAGAGTACATCATGCCCTTGAGACAACTGAAGAGTTTTTTGGAATCTTTATTTGGCATGATTTCTACAGCTGGATGCCAACCAACTTTCAGGGTGTACTGGGTGCATTTTTCATGGTAGCAGCACTAGAGAAGTTGTGATATAACTGAAGAGTCCTCTCATCCCTTGTTTGGCATGGTTTCTACTGCTGGAAGTCCTGCCCAACACCCAACCACCACATGTATAACGAAATAGAATTGTATAACGAAACAGTTAAAGAAGCTTTTCATTATATCAAGTAGAGAACGTACATAATTTATTTCAAATAGAAATGATTTCTTCAGGGTTAGTGTTGTATCATTCAGTTGAAATCATCAGGAAAGCCCCTGATGATTTCAACTGAATGAAATTACTAGTCTTATAGTCAGGTGGACATGTATATATATATCATCATCATCGCTGTTTAACGTCCACCTTCCAAGCTAATCATCATCATCATACATCCACTTTCCCTGCTAGTAAGGGTTGGACAGGTCATCAACAGACCTGCATCTCACTCACATACGTTCCTGCCCTTTAGAGAATGTACTTGATGTATTTTATTGTGGTACCATCAGTAGGTAGATTGTCATATCATTGATGCAACTGAAGAGTCTTCTCAATCCTTTTTGGTGTAGTTTCTACAGCTGGATGCCCTTCCTATCTCCAACCACTTTACAGAGTGTACTGGGTGTTTTCTTATCACCAACCCTAGAGAGGTTGCCATGCCTTTGACACAGCTGAAGGATCCTCTCAACCCTTCACAGTCTGAATATGGTTAGTGATCAATATAGACTATCCTTACAATTTCATGACCGAAAGTCCCTTTAGGTATGTCCAGGCAATGCAATTGAAGCAAGAAGGAAAATTCCTATTATCTGAGCTTATCCAAGTCTTTTGAAACAATTTAAGACAATACAGTGAGAGAATAACTTGTGTATAAACCAAAATACATTGTGTATAAACCAACTTAGTGAAAGCAATGGACTTATTTTGATCCTATTAGATCCATATCCAGACAGCAAGCCCCCTGTAAATCCTACCAAAGTCAACTTTGCCTTTAGTACTTTCAAGGCCAATAAATAAAGTACCATTCCACTACTGGAGTTCATTCTTCTCACTCTCGCTTACTTTCTTTCTCTCTCACTCACTCTCACACACATCCTCTGTCTCAAACACATTACTCATACACTTTCTTTCTCTCTCACAATTCATTTGTTCACTTTTTTCTTTTTCTATCTCTGTCTCTCTTACACCATTCATACCCCCCCCCCTCTCATCACTCAGTTTCACTCTCCCTTGCTCACCATTCACTCTCTCTTTCTCTCTCTAGTTTAACATAATGGACCATCGAACTAAGACTTCCAAACTGGATAGTTTTAGGAACAAGGCCAAGAAAAGTCTGACTAATTCGTTTGAAAGCTTAATCCGAGTAAGTATGGTTAGTATTTGTTGATGTTGTTGGTGGTGGTGTTAGTGGTGATGTTGTTGTGGATATTTGTTGTTGTTCCTGCTATTATTATTATTATTGTTGTTATAGGGCAGTTAATTGGCAGTATCAGTAGAGCATCAGACAAAATAATTTGCGGTATTTAGTTTCGACTTCATTCTGAGTTCAAATCCTGCTGAGGTCAACTTTGCCTTTCATCATAAAATAAAGTACCAGTCAAGTACTGGGGTTGATGTCGTATTATCAACTTTCCTCTTACCTCAGATTGCTGGCCTTGTACCAGTGTTAGAAAGAATTATTGTTGTTGGTGGATTGACAGTATTGATAGTGTGTCGGACACTGTGCTTCGCGACACAGAGTTATGGCCATTTACGTTCTGGTTTTAAATCCCACAAAGTTAGCTTTGCTTTTCATATTTATAGGTCAATAAAATAAAGTACCAGTAACTTACTGGGTTCAATTTAATTGACTTTCCCCTTCCCAAAAGTTGGCCTTTTGCCTAAATCAGAAACAATTATTGTTGTTGTTGCTGTAACTGTTGTTATTGTATTTGGTATTGCTGTTATAACTGTTATTGCTTTTGTTGTAATTGCTATTGCTGTTGTTGTAACTGTTATTGCTTTTGTTGTTATTACTGTTGTTGTAATTGTTGTTGCTGTTGTTGTTGTTGCTGCTGCTGCTGCTGCTGCTGTTTCTGTTGCATTTTTAATGTTTTATTTTCCAGGGTCGTAAAAAGGATGAAGCAAGAGAAGCATTTCGTCAACGGAGTGGAACTACCGACAGTGAGAGCAGTTGGGCAGCTTACTCATTTGTACGTAAAACATGTCTCTTGTTTAATTGGTGATACTTTGTCTTAGGTAGATGTAATGTAAACAATGACTTAGGCATTTTCCAGACACTAGGTAAAGTGGTCGTGTAGGTGTCATGATAAAAAGCACCCAGCACACACTGTAAAGTGGTTGTGTAGGTGTCATGATAAAAAGCACCCAGCACACACTGTAAAGTGGTTGTGTAGTTGTCATGATAAAAAGCACCCAGTCCACACTGTAAAGTGGTTGTGTAGTTATGATAAAAAGCACCCAGTCCACACTAACGTGATCGGTGTTAGAAAGGGCATCCAGCCGTAGAAACCAAGCCAAATTACAGATCTATATGGGCAAGACATGGTCACTGACTTGACTTGTCTCATGATATGAAGTGAGAACCCATGTAAGCCATGCAAGTGTGGAAGAATAGACGTTAAATGCTGATGATGATGAACATCTATACAACACACGGACACATCCATATATATACATTTAATTTTAAGCCTTTTCTTTTATTTATAAGTAGTTAAAAGCTGTCACTCACTCTGGCTCACTGCCTCCCATGTCATCACCCATGGTATACCTATCATTCTTCTTACCTCCACAATCTTAATCACTGCTCCCCAACCCCACACATAGGAATAAGATGATAATAATGATATTTTCTTTTACTAATAAGTCAAATTCATGGGGGAAATAATTTTAATGCCCTTGTATGTTGTAATATTCACTTTCTCTCCTTCCCTCCCTGAGTGATGGCCCTCTCAAGCTGATCCCGCAACTTGACACCTACTTCCTCACTCTCTCTCTCTCCTTTCTTACCAGAGTGGTGGCTCTCTCAACAAGCAGTGGATAGCTGTTACTGTTCCTGCAGTGTCACTCCTTCCATAGTCACATCTCCTCCACCCCACCCACTCTCATCACACCCTCTCTCTCTCCAGCTAAGGATACAACTACTGCACTAGTGTTAATGTCACATTAGAATGCACCCAGTGCACTCTGCTAGTGATGGCACTGGTGCCACAATAAAATGCACCCAGCCCACTCTGTAATGTGGTAGTGTTGGTACCACAATAAAATGCTCCCAGTCTACTGTGTAAAGTGCTGGTGCCATGATAGTACACACTCTAAAGTGGTTGGTAGGAGAGGCATCCAGCTATAGAAACCATGCCAAACTGGAACATATGAACAAGATATATATGGTCATTTCACCTGTTCAGTCTCAGTGTGTGACAACTTGACTAACCCATTGCTGATAGTGATGAAGCCGATGACAATAATACACAGTTCATTTTTATTTCATCACCTTATTGCTTTCATTTTCTTTCTGTTTATTCATTTAATTACCGTTGAAGTAGTTGGTGCTGATATTTAATGATAAACAAAATAACTAAAGCAAATGCTGTTTATTCTAGGTTAACAAGACAACAGCAAACAAACATGCTACCCAATAGTTGTGCACAATGGATGAATTTGACTTATTTGGAAAAGAAAGTGTTTAAAATAATTAAATATATATATGTATGCTAGTGTCAGACCTGTCAACTCTCTCTGTCCAAAGGGGAGATCTCCCACCCATTTTGGGGTGGGTAAGAGGTATCTTATCTTGTGAAAATGCGTATAGCTTTCATTATGGAACAGTTTTTTTCATGGTACTCCCCGTTTGGGTTTTTAGAGGTTGGCTGGTCTGTAGTATGTGTGTGTTTGTATCATACAAACCTGCAACTTCCATATATATCATCATCATCATCGTTTAACGTCCATCTTCCACGCTTGCATGGGTTTGGACGGGAATTTTTCCACTTGAGGCAAGATTGGTTGTCTTGCTCGTATAGGACTGTCTGGCGGGTTTTCTACGGCTGGATGCCCTTCCTAACATCAACCACGTTTACAGTGTGGACTGGGAGGTTTTTACCGTGTTACCTACACGGCCACATTACAGCGTGGACTGTGTTTTTTTGTCATGACACCTACACGACCTCATTTATTTCGGACTGGATGTTGTGGTACCAACATAACTTTACATCAGATATGGGGTAGTTAGCGAGAAGGTTTAAATAAAATCATCGAATTTGGGGCATAATTTAACAAGCATATATAACAGTAATAAGAGAAGAATTATGGGAATTTAAAAATACAAGAAGATTGTTTTGAACAATCAGATAGAATTATCGAATAACATTGAAAAAGCAAAGATTGGATTCTGGACGAAATGTTAGATAGATGAATGGACCAGGGAAAAAAATGGAGAGAAGAGTAAAGAAATAGCATCAGTATGTTACATTTCACCGAGCGAGCAGCCTAGCCTGAAAAGGGGTTGACGAATTCTGAGTTTCGTACTTGCAACAGATTTATTTTATATTTGGAGAGAGAGGAAGGGATTGAGAGAGAACCAGCATTATATGGGTGGGGGTTGAAGAATAGGAGGGAGCAGAGAAGGTTAAGGTTTAAATAAAATCCTCGAATTTTGGGCATAATTTAACAAGCATATATAACAGTAATAAGAGAAGAATTATGGGAATTTAAAAATACAAGAAGATTGTTTTGAACAATCAGATAGAATTATCGAATAGCATTGAAAAAGCAAAGATTGGATTCTGGACGAAATGATACAGATAGATGAATGGGCCAGGGAAAAATATATATATATATTTATGGTCATCTGCTTGATGAGTTTTTGGATGTGTTACTGACGTTAGTTAGTTTGTTAGTAGTAAGCAGTAATGGACGAGGGAGGTGGTGGGGTGCTGACAGTGGCTGTAGCTAGGTGCCTCACAATATTTAAAGAGCCACAAATTAATTTTGTTGTTATCATAAATAATATGCAAAGGCCCCAGTGAAATTTTCAGCCAGGTTCCCCTGGTAGTAAGACTTGAACACATGACCTGGAGATCAGTAAGTAGTCTGAAACCTTAACCCCAGAGCCAGTCTGCTTCAACAATATAAATGTTGAGACAGAATTCTTCACTAATTGATATATTTTTTTGTTTCTGCTTCAGGATTCTTCTGCTCCGACAACACCGGAGTTGTCACCGTCTGCCTCTCCAATGTCAAAGGAACGAAAGTTTCAGCTACCATCGCCGCCAGACTCTCCAAAAGCAGAGATCCGACCTCGCAGCTCGACTGTGGGAGCGATACCAATGTCAACAGCCAGAGTAACTAAACAGAACTTCCCTCCAACGAACCTTAACAAGGACAACAATTACACCCTCTACAAAGAGGATAACAATAGGCGGCAATCAGGAAATGCCACAAGTCCAATGAAGCACATGTAAGTATATTGTCCTCATCATTATCAGTTTTTATGTTCATTTTCCATGTTGTCATGGATTAAATGTTTTATCACAGTCTGAGACTAAACAAGCCAGAAGACCATGTCTAGCTCATACATTGCATTTTGGCATGGTGTCTCTGGTTGGTTGCCCTTCCTAACACCAACCTCTTTACAGAGTGTACTTGGTGCATTTTATTTTGGCACTAGCATTACCACTTTACAATGTAGTCTGGGTGTATTTTAGCATGGCATCAGCATTGCTTACTTTGCAAAGTATAATGAGAGTATTTTATCATGACATCAGCATTATTATTCTACAGGGTGTACTAAGATACTGTGCTGAAGAGGACCCCTCCCACCCTTGCAAGTAGGGAAAAGTGGACGTAAAATGATGATGATGATGATATAAATTGATTAGTGGGAAAAGCAAACAAGATAAAAAGTTACCTAATTTACTTCGAGGTCCCAACTGCAGTTTCATTGTGTAAGAAGCAATTTAGGATATACTTCACCATGTGACATCACAGGTCCTTCAGGAGACATTCTTAATTCAAGAAAAAATGTCAAGTAACCGTTACTGGTGATAATTTCATAGGAGAAAAAAATCACGTGGTAGGTGATCAACAAGGAGGGTAGCAAGAGGTGGATAACTGGTGATTCACAGGATTACTATTATAGAAAAAGCAGTCTGTTCCAGCCTAATTTTTTAC
The DNA here is from genome assembly GCA_964016885.1 of Eledone cirrhosa. Classification (NCBI taxonomy): domain Eukaryota; kingdom Metazoa; phylum Mollusca; class Cephalopoda; order Octopoda; family Eledonidae; genus Eledone; species Eledone cirrhosa. Next base: position 32,456,113 of record OZ024742.1, on the reverse strand, counting down.
GTGACCATAAGGGAGTGTAGAATAAAATTATTGAAGATACATATATATATATACATATATATATACATATGTGTGTCTATCAGTTGCAAGTTTTGCTCAATGAATGAATTAAATAATTGATCAATTAGTCAGACTGTTATAATTTTATAAGTGGGATAGGATAAGTAAACTAGATAAAAAGTTACGTAATTGACTTCGAGGTCACAACTGCAGTTTCATCGTGTAAGGACCAGCGTGGAATTACCAGTCACTTGAATTTTTTTCTTGGATCGAGAACATCTGAAGAACCTGTGATGTCTCACAACGAAGTACATTGTACCCCCGGCATTCGCGATCCTGGTTGTTTGCGGAATTTTCCTTAAAACTTAACCAATAGTTGTTCGTGGAAACCACCGAATAGTTGCGGACTTGTAAATATCTTCTGCAATTTTTTTAATGGCTTTTTTCGTGGTAATATATATTTTTTAACACTAAATTATTATTAACAATATACCGTATTTGCCAGCCTAAGACGCTCCCTCTTTTTTTAAATTTTATTTTACATTATATTTTGACATTTATAGGCATTTTTATGGACCACATCCAATATTAGCAGGTTCTCTAGGAATGTAGCCCCCATGAATACTGGGGGACTACTGTACATCCTAAATTATTGGAATATACAGTAAAACTGCATTTGTTTTTGCTGTTTTGATTGGACTACATTACAATTTTATCTTCTTATCTTTACATACTTACACATACATTTTCTGTCACTCCCACTCTCTATCAGTCCCCCTCTCTCTGTCCCATTCCTCCCTTTCTATTTCTCTCTTCTCCATCTCTCCATTCTCACTCTCACCCCTCTCAATGCCACCTCTCTACCTGTCTCAATTTTTTTAATCTTTTCCCTCTCTCTGTTTCTTAACTTCTCTCCCACTCTTCTTTCTTTTCTGATGAAGGACTAACAACTGATATATTAAGACTGTTTTACTACTATATCAAGTGCTAAATTAATTATCATTGTACTGTATTGTTCTCCAGTGTTTTTCCTTGTTGACTTTTTGTATATACGTATTTTATGTCAATTATGGTTTCTCTATTTGTTTTGGTGTCCCAGGTTCCTAATCTCTGGCAGCAGTATGACCCAGCTGTCCCCTGAAAGTGCTTCCTCTTCAATCTGTTCATCCTTTGATGACCAAAGTTCCGTTATAGCAACGCCGACACGCCGAGGGTCTTGGAGGCAGGCCATCTTCAACCGAGTTGTCACACCAGCTGACAGCACACGGCCTTGTGAGTAAACCTAACTATCACTTCAATTGTCATACCCCACTATATAATTTTGTCCCCCACTCACACATATTGTGGTTGTTGTTATATATTTATAATGTAGTAGGAGGTTGTTGATAGGCAAAGCCAGTCAGTCATAATTAAAGCAGTGAATTAGCTGAGTAGATGGGATGTTGAGATATTTGTTCCAGTCCTCAAATCCTGCCAAAGCCATTGTTGTTTGTCCTTGAGGGGTTGAAAAAATAAAGTATCAACTGAACTGTTTGGTAATTGAACAAGATGCTTTGCAGTATCTGTTCCACTTCTTTGCATTCTGAGTTCAAATCCTTCTGCAACCAATTTGGGCAATAGAATCCATCTATCACCCAGTTTAACACCACTACATGACCCTGGGATGCTTTTTAGCAAGAGTCTTGAAAGCATTTGAGCCATATTTTCTTATAAGTCTTGATGGCTGATGGCCTTGAAAAAGGTCATCAGCACTGCCCTTCCCTCCCTGACTAAACATTAATAAAACACCACCACCTGACCCTAGTGTGCCTTTAGCGGAGTCCACTTTGTTGCAAATATTTGGGCCATGTCTATGATTTGAGTTTAAATTCCTTCAATCCTCCCACCAGTTTTGACGCCCCCTGAAAAGTTTCATGGCCACTGCCCTTCCCTCTTTGCTAAACATTTAACAATTCCAGGATTGGTTTGATTAAATAAGTTTCTGTTACGTTGGCAATATAATTATTACTAGTACAAAACCTGTTGTTTTACACATAGAATAAATAATATTCTGTTTCTTCACCAAATTGTAACAAAGCTATATATGTATATGTGTGTGTATATATATATATATATCTATATATATATATATATCATCATCATCGTTTAACGTCTATCTTCCACGCTAGCATGGGTTTATGTATATATATATATGTGTGTGTGTGTTTGTTTACTTATACTGTTTAGTGTTTGACAAATACAGATCAGTAAAATATGTACCAGACTTGCAAAAAAAAAACAAACACTATCCTGTGTCCTTCTGACTGTCATTTGTCAATCTGACAAATAATGTCTCCCCTCTCTTTTCTCTCCGTCTGTCTGTCTATCAGTCTATCTAGAAAGATATCTCTCTATGTCTGCCTGTCTGTCTATCCATCTGTCCCTCCATCCATCCATCCATCTCTCTCTCTCTCTCTCTCACACACACAGATAGCTTAGATGACTCTCCAACACTAGGGATGGTGACTTGCCAACCTTATTAACAATCTCTCTATTTCTCTCTCCCTTATAGATAGCTTAGATGACTCTCCCTCCCAAGAGACGGTCAGCTGTCGGCCTACAATGGATGCCCGAGCCCGCTGGAGGAAGGCCATACAAGAAACTCTTCTTTTAATTCGAATGAACAAAGAAAACCAAAATCTGCGAGGTGAGTATGTCAGCAAATACGTTTTGAGCTTTTTATTTTTTTGGTGGTGGTGGTGGTGGGTTGGCTCCTTGTACTGCTGTTCTTTATCCCCTAAGCTGATGTTTATTAGAACCTCTGACTAGTATGTATGGGTCCTACTGGCTTGCTGGTCTACAGTGGCTGGTCTCCAATACCTCTTGTCTGTATATTAGACAGCTTGTGTGTGTGTGTGTGGGGGGGGGGGGTATTTATGTATGCACATATGTATACCCAATGATTGGCATAGCAGCATCATTGTCAACTGCTACAAAGGCAAAAGAGATGCTTCAGACGGAGAAAACTATAGAAACATCAAGTTGATTGACCAAGTCATGAAAGTCACAAAAGCGTTATAGCACAGCTGATTAGGGACCGAGTTAACCTAGATGAAATGCAGTTTGGGTTTATGCCAGGTAAAAGTACCTTAGATGCTCTCTTCCTTGTACGGCAACTACAGGAGAAGTACCTAGCTAAAAGTAAACCCCTCTACTTAGCTTTTGTTGACCTGGAGAAAGCCTTTGACAGAGTCCCCCATTCCATTTTCTGGAGGGCTCTTAGAAAACTAGTAGATGAGTGGCTTGTGAATGCTGTGCAAGCGATGTAAAGAGGAACAGTCAGCAAGGTTAGAATTAACAATAACTATAGTGAAGAATTTAGTGTACAGGTAGGTGTCCATCAGGGCTCTGTCCTTAGCCTTCTCCGGTTATTGTCCTACAGGTTATAATGGAAAAGTTTAAGACCGGCTGCCCATGGGAACTTCTGTATGCAGGTGATCTAACTCTTATAGCTGAAACTATGGCAGAACTAGAGAAGAAATTCTAAGCCTGGAAGCATGGCCTAGAATCAAAAGGTCTTAAAGTTAACTTGTCAAAGACTAAAGACCTGGTATGTAGAAAGGAAAACAGGGCCCCTTGCTCAGTGTGCAGGAAAGGAGTAGGTAGAAATTCCATCCTATGTCACTCCACCAGTCCACACTGTAAAGTGGTTGTTTTGGTGCCATGACAAAAAGCACGCTGCCCACAATGTAAAGTGGTCGTTAGGGTGCCACGATAAAAAGCACTTGACCCACAGTTTTAAGTGATCGTGTAGATGTCACAACAAAAAGCACCCAGCAACACTGTAAATGTGGTTGGCATTAGGAAGGACATCCAGCCAGCCATAGAAACTAAGCCAGAAACAGTTCTATATGTCCAAGACACGGTCACCTGCCCTGACTTACTTCAAATGGGACAACTCATCTAACCCATGCTAGCATAGAAAATAGACCTTAAACGATGATGATGTAGGTTCCTCTTATCGAGTTGTTACACCACACCCATGTAGTGTTGCACACAGTGTTTCCTGGGGTGTTAAGGTTTCAAGATCGTTAAATGTGATTGAATCTTCAAAATTGGGGCAAACTAGAAGGTGCCCCATAGTTTGTAATTGCCTACATTGGCAGTTGGAATCATCATCGGTGGCATATACCCATTTCTGAAGGTTGGTTCTACAGTGACCAACAGCTTTTCGAAGGTGATTCAAGCAGGACCAAAAGGGCCAGGCATCACTGGGGATTAGGGCCTGAGAGAGGGCCTTAGTTCCACATTGTTAAGGTGGATGAATCACAGAGACAGGCTCTGACTAGAAGCTGTTGTTCAGTGGTTTAACTGAGTGTAGAAACCTGTGTCTTGAGTTGAGCCTCTTTGTCATTGGTTCACAGCCATGGAGTGGATGATGAGGGTCAGTTTCCTGCTTCAACTTCTCAAGTTAGGAGTGGAATGTCCTTCTGATGTGAGGGGAAGCAATGCCACTGAGCAAGTAGAGGTCATCCACTTTGGTTGGCTTGAGACCCCATGATTGATCTGCAAGAGGTGTTTAGGACAGGGTTTATTTTCTTTGTATGTGATAATCTGCTCCACACTGGTGAGGCATATTCTGCTGTGGAGTAGCAAAGTGCTAGGGCTGTGGTGAGGATTGTACCAACACGGGCACCCCATTTGGTGTTAGCCAGCTTCTTTAGGATGTTGTTTCTTGATCCAACTTTGGCTTTAGTCTTTGCAATATGGACCTTTTATGTAAGGAACCGGTCAAGAGTGACCCCAAGGTAGATAGGCTTGGAACTGTACTCTGTTTTCCATGCAAGTTGAGCTGGCAATTAGCTTCCCTGGAAAGCACTGATTTGGGTCTTGTCAGGGTTGGTTCGAAGGTGGTTGACAGCATTAGATAGAACAAGGCCACCCAGGGCACTGGTGAGTGAGGTCTCAATTTCTTCAAAAGGTTGCTTCTGGGATGCAATACAGGGATCATCTGCATAGAGGAAGCACTGAAGAAGCGTTCACATCATGGTCCCTATCAGATGAGTTCTCTCATTTACCAATCCTTCTCCCACACTACATGATGTAGGTAGGTAGATGAGACATACACACATGTATAAATCATAACTATTTACAGAAAGAAAGGTGATCATTGTGATTGCAACAACAGCCATAACATATCATGTTGGATACCACATGGAAATCCTTGCTTGTATCTTCTTACTATGTCGCTTCTACTGAATAGCTTCAAGAGTGCTCCGTGTCTGAAGCCAACTTCCGGCTCCAGCATAACACAACTGACATGATTTTTGTAACTCGACAGCTTCTGGAAAAGATTAAAGATCATCAAAGTCAGATTAGCTTTGCCTTCTTTGACCTTTGGAAGGTTTTTTGACACTATCAATGATCTACTATAAAATATACTCGGAAATTTTGGGTTCCCACTATGTTCATCACATGTGGCTCTTTCATGATAGAATGATGGCTAAAATCTCTGGGTGCTGAATTGTCTCTATCCTTTAAGGTTGGTGTAGGCGTTAAACAGAGTTGTGTTCTTGCTTCCCTTCTTTTCAACAAATATCTTATCACATTGACACTACTCTCAATGTACATCATGGATGTGAAGGATGAGGTATCACTTGGAAGAAAGTCTTTTTAATCTCTCTGACCTTTCTGCTTACTCTAAAACATCGACCTAGCTCATTTATGAATTGCAGTATGTAGACAACTCTGCTGGTGTCTCTTTCCATTCTGATAGATTGCGAAGAACAGCTGTGTCCCCAAATTCGACCAATCAGCAGATGGCATCCAAGTTGAACATGCAGAAGACCTTTATGCTGCTATCTTCTTTTGGGTATAATAATAATCTCCCATCAACATATCTGTCAAATACCTTGGGCCATACCTCTTCTAATCTGTATCTTGGAAGTATCATCTCTAGTCATACAATGTTGACTGAGGAACTTAATAATAGTTTTAAGAGAAGGCCTCTTCTGAATTTGGGTGCCTGCACATCCACTCTGCTGTCTACCCTCAAAAACAAATGGTTTTATATATATATATATATATATATATATAGACGAGAAAACAGAACCCAGATCCCCTCAGAGAAATGGCCTTGCTCAGTATGTAGGAAAGGTGTAGGTAGGAACTCCATTCTCTGCCCCAAATGCAAACAATGGGTACACAAGAGATGTAGCGGGATCTCAGGAAGCTTAATTAAGAATGTAGGATTCACATGCAGCAGCTGTGCTGAAACAGCAAGCAAACAGCCACAGGAAACAAGTACCACCAATCTCTGGGAGGGCCCTGTAGAAACAGTAGACAGCTTCTGCTACCTAGGTGACTGAATTAGCAACGGAGGTGGGTGCTCAGAAAGTACAATAACTAGGGTAAGAACGGGATGGAAGAAGTTTAGGGAACTACTACCACTGCTAGCTGCAAAAGGCTTCTCCCTCAGAATGAAAGGCAGACTGTATGATGCGTGTATCCGAACAGCGATGTTGCATGGTAGTGAGACCTGGGCGCTGAAGGTGGAAGACTTACGTAGATTAGAGAGAAACGAAGCCTGCATGCTCCGATGGATGTGTAACAGTAATATACGTGAACGACAAAGCATAAAGGAATTGAGAGAGAGACTGAGCATAAGAGGAATCAAATGCTGCGTGCAGGAGAGGCGGTTACGCTGGTATGGACATGTGATGCGTATGAAGGATGACAGCTGCATAAAAAGGTGCAGAGCACTAGAAGTTGATGGAAACCGCGGAGTGGGGAGACCCAAGATGACTTGGGATGAGGTGCTAAAAGCCGACCTTACCCAACTACACCTCTCAAAGTCAATGACACACGACCGTGACTTCTGGCGTCACGCAGTAATACAGGGTACCCGACCTCCCATGGGTACATGCTGAAGCATATAAACAATATGCCCCCCCCTCCCCCACCGCAAGGTGGTCGTGGAGGTGCCACGGCAAAAAAGCACCCAGCCCACACTGTAAAGTGGACGTGTAGGCGCCACGAAAAAGCACCCAGCACTCACTGTAAATGAGGTTGGTGTTAGGAAGGGCATCCAGCTGTAGAAATCAAGCCAGATCAGTTCCTGTATGAGCAAGGCATGGTCAGCCGACCAGACACTGCCCACAACAGGAGAACCCGTCTAACCCATGCTAGCGTGGAAGAACGGACGTAAAACGGTGATGATGATGATGATGATATATCATCATCACCACCATTTAATATCCACCTTCCACGCTAGCATGGGTTAGACGGGTTGTCCCTTTTGAGGCAGGTTGGGTCAGGTGACCGTATCCTGCTCATACATAACTGTTTCTGGCTAGATTTCTACAGCTGGATGCCCTTCCTAATGCCAACCACATTTACAGTGTGGAATGAATGCTTTTTTTTGTTGTGACTCCTACATGACCACTTTACAGTGTGGACTGGATGATTTTTGTCGTGACACCTAAATGACCACTTTACAGTTTGACCTGGGTGCTTTTTGTTGACACCTACATGACCACTTTACAGTGTGGACTGGGTGCTTTTTATTGTGACACCTACATGACCACTTTACATATTATATATTATTGTGTCTTTGTATGTATGTATATGTATACATATATGTCAGTATGCGTGTGTCTACTAAATACATGCATATATATATATATGTATGTATATAGGACAGTAAACATAAACTGACAAAGTGGATTAACTCAGCCTTCATCACAACAAAAGTGTTAAATCTGTTTAGTCTCTCTTAGGTAGGAAGGAGAGAAAGAGATTAGTCAGACTGGCAAACATCTATCCCTTGTGATACCCAGGCAAGTAAGTGTCTTCATAGCCTTAAACCAACCAAAGTATTGTGAATGAAATTTAGTAGACAGAAACTGTGGTGAAGCCCATCAGAAGGACTGTTCTTGTCCTTGGGTGATAATCTTTTATCCAGTTTAACACCACCACTTGATTCTTGGGTGTCTTTAGTAGAGTCTTCCCTTCCTACCACTAGGTTCCCACAAAAGGGTCATGGTTGCTGCCCTAACACTTTTGATTAACCCTTTTGTTCCATATTTCTAATAAAATACACTGCCAATGTGTTGCAATTAATTTTGAAAATAAAAAAAAATTGCAGGGGTTTAACTTAAAGGTTCTTATATAAAATTATGTTAAGTTTTTAGATAAATATAAACACTTTAAAATGAGCAGTTTTGTACGATAGAACTAAGGATGGTATCAGATGGTTTGATATTGAAAGGGTTAGGAAGTTTGATTGTAAAGAAATATCTAAAAAAAGCCCTTATTTGAGGTATAAAATAGAAACAGGTTGAAAGACATGATTTGGACCCTGTATCTCTCGATTACCAGACGACCAAGTTACTGATTACACTACAGAGTACCAGTTATGTCTTTATTTCTTCACTGTTGACTTTTGAACTCAAGAACTGTGATGTTCATTCTTTGTTGTTATAACATGCAGTTAACCTAGTTTTAAAATATGCTGCATATGATCATGCCCGCATGGTAAAACTTGCATGTTTACTAACACGTAAAACAGAAACTAACTGCAAAACTGACGAAGGTTGTTTGAATGAATATGTCCCTTATGGTTTGAGAGAAAACATAGAAAATATGTGTATCCCAATTTTCAGACTAGGTACACTAGGTGTCTCTGTGTGAAAAGAGCTGACTAAAAGGCTTGGAGCCAGGAAAGCTATCTGGCCATAAAACACTGCTTCAAAAAGTCCTGTACAAGTCATAGCATCGTGTAAAAGCAGACATAAAGACAATGATGATGGTGATGATGATTATCATCATCATTGTTTGATGGCAGTAGCAAATGGCCACAACCCAATTACAGCTTTCTGATGATGATACTGTGATTGGATAATTAGCTCTGAATCATTTGTAGTATTTGAACCTCTAGGCAGAATATGTCCCTTATAGATTAAGAGAAGACAGTAACAAAATGTGTGAATCCCAGTTTTTAAAATAGGTACACTGTATCATAAAGGGTGTCTAAAAGGGTTGGTGTTGGGAAGGGCTTCTGGCCATAAAATATGGAAAAGTGGATGTAAAAATAACGATGATGAACAAAATTCAGTAGTCTTCCAGACATTTTATATCTACTAAATTTTACTCATAAGGCTTGGGTCAATCCAAGGCTATGGTAGATGACACTTGCCCAAGATTCCATGTAGTGGACTCAAACCCAGGACCTAATGATTGTGAAACAAATTCCTTTAAGTATTTGGCAATACTGTGTCCACAATTCTGGCAAATAATCATTAATCTCTTTCCATGACAGGATTTCAAGTTTACTGAAACAAAACTGATTATAGCTGATCAATTAATCCTTAACATCCTGTAACCATTTAGTAGATAATTGTTTCTACGTTAGGCACAAGGCCAGCAATTACCCAGTGTATTACTGGTACTTTATTTTATCGACCCCGTAAGGATGAAAAGCAAAGTTAACCTTTTAGTAGATAATATCTAAAAATTAGTTTGTTAACTCAAATTTTTATAGTATCTTTACCAGTGATCAGATCATTATAAAAATTTGACACATTACAATAAAATCTTCAATTTTTAATGTGATGCAGTCATAGAGCTGTTTTAGACGTTTCAACAATGTGTGGTTTCACGTAGTAAAGGATGTTAAGAATTAATAATATCAACAACAGAAACTAACCTAATTTCATTGTTTTATATCGTTATTGATATCTGTTTACATGTTGCATTCAAATTATATGCACTTTTTATTCCAATTATTAACATGGGATGAACAGGTCTACTAATTCACACTTTTGCATGAATTTCTGTTTTGGTTTAGACTGGAAATCTCTTCTATTCCAACTAGGTCAGTTGAAGAAAGTAGAATCAATGTTGCTTTACCTGCAGACATATCGCAGTGCCAGTGGTTTGATTTGAACATATAAACCATGTTTGTTCAAATCCTAGCACTTCAACCACTTGGTTATATTGTCTCATAACCATTGAAATACAAAAAAATACAACACACATGTAACCCATATACAGAAAGAAACTTCTGACACATCTTTCAAAACCCACAAACATCCTACAAAAGAATTTACAAAATATCCCACAAAACATCCCACAAAAGAACCTACAAACATCCTACAAAATATCCCACAAAACATCCTACAAAATATCCTACAAACATCCTACAAAATATCCCACAAAATATCCCACAAAAGATCCTACAAACATCCTACAAAATATCCTATAAACATCCCACAAAAGATCCTACAAACATCCTACAAAATATCCCACAAAACATCCTACAAACATCCCACAAAAGATCCTACAAACATCCTACAAAATATTCCACAAAACATCCCACAAAATATCCTACAAACATCCCACAAAACCTCCTACAAAATATCCCACAAACTTCCTATAAAATATCCCACAATTCATCCTACAAACAACTCATAAATAAATCTGTTAACAACCCACAACAAAATCCTCAAGTATAACCATCAAAACCCCATGTAAAGAAACCCTCAAACATCCCTCACAGTTAACCAACAAACAAATTCCTCAAACACAACTATCAAAAATCCCTCAGACAACCCACAATCCACAAGTAACCAACAAACACAATCAGCCCACAAACACCCAACAAATACAATCAATCAAGTAAACTCCAAACTTCTCAAACACATTCCTTTCTTCCAGTTTACCTTCTTGTTCTTCTCCTTCTTCTTCTTCTTCTTCTTCTTCTCCTCCTTTCTGTGACTGCTGCTGTCATCGTTGGTGCTGCTGTTGTTGTTGCTGCTGTTTGCTGCTGTTGTTGCCCTTCTTCACCACAGGGTATTTCATCTTCTATGGTTCACGTTCTGTGGTTGTTTTCCGAGGTAAGGCCAGACATCAATTCAGCACTGAATACCTGATCCTACACTGCTGCTAGTCAAATTCTGCACCTTTTTTTTTTCACCTTGTAATAGTGGTTGCTATTGTTCTTGTTCTTGCTGTTGGTGTTGGTATTGTTTTTATTGTATATATTTTTTTACATTAACCTTTTCTTGCCATATTTCATATGAAAAACACTGCCTTCTGATTTCCAAATAGCTTTGAAAATAATCAAGAATTTTGAGGTATTTAGAAATATAACTAACTTTCTCATTGTTAAGCTGGTTTGGAACACAACTTAACAAAGGTACTTACAGACGTTTTTAGATCAATATAAACATTTTAACCATTTTATTGAAAAACACTGTCTGTTTTTTCAAATAATTAGGGACAAAATAAAAATTTTAAGGGATTTAATTTAATAGTTTTTATATAAAATTCTGATAAATATAACAATTTTAAACAGATTTGAATCATAAAACCAGGGGCAGTTTGGTATCAGATGAATTTAAAAAAAAATATTTTATATTTTCATATATTAATTTGTTGTTGTAGTACTAGTTGTTGTCTTTTATACAATTGTATTTAATATTCTATTTGTTTTGCTTGTGGTTTTTATTAAGCTTCTGCTTTTAATAACCTTTTGACCTTCACTTCAACCCCACCCCCTTCTCTTCAATGACTGTAACCTCCACTACTACAACCACCACCACCACCACTACTACTACTACTACTACTACTATTACTACTATTACTACCATTACTACTACTACTACTAGTCATTACTGTGCCTCCTGCAAACATTAGTGAGGATATATATATATATATATATATATATATATATATATATATATAATAGAGAGAGAGATTATTTAAAGAACAGCATAACATCAATAACAATCATCATGGATGGTGATGGTGGTGATGGTGATGGTAATGATGGGTTAATCATTTTGTGTGTGTGCACTTGCATGCATATATATACACACATGCATTCACACAACTATACAAACAGACACACTTGAGAAAAAATATAGTTAGAGAAAAAGGATTACTATTATTATTGTTGTTGTTGTTGTTGTTGTTGTTGTTGTTGTTGTTGTTGTTGTTGTTGTTGTTGTTGTTGTTGTTGTTGTTGTTGTTGTTGTTGTTGTTGTTGTTATTGTTGTAGTTGTTGTAGCAGTGGATTAGCGGGATTATAAGAACATGAATAAAATGTTTTGCAGTATTTGTTTCAGCTCTTTATGTTCTGGGTTCAAATCCTGACAAGCAATTTACCCTTTTGTCCTCCCAGTGTTGATAAAGTACCAGTCATGTACTGAGGTTGATATAATTGACTCTCCCTAAATATTGCTATCCTTGTGTCAAAATTAGAAACTATTATTGAGGGCAGTAGATTGGTAGAATCATTAGAGTGTTACACACCATGCTTTGTAACATTTAGTTACAACCCTTTACACCCTGTTTGGGCACGCTTTGAGACTTCCCCCGGAGAGACTGGCGAACCAAGTACTTAAATGGAACCCACAGGGAAGCAGATGGAGAGGGTGACCCAAAATGAACTGGCGCCAGACAGTTGAGAGGGACCTGCGAGCGACAAACAGACAATGGCGGGACGCTGTGCAACTGGCTGCTGACCGAACGCGGTGGAACACTATGATTGCCTCATGCGTCGCAAGACGCGGGAGCTTCTGAGTCTGAGTCTTTACACTCTGAGTTCAAATTCTGCTGCAGTTAGCTTTGCCTTTCATCCTTCCAGGACTGATAAAATAAAGTACCAGTCACGTGTAATTGGCTTTCCCCTCTCCACAAATTGTTGGCCTTACCTTGTGCCTATATTAGAAATCATTCTTTTTGTTGTTGAAGGTAGTTGATTGGCAGAATCTATGGTCAACTTTGCTTTTCACCCTTCAAGAGTCACTAGAATAGACCTTGTGTCTAAACTTAGAAACAATTGTTGTTGTTGTTACATGACAATTATGTTTTAACCTGTACACATTTGCTTCATATCTGACCACAGCTTTCTCCTATAAAGGTCTTTCTATACTGTTCATAACTGTCCTCATTTTCATAATTTTACCTCCCCTTTCCATGCTGGTATGGGTTGACACTGGCTGAGACTGGACAAATAGGTCGGAGAGACCTCATCTTCCTCATACATTCCATATTTGGCATGATTTCAATACCAGTCACCTTACAGAGTGTACTAGATACATTTTATCATGGCACCTGCACTAGAGAGGTGTCACGTGTTTGACTAGACTGAAGAGACTTCTCTACCTTATATTATCTCCATTTGATTATGGCACATTTTGTGTACTAATAGTTCTAGGGCAGTGAAATGACCTTTAAATATTTGTTCAGACTCTTTCTTTGAATTTCCTGAGTTCAAATCCCACTGAGGTCAACTTTGTAATAGGTGTAGATTTAATTAACACATCTTACCCATCTCCAAATTTCTCACTGTATGTACACGTGTGCTTGTGTATGTGTATGTTCCTGTTTGTATGTGAGTGTGTGTATATGCCTGTAATTGTGAACATAGCATGGATAAATGGTTAAAAAGTTCACTTTATATTTACAAAGTCACAGGTTTGATCTGTGTTACATCTTGGGCAAGTGTCATTTACCATAGCTTCAGATTCACCAAAAACTGGGTTGACAGAAATTGTTTTGAAGCACATCGAATGAACTGTATTTGTAATTCAAACTACCCATTTTGACACACACTGTCATACTAAATCTCCTTGAGAATTACGTTAGGGATACACAGATCTGTGGGATGCCCAGTCATGTACACTATAAGATGAGCTGTACCTGTAATGCAAAGGGCCAGCCTTGTCACATACTAAATCATATTGAATCTTTCCAAGAATTATGTTAAGGATACACTTATGTGTAGAATTCTCAGCCACTTACAAATTAATTTTACAAGTGAACTGTTCCATTGATTAAACAACTGGAATTATCATCGTTGGAACTGGTGAAGATCCAACATGTCTGTACATATATTTGTGTATATGTGTGTTGTTCATATATTTGTGAGTATGTCTGTTGTACATATATTTGTGTGTGTGTTGTACATATATTTGTGTGTATGTGCGTTATACATATATTTGTATGTTGTATGTTGTACATATATTTTGTGTGTGCGTGTTGTACACATTTGTATGTGTGTATTGATTACTCGGGAATGTGTTATTTGCCCCAACACCCGACCCACTTAATTACTGTGTTAATATTTTAGAATCAATAATTGATATCAATACAAAAGTGAAAGCAAATTATTGAAAATTGATAAAATAATATTGATAAAATTGATTTTCGAGGAGGTCATGTGGTTGGAGGTGGGGTAAGGAGCAAATAATGTTTTTATAACTAATAATTTCAGATAGATAGATTGTTGTTTGTTGTTGTTACAGCTGTTGTTGTGGTAGTCATTATATGTTGTATGTGGTAGTTATTGTTTAGCTACAGGTAAGCTCTAATCAAAGGTGTTCCAGCCATGAACATGCTGTCTTTTTGTATATCAGGAAATATTTACAATATCATTATCCCACTGTGTGCTTCTTTTATTTAAAATTGTATAGTTGAAGGAAATTTGGCTGCTTTTTCTAGCAGGGTGTTGTTATTGTTGTTGATGTTGCTGCTGCTGTTATTGTCATTGCTACTGTTGTCATTATTGCTGTTGTTGTTGTTGCTTCTATCGTTATTATCATAGGTGTGATTGTTGTCATTACTTTTACTACTGTTGTTTTCGTTGTTTGTTAGAGTTGTTGAGGTGAGGGAATTCTGGCTAATAAATGCTAAAGGGTTAACATCATAGTTCACTGACTTCCCTGTTATCTTGCATGGGTCAACTGACAATCAGAGCTAAATTTTAACCTTAATTAAGCATCAATTAGCTAATTTCCATCAGCTGTTAATGAGAGGTTAAGAGGCCATTCACATTTAATGAATCCATTCTTAATTGTACATTGGCATACACTAACATGTTATCATCATCATCATCATTTTATGTCTACTTTCCATGCTGGCATGGGTTGTACAGGTTGTCATGGTCTGAGAGTAGACCAGTCAGTGAGGCCTCATTTTACTCATGTTTCATATTTTGCATGGTTTCTATGACTGGATGCCACTCCTAACACCAACCAACCTTACAGGGTATATTGGATGCATTCTATAATGGGATCAGCATTATTACTTTACAGAGAGTACTGGGTGCATTTTATCAACCAAACTGAAGACTCCTCTCACTATATATATGTATATATATATATATATAGATAATAATAATCATCATCATCATCGTTTAACATCCATTTCTCCATGCTAGCATGGGTTAGACGAGTTGTCCCGTTGTTAAACAAGTTAAATCAGATAATCATGTCTTGCTCATACAGAACTGATTCTAGTTTGATTCCTATGGCTGGATGCCCTTCCTAATGCCAACCATATTTACAGTGTGGACTGATTGCTTTTTATCGGGGCAACAAAACAACCACTTTACAGGGTGGACTGGGTGCTTTTTGATGTGATACCAAATGGCCACTTTACAGTATGGACAGGGTGCTTTTTACTGTGGCACTAAGATGAATTCAGTCATCAGAATGGAGGCATGTGTAAAAACCAAACTCACTATCTTCAATTCGATATTCTTGGGTAATGACCGAAAGAATATGATCACAAATACAAGCAGCTGGAATGGGATTCCTCTGAAGGGTCTTTGGAGTAACATTACTCAATAGAGTGTGTAGCTTGGAGATCAGGGAGTCTCTCCAGGTAGATACACTACTTCTCCAAATTGAGAGATCACAGTTCCAATACTACAGACATGTAGTCAGAATGTCTCAGGGTAGAATCACTGGACAGATTGTACAGGCAAAACCAACCAGCAGGTCACAAGCAAGATGGTTGGTTAACATTCATGAGCTCAGCTGGTCTCACTTGGGGATCCAGCTGGATCAACTGGAGACAGTTGCTTCTAACAGGACCTGCTGGAAGGCATGCTTGGGTACCCTCCTTGGAATAAGTGGGCAAAGAAGAAGTACTTGCTATTATCCAACACTGGTCGAATTATTTGAAGTGGTCTCTTTTGGACTCGGTGATACATGAAATAAATACTTTTTTTCAGAGTGGCAACTTATTCAATTTAGAAAGGAATGATTCTAAACAAACATCATATACCACGTGTAGGCCTTATACAGAAAACAACAACAACAACCCAGTAATATGTGTGTGTGTGTGTGTGTGTGTGTGTGTGTGTGGACTTTTGTAGTTTCTCTCTGCCAAATTTCACTCACATCACAAGGCATTCATCAACCTGAGTCTACAGAAGACACTTGGCAACGGTGCCACACTGTAGGACTGAGCCCCAAACCACATGGTTGTGAAATGAATTCTTTAACCACACAGCTCTACTGTGTGTGTATGTGTATATATATGGAGCAAGAGACCCCTAGTCTTCATTAAGACATCTCTTTAAAAGGTCATTCTGATATAAAATCTGCAACTTCATTTGCATTTGATGTCCAGAGAGTGGGATTGGCCCCATGCAAAGCCTTTCCTCACTTAAAAAAGCTTCAAGCACAGGCATCGCTTGATATGTGACAACTATGACCAACAATACCATAAATAAGTCTCTAGCTGGACTAAAATAACCACATCCTTCATGCTTAAGTATCAAGCAATGGCATTACTCGAGATTGAGTTGCAGCCATCATCATTTCATATATATATGTGTGTGTGAGTGAGAAAGAGAGATGAGAGTTGGCTACCATAATTAGAAAATATAATCACTACAAATTGGGGAGATTAGAGGTGATCTGTATCGGGTAATGAAGTGAGATCATTAATAAATCAAAGATTGAGGTAAGTTAAAGTGTGGGGGGGGGTGAGATAAACAGAGGATGGGGGTAGTGTGGTTAATCTATCATTTATCACAAGGTATTTCATATATCTCACCTCCATTTTTAATTAAATGCTGTGTGTGTGTTTGTATGTATCCCACCCGAGTCAACTTTGTCTTTTATCCTTCCAGGGTCATTAAAATAAAATACTAATTAAATAATGGGGTTGATTTCATTACTACTCTACCTCCAGCCATGACTGATAGAAAAAATGGTGGCTTTGTGCTCAAGTGAAACCCTCAATGGAGTACTGCTCCCACATCTGGGTTGGTGGTGGTGCTCATAGCAAACATTCTAGATCTACAGTAGACTACTACTCCTACATTTGGGTTGGTGATGTTGTTGCTCAGACCACAGCCAGGGAAAGGTCAACCACAAGCACACTCCAGCCTTTGACCCACAGATGTGTGGGCTCCTCCTTCTACCACTTCTATAATGGTCTCTTCAGATCTTGCTAGTCTCATACCACTTCCACTTAGGCACTCATAACTTGCCTCTCTTACCCCCATCACTCATGTTGTACCCAACCTCCTATCATCTGGACCACAGACATGCTATTTCCTCCCTCCACACCTACTGTTACTATAATAGTGTCTGCTCTTTAGGCCTGCCTGGTCTCATGTCATGCCTTAATTCGGGCATTTCTTATTTATCTGTCTCTCTTCTTTTCATCACCCATGGTGTGTCCCCAGGCCTACACTAACCACTTAGTCCACTCTTCTGGTCACAGAACATCAGCCCTCTGGAACTCTATCACTGCTTATAACTTTCCTACAGGAACATTAACCTTATCAGTCTCCTCAATTTTGAAGGACCTGTGAAGGCTATGATGTGTGTTTGATGCCAAACTGGGTAAATTCATACAGGCATATAATACAGTAAAACGACTAAAAAAATGAACGTTCATATACAACCTGTAAAAAAAATTAAAAAAATTATTTATATGATTGTTCTTTACAAAAATTTCAGTTTTCTCTTCTTTATGTGATCGTTTTCTTGCTAGAAAGGTAGTAGTATTATCTGTTGTTGTTGTTGGAGATTACGAAGCAAGTGGTGAAGTGTTTGGTAATGAATCGAAAAATCAAGGCGAAGTCACTGTAAATATTCCGTAGAATGGAAGTTTGGTGAATAATTTGACATATCGTACCATATAGATGAGAAGCTTGGTAAGAGAAAGTTGTTGATATTGGCAAAAGAAGCCATGATCAGATCAAAAAGGCTGCGTGTGGTTTTCTTTTTTTAAATCACGTTGAGTTCACCAATTTAACGAAGGGGTATTAGTTGTTAGAAATTGTTAGAATGATTATCACAGTAGTTGACTGTAGACTACTGTGGCCTGTAGATAGCGGTGAATCTTTCACATAGCTTGTAATAGCGTACTGCTCCGATCGCTCTGTATGTCTGTAGACCTCTGGGGCCTGAAGGTAGCGGTGAATCTTTCACATGGCTTGTAATAGCGTACTGCTCCGATCGCTCTGTATGTCTGTAGACCTCTGGGACCTGAAGGTAGCGGTGAATCTTTCACATGGCTGGTCTGTATCGTGGTGCTCCGATCTCTGTTTCTGTGGTGGGAAAATATAGGCTTTATATACCTGTCGCTTTCTGTCTCCCACCTTTAGGGGATAGCCCACGCATGAACCTGTTCACACCAAAAGGGTGATGACCTAGAGTTTGACCTTTAGGTGTCACCCAAGGTTCAAGGCATGGACAGATTTCGCGACATATATATATATATATAGTGAGAGAGAGTTCACAATTTGTATTATTGTGTGTAGGTAGGTGTAGATAATATATTAGTCAATCAAATTTCAGCATAGCTAGATTTTCTCATTTATTTTTTGTATTTTCACAAGTACTTTAATGTCTTCTGAGACATTCTTCATGTGACTGTTGACATCACCACATTACTTTGTATATACTGTTGTTCTTTTACTGGTTTCTGTCATTAGACTGCAGTCATGCTGGCATGACATTTATTTAACACCCAACTTTCTCAATTGCACCTTTCAAAAGTGATGGCACAGGACTGTAATGGCTGGTGTGACAAAGTAATACAGAAGACCCACATTCCCCTCCAAAACCCCTTCCATACACCTCCTGTAACATAACACCCCATGCCCCTAGATCTACCTCCCCAATCCCCTTGCATCTCCCCCACTCAAGTTACCAGTCCACACTGTAAAGTGGTCGTTTTTGGTGCCATGACAAGGAGTACCCAGCCAACACTGTAATTTGGTAGTGTAGGTGTCACAACAGAAAATACCCAGTCCACACTGTAAAGTGGTCGTGTACAGTGCCGGATTTACCATTGTGCTTAGGTGTGCTTAAGCACAGGGCCCAGTTGGCCAGGGGATAGGGGGCATCTTCCTACCAACAAAATGTTTTACCTCCTTAAAAGCCCAAGTAAGAGGCTTCATTTGTCCTAAATCCGGCACTGGTTGTGTAGGTGTCACAACAAAAAGCACCAGTACACACTGTAAATATGGTTGGCGTTACGAAAGGCATCCAGCCGTAGAAACCAAACCCAAATCAGTTCTGTATGAGCAAGACACGGTCATCCGACCTGGCTATCTCACAACGGGACAACTCGTCTAACCCATGCTAGCATAGAAAATGGACATTAAACGGTCACAATAGGATTTTGTACACATGCTTGTTTGAAAAATCTTTCAAAAAAGTATAAAACATAGCCTTTTGTATTGTTTATTATAATAAATTACTCTATTTTGAGCTGTTTTAACTTCTCCACCTACATCTTTTAAATTTTTATATTGTTTTTGTAAAAAACGATATTTTTTAATATATCTTTCTATATATATATATATATATATATATATATATATACACACACACACATATTTTCTTACGCCTTCACCTCTCTCAATTCTTCTATTACTCCCTCCCTTATGTCTCTCCTCTCTTTAATGTCTTCATTCCATTCATGCATAACTAACCGAGTTAAAAAGCACTTTCTTCTCTCGTCACATCCTTCCACACACACTCATGGCAGAAACAAATACACACATATACATCACAGACACACCGACACACACATAAACACTTCATACATATATTCATGAACACAATATCATCTGACATACAGTTTTCTTAAGCTCTTCCCCCCCCCCCCCCTCCTTCGCTCGCAATAACCCCCTATAAATCATGCATTATGTTGTCGAATACCACACGAATGGAGGTAGTGGTTTTAATGATATTGTTGGTGTTGATGGTAGTTTGCCGTTTGCTACAAATAAAAATGATATCCAGTTTTGCTAGAGAAAACCTGTCTAACCCATACAAACTATGGAAAAGTGAACGTAAAAAATGGTGGTGGTGGTGGTCATCTGACTATCGATGTATCTATGTCGTTGCCTCTGGTCTTAGTTATCTATATATCTATCTCACTGTTTAATTGCCTATCTTAAAAGAAACATATCTTACGCATTTATCTCTATCATTTTCTATCTCTCTCTCTGAGAGAGAAAGAAATAGATAGAAAATGATATGTATATATATAAAGTGTGTGTGTGTAAGTCCCGGGTTCAATCGGAGGTAACCACAGTAGGGTACTCAATACATAGTAGAGTATATACAACATTTAATATAGAAATGGCTTCTGCAGGACTAGAACTGTTTCATTCGTATGAAATCACTAGAAAGTCGTTTCATGATGATTTCCTTTGAATGAAACAGTTCTAGTCGTGGAGAAGCCATTTCTATATTAATTGTTTCTACTTTTGACACAAGGCTAGCAATTGACAGTACATTACTGGTACTTTATTTTATCGACCCCGTAAGGATGAAAGGCAAAGTTAACCTCGGCGGGATGTTTTCTGATTTACACACAAGGCCAACAACTTTGAGGGGAGGTGAAAGTCGATTAGATCGACCTCATAAGGATTGAAAGGCAAAGGTAACCTCGGCGAGATTTGAACTCAGAATGTAAAGGGACGTAACTATATGCCGCAAAGCATAATGTCCGACGCTCTAAGTACTATGTAATAGTTAGAGAGGACTTTGTATATAGAGAGAGAAAGAGAGGCGAATACAAATAGAAGAGAAACCTCTTGTCAACTCACTTTCCCGCCCATGCACCAATTATTATTATCAGCTGAACTAGAGTGGGCGTCTACTCCGCTGCTTATCTTCCCTCGAATTATACCTTACAATCTTTAAAATAGCACGATATATAATGTAGACCTAGATACACTTAGTCTGAATAAAAGACTAATGTGTATATATATATATTTTTTTTTTTTCATTTCCATGTAAACTCCATGTTCTTGTAACTTGTCATCGTAATGTCTTCATCCGATATCCTTGTGGTAAACAAAAGTAATTATTATTATTATTATCATGATCATTGCGTTCTGACTACGTTTTGAGTTCAAATCCCACCGAGGTTAGCTTTGCCGTTCTTCTTTACGGGGTCGATAAAATAAAGCACCAGTAATGCACTGGGGTCGATTTAATCGACCTTCCATTCCCCTCAAAGTGTTGGTTTTGTGCTTAAAGTAGAAACAATTATCATGATCATTGCATTCTGACTACGTTTTGAGTTCAAATCCCACCGAGATCAATTTTGCCTTTCATACTTCCGAGGTCGATATAATTGACTTTTTCCTCGCCTAAAATTGCTGACCTTGTTCCCAAATTAGAAATCATTATATTATTCTAACTCTCCACGCCTGCTACCGCCTTGAAAAAAAAGTAAATCTCGGTCGTGGTTCCTCCAATCAACTCCTCCGCCCTTCACCACCAGCTCCGCTGACACCACCGCCGCTACCGGCAAACTCCGGTGACTATTGATGGCCGTTCGTCGAGCCACAACCACATGTCAGCTGCTTTGTCCGGAGCATTTGCTATTCTCTACATGTCCTCACCAGTGCTTCACTTCTGACTCTGACCCTGACCCTGACTTTCACTCTGACCCTCACCTCCAGCATGTGGTCACCGATGCACAGATTTGCGCCTGGAACCTCTTCTATTTCACATGTACGACGGTTTGTTTCAGTTAACGTTGTTGTTGTTGTATGTATTTGTGTTGTCTATGTATTTATGGCTTCGTATTGTATTGGTAATCCTTCGTTTTTAGATTATAAACAACTTCCGGTAATTTCCGAGAATGAATATGACAAAATTCTTTTTATATAAACATAATCGCAATCTATACCTTCGAAAATATATCTCTGCAAAAGATGCGTTATTAAGAAAGTTATGATAGGGATGTGTATATAGTATAGATTTTATATATATATATATATATGTGTATGTGTGTGTGTATATATATGTATGTATGTATATATATATATATATGCTTGGTAAACACATCTGCTGTGTAGAATCTCCTCACCTGATATATATGCTTAACTACAGTTTAGTGCCACCACCTTAATCTGTTTCCTCATAACTTTCTTAATACATATTTTACAGACAACTTTTCAAAGGTGGAGATTACGATTATCTTTAGATATTTTTTTAATTGTCATTTTCACTCACGGAAATTACCAGGAGATGCCTGTGATGTTAATACGAGGGATTACCAACTTAGTTATGGTTTCGTGTTGTTGTTGTTGTTTTAACCCCAGCCGAGCCATGAGCGAGTAGAGCCATGATCAAAGGTATTCCAGTTTCTGTTATTCCATCGTACAATTAAATGTACCAAGGACTTATATCGTCCGCCCAAATTATCCTCATTTATTGAAGGAACCGTAGGGTGTGATTTAAAAAAGATTTGGCTGGTGTGGGTTCGTGTTATTGTTGCTGCTATTTCTGTTATTGTCGCTCTATTTTCTGTCATTGTTGTTTAGTCTCAGGTCAGCCCTTTATCAAGCAGACACACCTGTAATCAAAGCCATGGTGTATCCCGGGTCACATTATATAATGTAACTTTCGTGTGATGTGTGGGGGTGGGGGTTGACTGCTATTTCTAGCAGGACGAATGACTACGTAGAGGTTCTTTCGATTGTTTATTTGTTCTTATGGTTGTAGTGGTGGTGGTGTTGACTGTTTTCTCGAATGCGTTTGTAGCTCATATACACAACACACATATACTTACTACAGAAACACAATCACACACATACAGTACAAAAACACTCACATGCATTTCCTGAGATACACACAAACAAATATACATATACATCACACTAATGCAGCGCATTAGTGTGCAATACATATACATGACAAAAATCTACATACAATTCTGACACTCACATTTAAACAGCACAAACACACACATACAACACAAGCACTCACACACGTACATCACACGTACACTTCTGGTACACAAACGTCCACACACATCACATGAATAGACGCATACACAAATTAACATATACAAACATTCACATACATGAACTTCTGCAACACAAATACACAGATTTATTAGCATGCTAGATGAAAGACACCCACACAGTTATACACACGTGAATACCCGCCCACACACGGATATACACCCACACTTCTTCGCACCCACGGATACCACATTAAATAAACATCCACATACATATACAGACACACAAACAGACTCAATATTACTTTCATATATATATATACACACACCTCACACAAATAAAGCATGCGCACTTAATGACATCCACACATGCATAATAAATATAACATTATATATATATATATATATATATATATATATATATATATATATATATATATATATATATATGCGTAGGTGTTTAATGTGTGTATGTATATATATATATAACCAAATGAAGAGATATAAATGCATATACAGAGAGAGAGAGAAAAAGAGCCATATATCGCACAAGAAACACGGTATATTGTATACATATTCTATAGAAGAATATGTACACAGGTTATGGCTCTAGATAAAGTCTATTGAGCTTACTTATTGAGAAACACAAAATTCTAAACATTTGATATGCTTTGATTTATTATTTGTATGTACACACACACACATACACACACACATAGTGCGTTTTGGTCCACCTGGTATCTTACCACACCTTCTTTGTTGTTATATACGCGTGAGTGTTTAATGTATATATATGCATAAATATATATATATGTGCGTGGGTGTTTAATGTAAATATGCATATATATATATCTATCTATCTATCTATCTATCTATCTATATATATATATATATATATATATATATATATATATATATATAATGTTTAATATAGAAAAGCGTCTACAGGACTAGAACTGTTTCATTCGTGAGAAATCATCGGGATAACTTATGTATGTATGTATGTATGTATGTATGTATGTATGTATGTGTGTGCATATATATATATATTAATGTTCGGTTGTGGATTTATAGGCTTATAGATAACAAACATTTACTGATTTGGTGACTCCCATGCATTTATTTGTATCTCTACATATTCCTTGAAAAAATAAATTCTACTTTGCTTATTGAATGTTCTGTTATACGCATGAATTCTGATTATACGCATAAATGTTCACGCACATTTTCACACAAATGCGCGCGCGCATTGAAACTTCAATATATCCATGTCATAAGTTTCTCTTAAAATCGCCGCCTTTGTTGGGAGACCCCCGCCACTTCTATGTCTATTTATACTACTACTACAATGTGTACTAATAGTAATGATGTTTTAGTAATTAATAGTTTAGGCACGAGACTGGCAAGGAAGAAGTCAATTAAATTTATCCAGTATTTGACTATTACTTTATTTTCACAAACCCGGAAATGTTGAATGTCAAAGTTGAAATCAGAATGTAAAGAGAGCTGGAACTAAATACGCAAAGTATTTTGAACGATTCTGCCAATCCACCGCCCCGAAAAAATATTAGCCACAAGGGCGTACGATCTTGAGAACAATACAAGAATGAAAAACAACCCAACACAAGTAAGAGAAAGGGGGAAATCAATAAAGAAAAACAGCTATAACTAACGATAATAATTAACCACTACCATAATGTGTTTTACTACTACTAATTCCACTTGCAGTAGTTGTAGTAGTGGTTGTGATGTTGAATATACGAAAAGAAGAGCAAAATTCATCAAATTCCGAATCCTGCTTCAATTACCCACCACTTCCATCATATTCACAGATCGATTGTCTGCGTGGGAGGAAAGGAATGATGCGGAGGAAGAGATGGACTGCGGTGGTGGTGGTGGTGGGAATCGAGAATGACTAGACTGAGACAGTCTGTCTGATGATACATTACAACACAGTTCTGTGTGTGTATTATATATACACACACACACACACATGTACGTATGTGTGTATATATGTGTATGGGGTATAAAGGTGGATAGGTGGTAGGTTGGCTTTACAACCCACCCACATCTCTATTCACATCTTGTACAAGTTATGCGATGGGGAGACACTGACAATGCAGCTGGAGTATGTGTAATGGAGGGGGGTATTAAGGGATAGCATTGTTATAGTGTGTCCGTGTATGTGGTATGGACAGCAATTGGTCAGCAGAACAGAGGATAGAATACTCTGCAGTATTCGTTCTGTATCTCTGTGCGCTGAGTTCAAATTCTGCCAAAGCAACTTTGCCTTTCATCTTTTCAAAGTCTATAAATAAAGTACCAGTACAGGAGGAGAGGGAAGAGATTTGATTCGTTCTCTTGCTATCTCCCTTTATCTGGAAGAAATGGTCATTTTTCAGACCCAAAGGGAGATGGGCTTTGTTAGGTTTAACCCTTCAGCATTTACTCTATATTTACTATTGTATTTTCACAGAAAAGGCTTTATTTCACATAATATCAAATCTATGAGATTTTGCTATTGTTTATTTTGAGAACAATACCTTAATGTCAGTATTAGGGGCTGGTTGGGTCCTTTTGAACAGAAAGGGTTGAGAGAATTCTGGCCAGATATGGTCAGTTTAATGTCAGTTTAAACACACCATATATCACTATGGTATCTCTTCAACTGAAACAAGAGTTAATGGCTCAATGTTTTAGTGATTGTGTTTCAGTGTGTCTGTGTAGTTGTGTTTGTAGTTAAACAGTGGAGGTTGACAAAATATACATTATTTGTAGTAAGTAATACATGGATGAACAAGTTGATAGATTTAACAAGGATTTGGGTTTTATTTCTCCTTCATTAACATATTTTATTGGTAGCAGTTGTTTATTTCTTAAAACATAACTACAATGTTTCAGAAGAAGACTTAGCAAACTCTCACTTGGCTGAAACATGCAGCTATGTTGTAAGAAAATGAATAAATAAACATTGATTTGTACTGTTATAAATATTGAGTTCTTTTTACATTGTGGGCTATTCAGATCATTTGATCTGAATCCAGCATGTAAAAACATTTTTTTCGATTCCACTCTGCCCATCCCTTCAATCTTTCTAATTTCTCATTCTTTCTTCTGATGAAGGACTAACGTCCAAAATGTTAAGACCCTGTTCCTGCTATTTCAAGTGTTAAACTAATATATTCCTTCCATATGCTGTACTGATTGTGTTGTTATTTCTGTTTACTTTTGACATATATATATATGTGTGTGTGTGGGTGTGTATATTCATACTTATGGTAATTTGTTAGGCAATTTGTTATGGCCAGACACCTTTCCTGGAGCCAATCCTTTTAGTTTCCCCTTTCAACATTCAGTGGTTCAGTATATATATATTCTAAACCAGATGTACACAGCAGTAGTACTTATTCTAAACCAGATGTACACAGCAGTAGTACTTATTCTAAACCAGATGTACACAGCAGTAGTACTTATTCTAAACCAGATGTACACAGCAGTAGTACTTATTCTAAACCAGATGTACACAGCAGTAGTACTTATTCTAAACCAGATGTACACAGCAGTAGTACTTATTCTAAACCAGATGTACACAGCAGTAGTACTTATTCTAAACCAGATGTACACAGCAGTAGTACTTATTCTAAACCAGATGTACACAGCAGTAGTACTTATTCTAAACCAGATGTACACAGCAGTAGTACTTATTCTAAACCAGATGTACACAGCAGTAGTACTTATTCTAAACCAGATGTACACAGCAGTAGTACTTATTCTAAACCAGATGTACACAGCAGTAGTACTTATTCTAAACATGAAATCATACAATGGTATAGAATAGAACATCAGGTATTTCAATGTTTATTTAGGCAGGTAACACATTAATTCAATTAAACACACCTGTTTCTACCAAAATTATTGGTAATAGATAAATTGATAGATACCAGATCATCTGAGTGTAGGAAGATAATGGTAGATCAGCAGACCAAAAGATCTTGGGCGTTATGCAGTAATACAGAAGACCCGCCTTCCCATGAGCACAAACCAAAGCTGAAGCATACATATAGTATGCACCACTCCACCCACTCTTCCATACACCTCCCATGAGCACATACCTTACCTCCTCAATCCCCACACACCTCTCACCAAAGTCCCCAGCCCACACTGTAAAGTGGTCATGTAGGTGTCATGACAAAAAGCACTCAGCCCACACAATAAAGTGGTTGTGTAGGTGTCACAACAAAAAGCACCGAGTACTCACTGTAAATGTAGTTGGTGTTAGAAAGGGCATCCAACTGTAGAAACCATGCTGGGGCACTGATCCTAAAGGGATTTAGTCAGTCACATCAACTCCAGTGCTATGTTTTTGTTGCTATTTCTATGTAATATGTGTGCAATATATTGTGGTGCTATTTTCTCTGTTGTACACGCATTCTATATTTAGTCGTGTTCTCCTTAAAGTTTTATTCATGTGAACCCATTGTGGTTAATAAAGAAATCATTATTATTGGCAGAATCATTATAACTTCAGACAAAATGCCTTATGGTATTTGGTTATGGCGCTTTACTTTCTAAATTCAATTCTTGTCAAAGTCAACGGGGTCCATGTTATTGACTTATTCCTTGCCACCAAATTGTTGGTCTTGTCTCTAAACGAGAAACAATTATTAATATTGTTACTATTGTTAGAAATCATTACTCCTACTACTACTAATAATGGTTTCTGATTTAAGCACAAGGCCAGCATTTTTTTTTAATTTTTTTTTTATAGTGGGAGTCGATTAAATCAATCCAGTGCGTTACTGGTACTTTATTTTATCGATCCTGTAAGGATGAAAGGCAAATCTAACCTTAGCGGAATTTGAAATCAGAATGTAAAGGGCCGTAACTTTATGCTGCGAAGAATGTTGTCTGACGTTCTACCAATACTGCCAATCCACTGCCCTAATATAACAATAATAATAATAATAATTGCCTATTTTTATAATCTATGTTTTTTTTTGCTATTTTACAGCCAGACAAGATGAGATTCAACAGAAGAGACAAAATCTCGATTACGAGGAGATAACACCATGTCTGAAGGAAGTGACCAAAGTCTGGGATTCTATGTTGAATAACACTGAACGAAAAGACACTCGGTTTGACAAGAAGATCCTTATTGATTGCATTAAACAAGGTCAGTTATTACCAGACATCTCTCTCTATCTCTCATCTTCACATATATGTATGTATATATAGTTCTGGTGCCATGATAAAATACTCTCACTACATTCTATAAAGTGTTTGGCATAAGCAAAACACAATCATCTGAACATGTTTGACCAAATAATGTGACATCATTTATCCCATGCAAAATTGACATAGATCAATGATGATGATGATACATAAGTATGATGGGCTTCCACACAGTTTCCGCCTGCTAAATTTCTCTAAGACAGTATTGATCAATCCGAGACTATAGTAGGAGGTATTTGTACAAGGTGCCACACAGTGGATCTGAGCCTAAAACCACAGCTCATGCCTATAATTTCATTTTTAAAAATTGTTTTCCCTTTTCTTTTCAGGAGTACCAAAAAGTCGTCGTGGAGCCATCTGGCAGCTGTTGGTTGAACAAGCCCAGCTGCAGTCACCCATGATGAGCACAGGTAGTGGTCTTGATGATGCTAGCTATGATGATTTGATGCGCCGACTCACCACCCACCAACATGCCATACTCATTGATTTAGGTGAGTATAGTTCTATCAACATTCTGGGACATTTATATATCAAAAATATTTAGACTGGCAATATAAGGAAGAGAAAATGTTCTAGTTTGGCTGAGCACATGAGGTTCTTTCTAGTCCTGTACCATGATAAAATACTCCCAGTACAGTCTTTAAAGTGGTAGTGCCAGTTTCATAATAAAATGCACCCACATATACTCTGTAAAATGTTAGTATTGGTGCCACAGTAAGATATATCCTACACACTCAGTAAAGTGGTAGTGTTGGAGCCATGATAAAATGACTCTGTAAAGTAACAGTGCTTGTGTCATGATAAAATGATCCAGTACATTCTGTAAAGTGTAAGTGCTAGTACCATAATAACATACACCCAGTACACTCTGTAAGATGATTGGCATTAGGAAGGATATTCAGCCATAGAAACTGATAAATATAGAACATGTGAGCAAGATGATGTCTCTCTGACTTATTTAGTCACAGAGTAGGATAACCCATACCAGCCTGGAAAGCTGATGTAAAATGATGATGATGACAGTGGTGTATTCTCTCTGTAATGAGTATATTGTATGGTGCTTGCATTGGACGTGCAAATTTAAATGGT
Source organism: Eledone cirrhosa (assembly GCA_964016885.1). Lineage (NCBI taxonomy): Eukaryota > Metazoa > Mollusca > Cephalopoda > Octopoda > Eledonidae > Eledone > Eledone cirrhosa. The sequence goes on along the minus strand of OZ024742.1, from coordinate 32,426,782 downwards.
AATGAGACTGACGCATGGAATGCAAAAGATGTAGGAAAACTGGAGGAAAACAAATCAAGCTTGCTCTGCTGGATGTATAATGTATAATAGCTGCACTGTAATCTCTGTGTTATAAAAAGCAACTAAAAGGGTTGGTGCCAGGAAGGACATCCAGCTGTAAAACATTACCTCAAAAAGGACCCCATATCATGATGCTGACAAGGCCAAACTCTGCTTTAGCAGGGAAAATAGCTTTAAAACATTGTTGCATCAGGAGTGTGATGTTGCATGGGTGTGAAATGTGTGAAGGCTGGGTAAAAATGAATTGAGTTTGCTCTTTTGGATGTGTAATGTTAGTGTGCATGATCAATAAAGTATAAAAGAGCTGAGAGACAAATTAAACTTTAAAAAGAATCAGATCTGTGTAAGAGAGAGGATTGCACTGGTACAGACATGAAAATTTGTATAGATGATGATGGTTGGGTTAATAAGTACTTTGAGTTCCAAGCTGAAGAAAACTGCCGAAGAGGAAAACCAAGAAAGACATGGGCAAAGGTGGTGAAAGCAGACCTTAAGAAATTACACCTCATTAAGGAGTAAAGCAATAAAGTGGAGGGATGTTATACTTGTGAGAACACCAAGCATGGAAAAATGGGCATAAAATCGATGGTGTTGATGTGGTTGTATATTTGATTTTAGAAACTTCTCATTATTCAATTCATTTATTCATTTATGTTTTTTTCTATTTTCTAGGGCGGACCTTTCCAAAACACCCTTATTTCCGGACACAGCTGGGTCCAGGCCAACTGGCACTCTTCAATCTGTTAAAGGCCTACAGTTTAATTGACCAAGAAGTTGGCTACTGCCAAGGTCTCAGTTTCATTGCAGGAATGCTCTTAATACACGTATGTTCTTGAATTTCATACCATTTCTTAATTATGCTGCTTTCTACTACAATGGAAGATTGTGTTCCTTACTTTTTTATTCTGTGTTTCAAACATAAATGGTTATGGGCTGGCTTGTATATACATTTAAGTGTGAGAAATTAATGGGTCATGTCAAGAAAGTACAAGACATTGTTATGGGAGCTTATATTTATAAAATGCTTATGTGTAAAGTGATTGGCATTAGGAAAGGTATCCTGCCAAACCAAGGGTTGAGAGGAATCTTCAGTGTTGCCAAGTGCATGTCAACTTCTTGTGCTGGTACCACAATAAATTGCTCCCAGTACACTCTGTGAAGTGTCAGTGCTGGCAGCACAATTAAATACACCTAGTACACTCTGTAAAGTGTTAGTTATGGTGGCTTGAGAAAATACACCCAGTACACACTGTTATGTATTAGTACTGATACTGTGATAAAATACATCCACGATACTCTGTAAAGTATTAGTGCAGATGCTATGATAAAATGCACCCAGTACACTCTAAACTGTTTGGCATAAGGAAGTGCATCCAGCTGTAGAAACTACAATAAAATATGAGATAATTGTTTCAGACCATGATGATGATGATGTCTGTATTCATCATATCCCTTCATGGTGACTAAATGGGTTGGAGATAGAAAGGGTATCTAACGGTAAAACCTTGCCTCAAAAAGAAGCCCATGTCATGGAGTTTGCAAGGCTAACTCCTGCTTTCATGGGGACTATTGTATTAAAACACTTGTTGATGATGATGTCCACTGGGTCTGTTGTGTCTACTCCAGTAAATATCTTAGCTATTCTGTTATATAAACAACCTTCCCATCACCACTTGATAATATTTACCATTTTTATTCCTTGTCTCAGATGGATGAAGAATCTGCTTTCCACATCTTGAAATATCTTATGTTTAACATGGGACTACGGAATCAGTTCAGACCAAGCATGACAGCTTTGCAGGTAAATACATATTTTCAATCAACCTGATCAGTTTTGCTCCAATTATCCATATTCCTCCTCCTCTTCTTCCTCTTCTTCCTTTCAAATCCCATCGGAGTCAATTTGCCTTTCACCCTTCCAAGGTCGATAAAATAAAGTACCTGTAAAGTACTGGGGTTGATATATTTGACTTTCTCCTTTCTACAGATTGCCAGCCTTATGCCTAAATTAGAAATCATTATTATTTTTATTAAAGGCGGTGGATTGGCAGTATCGGTAGAGGGTCGGACGCCATGCTTTGAAGCATAGAGTTACCTCCCTGTATGATCTGAGTTCAAATCCCGGCGAGGTTAACTTTGCCTTTCATCCATATGGGGTCGATAAAATAAAGTACCAGTAATGCACTGGGTAATTGCTGGCCTTGTGTCAAAAGTAGAAACAATTATTATTTTTATTATTGGTTAGAGCATTGGCCTTGCAATCGATTGGTTGTGAGTTCAATTCTTAGACCGGGTGATGTGTTGTTTCCTTGAGCAAGACACTTTATTTCACATTGCTCCAGTTTACTCAGCTGTAGAAATGAGATGATAGGGACAGGGGTCCCTGTCATTCCACTGCAAAGTGGTCGTGGAGGTGCCACGGTAAAAAAAGCACCCAGCACTCACTGTAAATGAGGTTGGTGTTAGGAAGGGCATCCAGCTGTAGGAATCAAGCCAGAATCAGTTCCCGTCCCACCCTTGCAAGCAGGGAAAAGCGGACGTAAAATGAAATGAATTATTGATGTTTTGCCCAGTAAATAGATCTTTTATTGCCTGTTGAGTCTCGACAGTGCAGTCTTCTGTAGGAGTGCAGGTTGTCTTTCAAGGTCTATTTGCTAATTTTGATTAACACTTTAGCATTTAAACCGGCCATATCTAGCCAGAATTCTCTCACCTCTTTCTGTTCAAACCGGCTGTAACCGGCCACTCATACTTAAGTTAAGATATTGTTCTCAAAATAAATAGTATCAAAATCTCATAGATCCAATATTATGTGAGAGAATTATGTAAGATAAAGTGTTTAGCATGAAAATAAAATAGTAAATGTAGAGTAATGTAAATGTTAAAGGGTTAATGGTATTGAACCCAAAGTTCCAATGACAACTGGAATTATCTATATGTTGTTGGGTGGTTTGACCATATTCATGCAATTTTTATCTTCAAGTCAGTATATTTCTTTCATGTCTATCTTTAGTCTCTTGGGCTGGCAACATAAAAAATATGGCATTCATGTCTGTTTTTTGTGCATAACTACAATATCAAGTCAGTTGTTCATATTTGCAATCTGTTTTATTAGTGAAGTTCCAGAATATCTAGAGTTTGTCTCTGTCATCAAGGACACTGTCTGGGATATAATGGTACCACCTATTGGACAATTGATAGCCATAGTTTTGCACATTGACCAGTGACAGTACTTGCAGACCTTTTATGTTATTTATCATTTTGCATAGGCTCACTACTATTATTATTATTATTGGAAGGTGGTGGATTGGTAGTATCGGTAGAGTGTCGGACACTGTGCTTTACTGCATAGTTATGGCCCTTTACGTTTTGAGTTCAAAACCTGCTGAGGTTAGCTTTGCCTTTCATCCTTACAGGGTTGATAAAATAAAGCACCAGTAATGCACTGGGATCGATTTAATCGACTTTCCCCTCTCTCCAAATTGCTGGCCTTGTGCCTATAGTAGAAACAATTATTAAGGTGAAGCAATTCATGTTCAAACACTACTTAGGTTAGCTCATAAATAATATATTGTTTTTATTGTTGTATGGGGCAGATCAAGTTGTACCAACTGACACGTCTCATCCATGACAACCATCGAGACCTCTATGAACATTTTGAAGAACACGAGATTGTGCCGACCCTATATGCTGCCCCATGGTTCCTCACCATATTCGCTTCCCAGTTTCCTTTGGGCTTCGTCTCCAGAGTCTTTGGTAAGTCTTCATTTTAGCCACTTCATGCACTTAATGGCATTGCTTTTATCATAATTATCATCAGTGCTATCATCATCATCATCGTAATTATTACCATTATCATTATAATCATCACCAGGAGTATCGGATTGATGGACAGCTTCTTGTTGCCCTGATGTCTATACAAATGCCTAAGTATTTGTGTTCGGATAAATGGTGCTAAATTGAAACCAACATGGTATTACTTAACTTATCAGAAAGTGATCTCTGACTTGCACTTGGTAGGTTTGCTGTTGAGTGCAGCATGGTAGGAATGAAAATTAGTGCTGTGAAGACTGAGAGACTCGTCCTCTCAAGGAAGCTGGAACAGTGGAGTTCCACTGAAGCATATGGAGAAGTTTAAGTATCTTGGGGACGTGTTCATGAGTGATGAAAGGCAGGAGACAGAATTAAGTACAACTATTGCGGGAACTGGTGGAATAGTAGGGTGGATGATTCAATTAAGGCTAAGAGACAGGCATGGAAAGAATGGCAAAATTGGAGAAGCAGAGAACTTTACCAAGAGACCAATAGTGAGATGACAAGTATACTTGGCAAGGAGGGAAGCAGAAAATAAAAAGTTTATGCATGTTATGCAACGTGAGGACCAAAGAGGTGAGGTGTTCAAGATTGTGAGGCAGTATGTCAGGGAAAATAATGATCTTAGGGAGAAGTGTGTCCAAGATGACAATAGTACACTTGCCCTCACCAACACTGGAAAGAGGGCAGTATGGAAGTGTTATGAGAGAATGATGAGTGAGGAGAATGCATGGAGAAAGGTTATCTTCCCCAAGTAGACCCAACAGAGTGGCCAGCTATACAAGTCAGTGGCAGCATAGTAAGTAAGACTATTAAAGATATGAAGACAAGCAAAACAGCTGGGTCATCGGGAATAGTTGCTGAGATGCTGAAAGCATCTGGGATGGTAGGTCACACCATAACCACCCATATTGTAAACTAAGAAATACAAAATAGAGCTATACAAAATGATTGGCATAGCAGCGGAAACTACTGAGGCATCAAGTTGATGGACTAGGTCATAAAAGTTACAGAGTTATTGTACAACTAATTAGGGATCAAATTAACCATCTGGTTTTGGACAGTGACAGCTAGTCCAACTCATGCCAGTATGTGAAAGAGATGTAAAATAATTGTTTCTACTTTTGGCACAAGGCCAGCAATTATCCAGTATATTACTGGTACTTTATTTTATCGAAAGAAATGTAAAATAATGATGGTGATTATGATTGCTTAATGTTCTGAAGACTAATACCTGTATTTATTTATTTCTAGACCTGATCTTCTTACAAGGAATTGATTCCATATTTAAAATATGCCTCATCCTTCTTGGAGACCACAAACAGTTAATCATGCATTGTGAATCGTTTGAGAGCATTGTAGAGTTTCTGAAAACAACTTTACCAAGCATGGGTCTTGTGCAGATGGAGAGAATCATCAATCAGGTAAGAGTAACATACACATATATAAATCGGAAACCATTGGTATGGCATGTTGGCGAAGAGCCAGCCCTGAGTGGCTTTGTGGGCAGGAAGCAGTGTCCTGTTGAAAAATAGGGCCTCCCATTAGCTACACTGTCCATCCAGAGCTTGATGTGCTCAGCTGGGAGTTTCACATAGCCATTGGCACCGAGGTGCAGTACTTTCTAATGGTGCTCACAAAACCTCACTACTCTGTGATGTCACGGCGCTGTTGCCATGATTTGAACCAATCACAGGAAGTATTTTTCTGTGATATACGTATGACCATGTCAACACTTCTACTTGGAGTTGCATACCACGCCTCACCTCCTCAAATTACTATCAGGACACACAGTTTTGTGATATCCTCAGAGTTGCAGCCAGTGTGTGTATATATATTTATATATGTATATGAGTGTGTGTGTATATATATATATATGTGTGTGTGTATATATATATATATATATTTATATCTGTATGTATATATATATTATATATTATCATCTTCATTCTGCTTTCCCTGCTAGAAAGGGTTGGCCAGGTCTACATAGATGAAGTCAGTACTAAAGTGGGGCTACTAACCTCCCAGACAGGCCGAGGATCTGCATCTTGCTTACATAGTCTTATATTCTATTAAGAGCACAGCAGAGGTTGTCTTGTCTTTTGAGACAAACTGAAAGTTCTTCCCAACCCTTTCTTTGGCAAGCTTGCTACAGCTGGATACCCTTCCTAACACCAACCAAGTTACAGTGTGTACTGGGTGTATTTATTGTGAAGATCACCAACACTAGGGAGGTTGTTGTCATTAACACAACTGAACGATCCTCTCAACCCTTTTAGGCATAATTTCTACAGCATGGGGTCCTTGTCACCAACTACCCATATGGAGTGTACCGGGTGCATTTTTGTGGCACTGTCATGAGAAAGGTTGGTCATAGTCCCAACTGAAGATCCCTCTCTGCTCTAGGGAGTGGGGTAATAGGGGAGGAGGATAGGTATGAAATTATACCTATATATGGTTTCAGAAAGGGGATGAAATGGTGTGGGGGATGTTGTCAACATGATGGAGAAATAGATGTACAGTTGTCCTCCAGTATTCATGGAGGGGGGGGGGTTACGTTCCTAGAGCACCCACGAATATGGGACGCGCTCCATAAAAATGCTTATAAACATAAAAATATAATGTAAAATATAATAAAAAAAGAGCGAGCGTCCAATAGGGCGGCAAATACGGTATATTGTTATTAATAATTTAGCGTTAAAAAATATATATTACCATTAAAAAAATTGCAAAAGATGTTTTGAATAACCAGAACCGCGAATGCCTGGGGTACACTGTACTTTTAATTTCATAGTGCTTGTTCTAATTCTAATTTGTGTGGAAATTATTGTATTAATTGATGCAAATTGAAGTAATTCAGTAATGGAAAATTTTGTGTTATTTCATTATCTAAGAAATACCTCTCCCTATCTCTGTCTTTCAGGCATTTGAAGTGGATTACAGCAAGCAACTCCATGCTTATGAAGTTGAGTACCAGGTGTTACAAGAAGAAATGGTCTACACCTCACAGAAAGAGCACCACAGTGGCAACAGCATCATTCACCGTCTAGAAGGTGCCAACCGTTCTTTAAAAGAACAAAACAGGGAGTTGATGGATAAACTTCAGAATGCACTCAGTCACCAACGCAGCTTGGAGAGTGCCATTAATAACTTCCAGACCAACGAGACACGACTGCGTTCCAAACTGCAGGCTCTTGAAATTGAGCGAGCTGCTCTTTTGGACCGCGTGGCCACTCTAGAGAAAGAAAGCACTAATCCTCAGGCTGCTCAACATTCCTCGGTTTCGGACATTCGATCTGACAGCAACAACATACCATCTTCAACTACAGATCCTACAGATTTACCATTTTCTGATGCTGAGAAAACGTAGTCTACTTGGTTGTTGTAGTAACTTTATAATTGTTATTGTTGTTTGTTTAAATTTTTTTTCTATATGTTGTTGTTTTTACTGTTGTTTTTGTTGTTGTTTAAAAATTGACGAATGCAGTTTTTTTACTGCTTATCTGGAAAAAATGCATACATCCAAATCACGCGTACATAAATTCTTCACAGTTAGACATACACACACACACAAATACACAGACAAAAGTTACTTCTGCTGTTACAATTTTGAAATTATTTTAGCCAAATATTTAGGTTTTATTGATATTTTAAAACAAAGAAAAAAAAATGACAGTGGGTTAATGGAAAGAGTAGTATAAAAACCAAGTACCTGGCAGTATTTAGTTTACATGTCTGGGTGCCCTGGGTTCAAATTCTGCCAAAGTAGACTTTGCCTTTCATCCTTCTGGGCTAAATTGGCAGCAGTTGATTGATAGAAAGGGTAACATCAGAACTAAATACCTTGTGATATTTAGTTGACATGATTTGGTGTTCTGTGTTCAAATCCCGCCGAGGTCAACTTTACCTTTCATCTTTCCAGTGGGTTGATAAAATAAAGTACCAGTTATGAACTAGGGTCAATTTCATCATCTATACCCTTCTCTCCTGCTTCTCGCAAATTTCAGGCTTTGAGCCAATCTTAGAAATTTATAATTATAATTATTATTATTATTATGAAACAAAACGGAAAACTATTTTCAATTCTCTTCTTACTTATTTTTCTTCTTCTTCATCTTCTCCTCCTTCTTCTTGAAAAATTCTCTTTAAATATTCTCTATGGCTGCTGTATTTGAACTTGTGATAGCTGCTGCTGGTGGTGTTGTAGGTTGTGTGTGTCTAAATAAATTAATGCATGACTACACAGCCTTTTATATATATGGGTGTGCACTTGTGCGTGCATATATATATATATATATATATGTATGTATAAATATATATATATATGTATACTCTTTAACTCTTTTACCTGTTCTAGCCATCCGGCTGAGGCCATGCTGGGGCATACATATATATGTATATATATATGTGTGTGTAATTCATATATAGATTTCTGTTTTTTTACTCTTCTTTCCTTCCATATTTTTCAACATGTTCTATGAAAAAAAAAAAAAATGATTAACACTATATGATACGTAGACTTTGAAATCTATAGAATAGGCTGAGATATAAGATTTAGTGGTCTCAGACAGTACTATCTGGTGCTTAAACATGTGCATACATTATCATGTGCAGTATTTATAATCCAGCTCAAACTGCTCTCAAACGTGGAATGTATGCATATATACAAATATGTATGTATGTGTCAGAAACCTCTGAATCAGCACTAACTATTCATCCTCATAATGGGAAATGTGTGTGTTATATATGTGAGTGTATGTGTGTATGTGTATATATGTATGTATATATATGTGTGTGTGTATAATCATCATCATTTAATGTCTATCTTCCATGCTTGCATGGATGGGCTGTCACATTATGAGGCAACTCAGGTCAGGTAACCAGGTCATACTCATACGGAACTGTTTGGGGCTTGGTTTCTATGACTGGATGCTTTTTTATCGTGGCACCAAAATGACCATCTGACAGGATGGACTGGGTGCTTTTTTTTTTTTTTGTGGTACCAACACAACCAAGTGCAGAGAGGACTTGGTGCTTTTTGTTGTGTCACCAGCGTGCCCACTTTTATATATGTATATATATATATATATATATATATATATATGTGTGTGTAAAACTACATTATACAATATGAACCTTTCAAACAGCACTAACTTATCCTTGATATATGAACTGTATGTAGTATAAGATATATAACATGCAACCCCCCCCTCTCTCTCTCTATATATATATATACATACACACACACACACACACACACACACACACACACACACACATGTACATTCTATTACTTGTGTGATTTAAAACTCTCTGGCATAGTAAACTGTGCTGTTGAATGTGAAATGTTTGCATATGTATAAAATGTATGTATATACAATGACAGGGAAGATCCATTTAACCTATTCCAAAGGACAATGAATGATATTTTCTGGAAGCTCAAAGAATCAAAAATTTTAAAAACTTGCCAGAAATACTTTTTCTCAGAGAGAGAGAGAGTTTTTCCATAGAGGAAGGTAGAAAGACTACAAATAAATAAAGTACTCAATACATTGTGTAGTGAGATATTGTGATAATTTATTTTAGGTGGAAGTGACTTCTACATCACTAATACTGTTTTATTTACTTGAAATCATCAATGATTTCAACCCAGTAAAACATAGTCTTGAAGAAGTTATTTCCACCTGAAATAAGTTATATATGTGGGTTTGTGTATGTGTGTGTGTGTGTGTATATATATGTATATATATATATATATATATATATATATATATATATGCGTACACATACATTCATGTTTCAAGTTTAGTTAGGCTTAACTAACAATTAAACATGTAGCACTGATTATAACTCTTCTCACAAGAATGTTTTCTCTCCACGCCTTTGGATATTTTAATTGCTACATCTGTATGTATATATATATATATATATATATATATATATGTATGTATGTATGTATGTATGTGTGTGTGTGTGTGGGGGTGTATTGTATATATATATTCTTACAACATGACCACAATGTTTCAGTGATGCGTTGTATTTGTCCAGCTTCTTCAGAAAAAACATATCTTCTTTGATGAAGTGAAGCTTAGTAAATATATGTGGCCATGTAAGTATTGGAATATATATAGTTTTATTAATGTAGAGTCAGTGTATGTTTCCAGTATCACACTGACTCAACCTTAAAAAATCTATGGTAGACTTACAACTGTCAATACTAAACAGATATATATATATAATGAAGGAAGTGTGGTAAGGAACCAGGTGGACCATAACGCACCAGAGTACTCGATACTTTGTGTAGTAGAGTGGGTAATAGGAAAATGTTCAAGACCCCGACAGCAGAGCTCAAGCCGTTTTGATGGTTATTTCTGGAATAGCTGTCCAGAAATAGCCATCGAAACGGCTTGAGCTCTGCCGTCGGGGTCTTGAACATTTTCCTATATGTATATATAGTGTGCGCGTGTGGTTAATCATTTTCTTTGAAAGTAAATATCCAATCTCCTGTAATTCTTGTACTGAATATATCTCTATATCAGAATTCAGGACATATATCAAAGACATTTTTTTCTTTTTTTTTTTTTTTTTGCGCCATATGCAGTTCTGATAATTTGTTTGTTTGTTTTTCTTTGTTTGTTAAATAATTATTTCATAACCAATTGCATAGTTTCATGACCATTGAAAAAAAAATGTTTACAACACACACATATATATACATATAGGCGAATTGACAGTGATTAGAGCATCAGTGTTTGTTCTGACTCTCTGGGCTCTGAGTTCAAATCTTGTTGGGGTCAACTTTGCCTGTCTTCCGGTGGTTGATAAAGAACCAGTGAGGCAGAGGTTGTGGATTGGTGGAAAATAGTATAGACTCTGACAGAATGCTCTGCACTATCTGATCGAGCTCTGTGCATTCTGATTTCAAAATCCAACTCCTTTGGCCTGGAGTTTCAACTTGGAGATAGTATCAGATATATAAACATATACACTCTATGTGTATGTATATATATATATGTGTGTGTGTGTGTGTGGGTATATAGATGTATGTGTATATATTATTCCGCCTCTTCTTTCGACTCACCATCACACCACTTATTATTGATATCAAAACAACGGAGTCGGGGTTTTAAAACACTCCATAAAATCCTACACACACACATATATATATATCTATATACATAATTTACATTTAAAATCAATTAAATAATTAATTTAACATTATCCATCAATCTCGTTTTTCGTTATTGTTATTAAAAGACAATACTATGACAACCGCGTGACTTATTTTCTTTATAAAAAATTGATTGAAAAAAAAGAAGAAAAAATACGTCTCATTGTTTTTAACTTTTAATTTTTACATTCTGTACTTTTTTTTACTTTTTTAAAACTATTTTTATTCTTTCCAGAATTTTTTTAATTATTCCCCTTGAAAATTTTCTGAATATGAGCTATCTCCCTTGATTGAAATTTTCTTTTTATCTCTCACTCTCCATTTCTATCTTATTTCTTTATATATGTATATACATACATACACACACACGTGCTCATATGTGCAGGCAAACATATATATACTCGCAGACATGCACACACACATTTGCAAGAACTAATCTAAGACAACAAGCAGATAGAAGGTTTCATTTTGTGGTAGGGTCTGTTCTGTTGCTCTCCTAGATTAATCCTTTTGAACATATCTGCCGAGGTTAACTTTGCCTTCCATCCTTACGAGGTTGATAAAATGAAGTACTAGTAATGTACTGGAGTAATTGCTGGCCTTGTGCCAAAAGTAGGAACAATGATTATTATTAAGGGTGGTGGGTTGGCAGTATCGGTAGAGCATCAGACAATATGCTTTGGGGCATAGAATTACGCCTCTTTACATTCTGAGTTCAAATCTCGCCGAGGTTAGCTTTACCATTCATCCTTACAGTATCAACTGACCCCCCCCCCCTCAAATTGCTGTCCTTGTGCCTGAATCAGAAACCATTATTATTATTATTAAAGTATAGTCAATGGCTTGTTACTCTGGAGTTTCTCCTGTGGGTTACAGCCTTCTTTGCTGGGTTGTACTACCCGTGGGCAAGCCTCAAGTATTTCTATCTTTCACCCCAAAAGAAAAGACATTGACCAGTTCTCAGTCTTATGAATAATATGGCCCTGGTCATCTGACAGTGTCTTCTGACTCGACCTTTATAAACTATTTCCTATTGTGTTCTCATTCTCACGTTCATCAATACCAAATGGATATGTGTGTGTGTAGTATAATGTATATATATGTAAATATGTATGTGTGTGTGTATATATTATGTGTTTTTCATTTGTTTTCTTTTTCCTTTAAAATGTTTTGTTTTACCCCCCCCCCCCCCCCCCATTTTATTTTTGTATATTTTTTAATTAAATAAAGTAGAAATCAATACTATTGACACCCCAAAAGCCAGAAATATTGTCTATACAAGGAAATATTGACATTTTTGTTTGAGTTTCTTTCTGTTCTCTTTTCTTTTATAAGTTTCCAGTATAAAGTAATTAAAATCTAGGCTTCTTTATCTCTATTTAGTTTTTTCTCTTTATATCTATCTAATTATTCACCTATCATCATCATCCTTTTATATCCACGTTCCATGATGGCAAGGGGTTGGATGGGGGTCATGTTCTGTGACCAGATGTGTTGAAGAGACCTTATCTTGCTCACTTGTTCCACATTTAACTGATTTCTATGGCTGTGGTGTAATTGGTGCATTTTGTTATGGCATCAGCACTATGTAGTTATTTATCTGTTTATTTATTCATCCATCTATTTTTCTGGTTATCTAGCTATATATCTTAATATCTATTTGTCTGACAATCTCTCTATTTATCCAGCTATCTACCTATTTTTTTTCTTTCTAGCTGTCTGTCATTCTATCACTCTGTACATCTATATTAACTATTTTTCTACTTTCTCTCTCTTTCTCTCTCTCTCTCTCTCTCTCTCTCTCTCTATTATAAGAACAGATTAAAGTTTAAGCAAAGAATTGCTGCTATCACCCTTAACAGGTTCTTCTGAAGATCCCATTAAGGGTGAAAGCAGTGATTCTTTACTTAAACTTTAATCTGTTATAATAAATATTTGCTTTATGGGTTTATATATAATCCTTATCAAGCCCTCTTTGGATTTTAGTCTTCACATTTATTATTACTTTATATATAGGCGCATGGCTGAGTGGTAAGAGAATTGGATTTGCAATCGTGAGGTTGTGATTTCGATTCCAGGACCGGCTGATGCGCTATGTCCTTGAGCAAGACACTTTATTTCACGTTGCTCCTTCTACCAGGAGTTGTGACCGATAGATAGTATTAGCAATTGGAAACACCCATGGAAACATTGTTTCCCCAGTCCGATTTGATGAAAGTCAATTGACTGACGATATATATATATATATATATATAATGTAATGTAATTTGGTAGAGTTTCCTAAAAAAATCTGGCCTAAGTACAGCAGCATTGAGTCATCTCATTAACAATGGATTTGTGTCACACACGATGCCCGAATGCAGTTCAAGGGATTGGTTCACATGCTTCCATACCAGTGATTACTGCCTTAAAGATTGATCTTGTGTAGGACATCAATCCAACTTCAATGACAAGCAAATGCGTGAGCTGGTGGAAGCTAACTCACACCAGGCATCACGTCAACTCTCTAAAATGATTGGGGCATCGAAAACAACCATCGTCAGTCACTTACATGCAATAGGGAAGGTGTCCAACCTGGACCAATGCCTACCCCACAATCTAACTGGCCATAACCATGAATGTTGGGCAGCAACTGTGACTTCTCTACTCTCCTACCATTGCACAAACAACTGGTTACATTCCATTGTCACTGGTGATGAAAAATGGTGTCTACATTAGCGATTGTGGGTTAATAAAGAGAGTGCATCACCACATCAAACAAAGGCTGGCTTCCACCCTTGCAAGGCCCTTCTGAGCATCTGGTATGACTGGATGGGTAGCTCCCACTGATCACCAACATAACCCCTGGTGTCTATTACCTACAACTTGACAGATTAGTGGCGTAAACCGTACAAGTACGTCCACATCATGGCCATGTTCAATTCCTCCATGATAATGCTAGGCTACATACATAAAGATTGATCCATGAGAAGCTGCTGGAGCTAGGTTAGGTGGTTCTGCTTCACCTGTTGTATTTGCCTCACCTAGCACCTACAGAATATCACTTTCTTGTCTCGATGAGCAATACAATGAAGTCGAAGACCAATTAAATCAGTGGCTGGCAGAATTCTTTGCATCGAAGCGCTAGAATTCTACAGGGATGGAATCATGTACATTCCTATATGATGGCAGCCGGTGATTGCAAATAATGGCGTGAACTTACTGTCCAACCGTATATTGTGTGCAGATGATATCTGTTCTCAAGATTACTGTCTAGGAAAAATTAACACAGTAGTTTTATTTTTTAAGATTTATTTATCAAACTTGGGTCAGTTTGTCTTCATGACTTGTTCTTTCGATCTCACTCGATAAACCCGCCATTGGCTTTGATGACGGCCTCGGAACCGGCTACAGGCCTTCATCACTGTCTCCTGGCTTAGGCACCTAAAGGTACTTGTGATCCTCGCCTTCAGATCGTCTTTCGTATTGCAGCTAGATCTGTTGGTGTCTCGTTCCACTGCGCCCCACACAAAGAAGTCGAGGGGGTTGAAGTCAGGTGAGCTGGGAGGCCAGATGTCAGGTGAAGTGTGGTCGACGAAGTTCTCTGACAGCCAGGCTTGGGTCTTTTGGCTGGTATGGCAGGGCACTGAGTCTTGCCACACGTACGGCCTACCTGCAGCTACCTGGTTGATCCAGGGCTTTACTACCTCGCTCAGAACGCGGATGTAGCCATCGGTGTTCAGCTTGAGGCCCCCAGGAAAGAAGTGAGGTGGCATGACGACACCTAAGACCAATGTCGCTGGAAACTTTGTCTGCATGACTCTGGGCACGTTTTTGGATGAGACAGCGAGCCACCTGTTGTTCTGGGAGTTGATCTTCTGGTCTTATTTGTCCTCCCGGCACGGATTCCAAGAACTCTGTATCTCTTCCACAAATTTGGAGGTTCAAAATTATTCATAATCAATTATTCTGAAAATAAATAAGGGAAATATAGTCACTGTTTTTATGAAGACAAGAGTGACAACGGAAGTAAAAAAAATTTGCATAAAATTAGCAGTTGAAAATTACGAACAAATATCGTCCGCACCCTGTATATATATATCCTATGTACCTTTCTGTCTATTTTAGCCGTCTCTCTACCTTCCTATATATATATATATATATATATATCTTTTCTTTTCTTGACAAAAAGCTCACCACCCAAAACGTTGAATTCTGTCATTCCTCATTGTTATATTGAGTTTGTTGTTTTTGTTTTGTTTTGTTTATATACCTTGTTTTCCATGTCACTCTACTTCAAAATCCTATAACACACTGATACAGGCCACCAAGTTATTAGTAATTTACATCATTATCATTATTATATCTCTCTATCTAGGGTGGTGGATTGGCAGTATCGGTAGAGGGTCGGACGCCATGCTTTGCAGCATAGTTACAGCCCTTTACGAGTTCAAATCTCGCCAAGGTTAATTTTGCCTTTCATCCTCACGGGGTTGATAAAATAAAGTACGAGTCACGCACTGGGTTGATTTAATCGACTTTCCCCTCCCCCAGAATCACTGGCCTTGTGCCTATATAAGAAACCAATATATCTCTATCTCTAAGGCTGCTGGATTGGCAGAATCGATAGAGCATCAGACACTATGCTTTTCAGCATAGAGTTATGGCCCTTTACATCCTGAGTTCAAATCCCACCGAGGTTAGCTTTGCCTTTCATGGAGTCAATAAATAAAGCACCAGTAATGCACTCGGGTCGATTTAATCGACTTTCCCCTTGCCTTCAAATTGCTGGCCTTGTGCCTAAAGTAGAAACCATTATTATATCTCTTAAGGCACCTGTTAGGTATGTGGCCTTGTGTTTAGGGTGTTGGGCTCGTCAATTCACCACCAAGTGTGACAATCGGCTGCACCTCACACTTTGAGGCAAGCCAACATGCTCACAGCATTACCACGGGTGATGGTGAGGCTAAGATGCTGAAATAACCAAGTACCCTCATGGGCATCACCTGACACCTTAGTAAGGTGAGTCGCGACTAAAGACAAGAACTTCGTTGTCAGTGGCTCAACTCCACCAAACGTCTCGAATGCCACATGCAGGAGAAAAATAACTTTATAAATACCAAACACTGTGCTGGGATGTACACTTCCCATACTAAGTTTAGAGGAACAGCAACTGTTGTGTCTTGACTGAGTCTACCTTTTCCACCACAAGACTATACAGAACAGGGCAGTGGAGAGTGACCAGACTGTCGCAGTCACTCCATACCATCTATTACTGTATGTCAGAATGTGCAGTATCTGTGCAACTGCAGATAAACTACAGAAATATGTTGGACCGACAGCAAATGTACCAATTGTTTCATCAACGGTAGTCTGCTTGTGAAATTAATGTGTAAATAGCAGGGCATTTCCACAGACACGTGTACCTTTAGTGAAATTCTCGGGAGAATTCAGTGTGGCATAGTGTGTAACAAGGTTGGACCTTTGAAATAAAGGTTTGGCAGTAGAGTGAACTAGAGCAATGCGAGTGTCTTGATCATAGACACAACGCACCTTTAGGAATCAAAATCGAGACCTTAGATTGTAAAACGAATACTCTAACCACTAAGCCACACACCTTCACAAATTAGAAAGTAGAGAAATAGAACATGTGAAGACTTTCATACGATCTATCACTGTATGCCAGAATGTACAGTATCTGTGCAACTAGTAAGCTGTACTGTAGAGGGAATACGTGTCTAGATTATCACAGTACATTCTATACAATGTATTACTATATGTCTATATACATTATACACACGCGCGTGTGTATTTAATGTTTGTTTTAGTCCAGAAACCTTGAGGTTCGACAAAAAGTGTTCGATAGATTCTTGTTTCAAATAAATGCTGAGGTCGATATAATCAACTAAATCTCTTCGAGGTGGTGCCCCGGTATGGCCGCAGTTTAATGACTGGAACCAGTCATTTTAATAATTTATCTTCGATTTGTTAAACATCAGATAATAAATTAGACCAATTATCTCCCCTGTACACTGTCTCATACAATCACCAAACTGTAAACCAGCTATCAACGAAGCTTTTACGTTTGCTCAGCTTGCTAGAAATAGCAGCCAAATATACTCACATATCAACTTTACCGAAGGAATGTCAAATTTAATCATTGGAGCTTTTCTGTTTTAAGTATCACGGAAGTGAAAAGAAATTCAGCAATTTCCGTACTTAACCAGCTAGCTTTTACAAATAATACAGTTATAGTGATGCTCATTTGCATACAGTGCAAGCTCGACAAGCAGGTGTTAATTAACAGTTGTGCCAACATAGCAAGATTCAGAATAGAGGTGTACACGAAAGCATATACATATATAATAGTTTTTAATTTAAGCACAAGGTCAATCATTTTGTGGAGGGGTAAGTTGATTAAATTGACCTGTGTGTTACTGGTACTTTATTTTATCAACCCCATAAGGATGAAAAACAAAGCTAACTGGCGGGATTTGAACTCAGAACGTATAGGCACGTAACTACATGCGGCAAAGCATGATAAATATACATAAGCCTCTCTACGTATATTTTAAGCTGTGAACAATAAATACTAGTATTTCAGGATTTTATCCATCATCAGTGATGTTTACTCAGTCTATTTTGCCTCTGTACCAAATATCTGCTTATATATAGATTTTTTTTCAAATAACGATAATAGCATTTAGCATTCTCCCACAGTTACTGAAGTAGCTGTGACATGACCACAGCTTAAAATGCCAACAGTGAGACTTGTGTGTATTTATAAATATGCATATGCTTTCATATACTTCTCTATTATGTATCACACCATGTTAGTACTACTATTAATTCATATCTGTTAAGTTTATAAATTCTGTATATGTTAAAGAAGTGGCTGAATCTGTTGGAATATGAGAATCGTATGGAGCATAATTAACTGATGAAATGTTTCTGGCAAAAGACAGGATACTCAGGTTTGAAGGTTGTTTTGTCATTCACATGTGTTGTTAAAAATGAAACTAATGATAATAATAATAAGGGTTTCTTTATTAGCCATAGAGGGCTGACATTAAGCAAACAATGGAGACAGCACAGGTCAATACAGTGTGGGTTTTTGTGTAAAAAAAAATTTTATAACAAAAACTAAAAAAATAAACATTTAAAAGTTCAAACAAAGCAAAACAGGGAAAGATTTCAGAGGGCCACTCATGGAAAAAATCCACAAAAAGCCACAGTCACCTTGATCACTAGGGTCAGTGCTCTCTCCCAGTTGTCCTCTAATATACAGGTGCAGGCTCATTCACTTCGATCATGCCTGCCACTCTCACCCACCTTTCAACAAACTGGTTCAAAAGTAGCACTTTCCTTTCCACCTTAATTTTCTTCTTCAAGTGAAACCTGAAAAGGGTAATTAGGTCTTTACCGAAGAAGAAAGTGCTTGCCTTCAACCCTTTAAAATGTGTCCACTACACAATCTCTTGCCATAACTACCCTTTTTTCCCAACTAAAGGAAGGCGGCAGAGCAATCTTCACAATGGACTTAGTTGATAGCTAGATCCGTCCTACATGACAGCAGGTGTTCGACATAAACCCACAAGTCAGCAATACTTGGACATTCGATGAGTTTATACGGGACAATTTTGTCATCCTGTATGTATCTCAGACAGGCCCAGCTGATGGCAGAAATAATAAAAATTATTATTATTATAAAAATGATAATTATTATAATAATAATAATAATAATAATTAACATCATGAATTTTAACATTAACAAAATAAAGAAAATGGACACCACAATCAGGAAACTTCTGAGCTGTAATAAACTGCATTACACAAAAGCAGATTTGGATTGCTTCTATCTCCTTAGAAAAGGTGAAGGTAGAGAAATGATACATTGGACTCGAACAATACCTTAAATCTACAGATATCTGGATGCTGAAAATATTTGTAGAACATGAAAAGAAGAACAGTTTACATTCAATCATAAAGAGAAGCTAGAAGTTTACTGAAGAATTAAAAATACATAAAGAAAATTTGAAAAATTATGGCAGGTAAGTACTGATGAAAAATGAAGGTCAAGAGAAACTATGTGCAAAATGGGAACAAAAACTTATGAATAGGCAGCTTGTCTTATGTAGCAAAGAAGCAGTGGCTGTGGAGTTCTGGTTTAAAAGCAGTGAGTGAGAGATTCATTTTGGTTCAATTTTCAAGCCAATGTGATCAGAAATGGCGCAAAGTGCTGATTTGTGATGAACATGTTAAGACCATTGACCACATGTTTCAGGCTGCAAAGTATTAGCTCCCCAGGAGTATAAGTCCAGGCATAATAGTTGGGCAATATTTACACTGAATAATATGCAGGTTTTACAGCACAAAAACATAGTAAATAGTGCAAACACTACCCAGATGCAGTAAGAGGAGACAAGAATGTGACAATAGACTTGATATATTTATGAAGGACTGTAAAAACAAAACATCTTTTAATTGACATGAGCATACCATCAGATTGTAACATCTCTTGGAAAGAGTTCTTAATGCTCAGTAAATATAAATATCTAATAATTGAATTTAAGTAAATGTAACCTTTTAAGGCTTGTACAATACCAGTAATAGTCATGAACAGAAATGTATTTGAACCAGATACCTGAGACACCATCTCTGCAAGAGACAGAAAATAGGGAAGACATTACAAAGACAAATTACATAAAGTTTTGGGGTTTACCAGATGAAGAAAATAAATCGATAAAAGAATTTCAAGCATATATATAGAGAGAAAAAAATTACTCATACATACATATACATATATGTTTCTATACATATATATATATACTGGGAAATGTGTGAAATCCTTGGTTCAGTTAGGTATATTTAAAAAAAGAAAAAGAATGACTTCAGTTGTAGTTCTAAACAATTTAATTTAATTTTATAATATTATAATTTTACAATTTGGTTTTGTAGATCTAGTAAGTTCTTTGTTAACGTCGATGGAGAGATTTTTTTAAAGATTCCTGGTTAACTTTCCTGGAGAACTTTCTTGCATTCGTCGGTGGCGATTGTCAATCGCTACCGAGGACAAAATTTGGTACCCACCCTATCATTTCCTCCCTAACCATATTAAAAATAATAATAAAAAAAGAAGAATTATCTGGTTCGCACCCACCCACCCTTTTCCTTTAAAATAAAAACTAATGTAGGTAAATTTTTTTAGAATTATCAGATAGACATTTCCCACTGCAACATTACCATGAACTTAAATGAATTTTCACCAACAGTGGAGTTACTTCTGACAGCTAATACCATGAACTATATGAACTAAAAAAAAAAATTTCATTTAAGTAATTCCACTTGCGCGTGGTAGTAATACGGAAATAAACGATGTTTTGCTTTCATCGGCTGCTTTCGACTGACAGCTAATAGCGTTGTAGTGCCATCAATTCAATTAAGAAATAAATATATATATATTATTATTATTATTATTAAAATTAAATACCATTTATTCTGCGGCAGAGAGCTTCATCTTCTCCATCATTCGCTCCCCCAGAATCGTAGTACTCGTCGTTATTGTATGTGTGTGTTTCTGCGTATATATATATATATATGTGGTGTATATACGTATTCACATATTTAGAGGTAATATCACGTGACAAATCACATTATTCTTTCAAAAGGAAAAGTTTGGCGCCATTTTTCTCCAGGGCAAGTGTCAACAAACGCAAGAGAAAAGAAGCAGTAAAAGCAAAAGATAAGAAAATGGTAAATAATATCAGTTTCCATTTATTAATATATTGTATATATATGTATGTATGTATATATATATAATGAGAATCTAAATTATGTTAATTTTAAATCTAACCACCCCACTAACATTAAAAATGCTATAGTTAGTAATATTGGAAAAAGAATATCAAACTTATCATCTAATAAAAATATCTTTGATGCTAACGCCAATTACTATAATAATGCGCTTTCTAAAGCCGGTTATCCGGATAAAATCAAATACAGTAAAGAAACCAATCCTAGAAGATCTTACAGTAAAATAATTAATTATGATCATTCCAATAACATAAATAAAAGACCTAGATACAAAAATATAATCTGGTATAATGCTCCTTTCTCCATTTCTATTAATAATAATATTCCTAAATTATTCTTTAGTGCCTTAAATAAATGCTTCCCTCCCTCACATATCTATAGTAAAATATTTAACAAACATACAATAACATTTTCCTATTCCACCTCCTCCAAAATCTCCAACATTATCTCCAAACACAACAATAAAATATTAAATACTAAATCACTTCCTTCCAACACTGAATGTCATAATAATAGCAGTAGTACTCCCGACGTCATTGTTAACTCTAGGCTAGTTTCTGCAAACTAAAATACGACGTCAAACGTAACTTCGTCAAATGTTCTTAATACCAATCTAAATCAGGAAACTATTATTCCTATCGTAAATAACTTCTCCAATCCAATTCCTCCTATAGATAACACTAGGTCACTTGTTAATAACTCTGTTAATTTCTCTAATCGCAATTGTAATTGCCCTGTTAAAAATAAATGTCCTCTCAACAACCATTGTCTTGAAAAAAACTTAGTCTATGAATGTAAAGTTATAACTGATACCAATTCCTTTACCTATTTCGGCTCCACTTTCACCTCCTTCAAAGCTTGTTTTTATAATCACAATTCTTCTTTTAAATACCAACTTAAAAGAACCAACACGGCACTCTCAGAACTCATATGGTCATTGAAAGATAAAAATATTAACTATAACATCTCTTGGAGGAAAGTTTGTTCTGCCTCTTCCTACTTGAATGCCTCCCTATCCAGAACGTGTAATCTTTGTTTATGTGAGAAATTTACCATTATATCTAATTTAGATTCCATAATAAATAGACGCACTGACTTATTTTCTCTCTGCTTGCACAAATTCCACAGAACATTCCATAAAGTATACAGCTAATATCTAATACTTTACCAGTTTAAAATCCTTTTTCTCAAACGCTTATATATATATTTCTTTAAAAATACACCCATCTTTCTACCTTATTTCAATATTATTTATTATACATTATATAATACTAGTTACTCATTCTATATCATTCCTATTTATCACTTTCCTTTCTTCCTCTTTTCTTTTAATTTCTAACCTCTAATCTGTACTTTTTCTTCCTAACTACTTCTCAATTCTTATTATTACTCACCACAACATATCCACTCTTCCATCTTTCTTCATATCATTGGCCCTAAAAATTATTATTACCTTTTAAATACTTTATAGCATTACCTTTAAAAATCCTTCGTAAACAAACATTTTTTTGACGTTAGATTATTCCTCCTCAGTTCATTATATTTTTCTCCCTTTCATGCTCGCCTGACTTTTACATATCACATATCACAATACATAAAAACAAACTTAGACCCTAACTAATCTCCTTTATTACATTATATTATTACCATTAGAAAATACTTCATAAACATATATTTTGATGTTAGAGTCTTCTCTTCCTTAAACACTATTTTCTTCTTTGCTTCCTGCGTTCATTTGTAAACAAACTATTTACATGTATTACGCATACATATTACATTACATAAAAACAAACTTAAACACTAACTAATTCCTCTAAATTCATAATTCAACCACTCTTCTACTTCTTTTCACCTTATATCCTTAATAACATTAATATTTTTATTTTAATAATACATATTAACAATTTCTTTTCATCGCACATATTATTAAACCCTTCAATATGCAAACCTTAATTTAATATTATTCTTAATTTTTTTTCTCTTCATCAACTTTTTATTTTCAAATTCTTTTAAATTATATATTATCTTCCATAACCTCTCTCTGTGAAACAATATATATTTTTTCTCAGTTATAAAGGCTATCTCTCTCTTTCTATCACCCATCTCTCCTCCTATCTCATCCTTCCTTATTATACACTTCCCCCACCATTCTTTACTCTCATCTCCTCCTCTTTTTCACCCTTTCCAACCCCCACCTCACTTTTTTCCCAATATCACACATCAATCTTAAATTACTTTTCATATGATGATTTAAAACTTCACTATTCACAAGTGTTTTTTAACCTTCATATCATGTATCCCTATTTTATCTGACGAAAACGCAAATGTCATCTCATGATGATATTTGTTTTTGAAATGCGCATAATAAAATACATGGAACTCTTTTAACCATCTTTTGATCTTATATTATATATATATGTAAGTATGTAAAAAAAAAATTATCAGCAATTAAATGTATTAAACTAAGATTTTATTGTTTTATATTTTACATCTCGGCTCTGTAATACATTTGAAAATTTACATTGAGCCTTTTCTCCTACCGGTAACTGGCTAGTACTTAGTACTACCATCCATATTTATAATCATATATAAGTATAAATATTATTATTATTACTATGTATGTATATATATATATATATATATATATATATATATATATATATATATATATGTGTGTGTGTGTGTGTGTGTGTGTGTGTATGTGTGTGTGTGTGTGTGTGTGTGTATAATAATAAAGAAGAAAGACGGTATCACTTGTTCATCCCTATTTATTTTATTATACTTATTTCGAAGACATATGTCATTTGTATAATATCTGCCCTACGTGTTTTCTTCCGACAAAAATCCATGCAAGATGTAAATATCCGTTGATATGAGATATTCGTTGATATTCGTTGATATGAGAACACGTAGGGCAGGTGTTATACAAATGAAATACGCATAATAAAATAAATAGGGATGAGCAAATGATACCGTCTTTCTTGTTTATTATTATAACCCGCCGAGGTTAACTTTGCCTTTCATCCTTAGGGGTCGATAAAATAAAGTACCAGTAATACACTGCATAATTACTGGCCTTGTGCCAAAGTAGAAACAATTATTATAATAAAACTCCGGATAAACATAAACTGTTGAGTGTTTGTCATCTCTTATGAAAGAGTCGGCAGATTTTCAATCAACCAACTTTCCTTAGTTGAATAAATATATGTATATATATATATACGTATATTTTCTTTAATATTGCAACATTAAAGGAATATATACTTCTGAAAGAATCACGAACAATTTATACTGTTATTTAAGCATTGGTAATGTTATTTATGTATATATTTAAAACATATTTGCTATGTTATTCTACTGTAAATTTATTTATATG
>OZ024742.1:32295070-32400070 GCA_964016885.1 Eledone cirrhosa | reverse complement strand
CTACACTACGAGCTGTCTCACCTATGTACACTATATTTTTGTCTCTACATTGTCCTTCAGTACATCTTATGTTATACACTACATTTCTAGTTTTACAGTTAATATGGGGGCTTATTTTACAGGTTATACATTTCTTATCTATACATGAGGGTCTTTGAAAAGGGTATTCTTGCTAATAAGTGTTTTTACGGAGGTACCTGGTCTTTCTACTATCTTAATATTGAGTTTATGTTTATTTAGGGCCCTTCTAATTTTGTAAGCTAATTCACCTCTATGGGTTGTATCGATGAACATTACACTCTGGTATTTATTGCTATCATACCATGAGTTTATTCTATTAGCCTTGTTCCTAGTTCTTTCTATTCTATTCCAAAATTTGCTCCTATACAAGGGGCAGGTCCCATTTATGTCATTATTTACCATTTTTTCCCATTTGGTTCTGGCTCCTCTATACACTCTGATTTTATCTCTCTGATTGTAGCCAGAGAACTGCATACGGTGGATGAAGTGTTGTATGTGTCTCTCTAGTTCTTCGGGGTTGCACATGCGGGACACATTTCTCATCACCCGTACCAAATCCGCAATCAGTATGTTGATTATGGTATGGTCCGAAACGGCCGAGTTTCGGTGGATCAGATGTTTGGAAGTCATGGGTTTGGCATAATGGGAATGGAGGATTTGTTTTTTGTTGTTAATGGTATCTAACCAGAGCTCTGTGTCTAGTACAGGTAATCAAATATATACGGCAACACAATAATAGATAATGACGAGTTATCTGTGTTGTGTTTACCCCCGAAATTTGCGACATTCAAGAAGGTAAATATGATTAGTTGTCTGTCAGAAATAGAAAAATCATTTACAAAACTACGCTGGAGCCTCAAAAACAAAAACAAAAACAAAAGCAACAATATACGCACACACATATACAACACACATCCCAACAACAACAGACACACAGACACAAACAACAATAACAACAACACACACACCAACAACAACAACAATAACAACATGCCCAGAAACAACAACAACAGACACGCAGACACAAACAACAATAACAACACACACAACAACAATAACACACACGGAGACAACAACAACACACATCAACAACAGCACACATCAACAACAATAACACACACACATTCAATGCCTCTCACCACCACAATCTTAACAAATACACAGACACAGAAAACAAGTAATGACAGTAGCACAGAAATCACAGAAATAAGGGAAAGTAATAGGATTAAAAAGAGAAAGGAGACTAAGGACAAAGAGAATAACCAAGACGAACACACAGACACACAAAATAGGCTAGATAACAACAATGAGCCAGTGGAAAGAGACAGGAGTAATTATGAGAGACATAGAAACAACCATGAGGCTGTTGGTGGAAATAGAAATAGAAACAACACAACTAACAATAACAATAGCACTAGTACACATAAAGCAGCAGCCTGGAACTCTACGTTTTATAATCCCTCCGATAAATCGTTCGACCTGCGACGAGTCCACGCCACGACTTTACCATTTAACAAACGCACACAATTGCCGTCGCAGGTCGATGAACAAACAGAAGCACAATTTAGTATACCTAGATCCGAACTTAGAAATATTATAGAACAGTATAGCAAGAAGCATAATAGAATGGAGGCCCAGCTACTGGGAGAAAAATCTGCAAATGGCTTGCGTAAGCTCATGCAGCGCTCGCGTAATGGAGAGATAGCATGCTTTCCAACAGACAAGTCTGGCAGAATGTCGGTTGACAGCCTGCCAAACTACATCCAGGCAATGCAACCCCACATCACTAACACAATGCCCATATGGTGATGTGGACGAATATAATGCAGCCCAACAAAAGGACTGCCAACAACTTCCAGGCCTGGAACAATGACATGCCGGCGTTGTATGGGCTTCGAAAAGACCATAAAACGGGCAGTGACCCTGTCGCGGGACCACCAACACGGCCAGTCTGTGGAGCTAACATTGCTAGTAACTACAGACTGTCCTACTTCCTCTCCCTGATCATACGCCCCATCATTGAAATGTCCACAGATGTATGTGACAGCACGGAGGACCTCCTCAGCAGAATCGGCGAGGGTAACCGATCTAGGGACCTAAGAAACTGCATAATAGGTAGTATGGATGTTGTGTCCCTGTATCCATCTATTGACGTGGATTTTGCTGTGGAGAAATGCGTAGAAATGATCAGTGAGAGCAAGGTTGAGTTCCGTGGGATTGATACCAGTGAGCTGGGACTCCTATTTAAGCTTACCTATAGTAATAATTACCTAGACACATATGACCTTAGCAACCTGTGCCCTACAAGACCAGCAAGAGGCAGACCACCTACCATTACCTCAATGGCCAAGAAAACCCACACAGATAGATGGAACGGGTGGACCAGAGCCATACGGACACCCGAAAACCACGATGAACTGAAGAAAATGATTGCACATGCGGTAGGGGCCAGCATAAAACTAACCCTTAAGGAACATATGTTCAAATTTAATGGAAAAACATATGCCCAAGAGGAAGGAGCAGCCATTGGTGTTAGCATTGCAGGCGACATAGCTAACTTATTCATGGTATGGTGAGACAGTAGACTTAAACTTAAACTTAAAGAACAATTAGAAGACCCCTTAACCCTGATAATGTACTCCCGCTACGTTGATGATATAAACATCGTAGTTAAGACACCCCCACTAGAGAACAGTCAGGAACTAGAGAAAAACACAATGGAAAGCATCCAGCAAATAGCAAAATCCATCCACCAGAGCATTAGAGTTACTATAGACTACCCAAGTAAACACCCCAACCATCGATTACCTGTACTAGACACAGAGCTCTGGTTAGATACCATTAACAACAAAAAACAAATCCTCCATTCCCATTATGCCAAACCCATGACTTCCAAACATCTGATCCACCGAAACTCGGCCGTTTCGGACCATACCATAATCAACATACTGATTGCGGATTTGGTACGGGTGATGAGGAATGTGTCCCGCATGTGCAACCCCGAAGAACTAGAGAGACACATTCAACACTTCATCCACCGTATGCAGTTCTCTGGCTACAATCAGAGAGATAAAATCAGAGTGTATAGAGGAGCCAGAACCAAATGGGAAAAAATGGTAAATAATGACATAAATGGGACCTGCCTCTTGTATAGGAGCAAATTTTGGAATAGAATAGAAAGAACTAGGAACAAGGCTAATAGAATAAACTCATGGTATGATAGCAATAAATACCAGAGTGTAATGTTCATCGATACAACCCATAGAGGTGAATTAGCTTACAAAATTAGAAGGGCCCTAAATAAACATAAACTCAATATTAAGATAGTAGAAAGACCAGGTACCTCCGTAAAAACACTTATTAGCAAGAATACCCTTTTCAAAGACCCTCATGTATAGATAAGAAATGTATAACCTGTAAAATAAGCCCCCATATTAACTGTAAAACTAGAAATGTAGTGTATAGCATAAGATGTACTGAAGGACAATGTAGAGACAAAAATATAGTGTACATAGGTGAGACAGCTCGTAGTGTAGGGGAACGGATAAATGAACATTGGCGAGACCTTCAAGATAGTAAAGAATCATCTGTACTCTACCAACATGCTAAAATAGAACACAAGGGTAAATTAGAGAACATAGAAATAAAAATAGAATCTACACACAGAAAAGACGCAATGTTTAGACAAATTACAGAGGCAATAAACATAAAAGAATTACAACCAAAATTAAATAGAAAATATAAGTGGAACAGCAACATCACAACTTACAATTAAGGACAAAATGAAAACACACACACACATAGAACAAACAACCAACCAGTAACATGTAAATAAACAAATAAATAAATGAACATAAACACACACAGACACCCGGATGTGGCGCATGCGCAGACTGAGCACACAACACACACACAGAAACAAAATGGCGTAGGACAGAACAAAGGAGAGGCACAGAAACAAAGAAAGGAATCCCCAGTCACTGAAGAGGTCACAGAGTGTGTGACGAAAGAACTATGACTATATATAAACAACTATCTGGTTGTGGAACCAACCAACCAGAAATTTATTATAATAAATTGAAGTGAAAGCAACTGGTGCGTGTGTTTCTTATTGGCAACATGACCCTCCCAAAGTATAACAATATGTATATATATATATAGCTTTTAAGCTATTTTGTAGTATCTCTGTTCCGGAACACACCACTTATATTAAATTTATCTCCCTGGAGCTTTGTAAAAGTCTGAGAGATTGGCTACATATGTTTTATATATATTTTTTTGTTTAGATGGAAGACAAAACAAAGAAGATGAATACAAAGATGAAGAAGAGAAAGATAAAGATGAAGAACCTCACTGCACAACACACCACTCCTCACTACAGCACACCACCCTACTCCTCACTACAACACACCACACTACCCCACACCACAACACAACACACCGCACTACATCACACCACATAAGAACACACCACACTACTCCACATAAAAACACACCACACTACTCCACACCACATAACAACACAACACACCACTCCTCACTACATCCATCCACATAAGAACACACCACACTACTCCACATAAGAACACACCTCACTACTCTACACCACATAACACCACAACACAACACACCACTCCTCACTACAACACAACACACCACTCCTCACTACAACACACCACACTACTCCACATAAAAACACACCACACTACGCCACACCACATAACACCACAACACACCACACCTCACTACATCACACCACATAAAAACACACCTCACTACATCACACCACACTACTCCACGCCACACAACATGCAAAATTTTTTCATCATATTTTTTCATGTGTTATCAACTAATTTGAACTCCAAGATGTTTGTTATTGACACTCTCTTCATGGAAAACTTAG
Source organism: Eledone cirrhosa (assembly GCA_964016885.1). Classification (NCBI taxonomy): domain Eukaryota; kingdom Metazoa; phylum Mollusca; class Cephalopoda; order Octopoda; family Eledonidae; genus Eledone; species Eledone cirrhosa. Next base: position 32,395,146 of record OZ024742.1, on the reverse strand, counting down.
GTGGATGCACTTCTCTCATTTAACCCCAGAGTTTTCTCTAAGATTTTTCGTATGTTATCAACGAATATGACCTCCAAACCAGTTGGAAATGATTAGTTGTTCTAGGAAAAAGGAGGGGTAAAGCAGGTGGAAAAACCATTGCCGTTTTGTAGATGTATACCCTAATGATTTTTCTTCGGTCTCCTTTTGAGTGCTATCAACTAATCTGACCTTTTAATTGCTCTGAATCAATTTTTTCCTGGGATTTGGAAACCAAAACTAAATTAAACATAAATTTAAATCTAGCCCCAACCCTAAACTCTAAATCTAAACCAAACCAAGCTAAATCTAAATATAAACATTACCCCAACCCTTAAACTAAACCCTAAACTATACCCCAACCATAAAACTAAACCCTAAACTTTACCCCAAACCTAAAACTAAACCCTAAACGTTACCCCAAACCTAAAACTAAACCCTAAACTTTACCCCAACCCTAAAACTAGACCCTAAACTTTACCCCAAACATAAAACTAAACCCTAAACTTTACCCCAACCCTAAAACTAGACCCTAAACATTACCCCAACCCTAAAACTAAACCCTAAACATTACCCCAACCCTAAACCTAACCCAGGGAAATAAGTTGGTTGGAAGCATCTAGGAGGTCAGATTAATTAATAGCACAGGAAATAGCACAGGAAATAGCACAGGAAATATACCGAAAATGATTAAGTCCCACGACATGTGAGTGGGGTGTAGATCTGCAAAACTCTTCCCCTCTCCCACTCCTCTTTCTCCAAAGCTAATTGTTTTTGACTGATTTGGAAGTCATATTTACTGATAACGCATGGAAATAGAATCAAAGAGATAATTCTGAGTAAGCAGGGGTTATCCGGGTGAAGGGGGAACCACCTCACCCCGCCGTTTTCCTGGGGAGGAAAAAGTCAGTTTCAAGCACCTTGGAGATTGGATTAGTTGATAGCTCATAAAAAATAGGATAAAAAAATTTCACATCACATCACAGCACACCACATCAGACCACACCACATCACATCTCACCACATCACACCACACCACATCACATCACATCTCATCTTATCTCGTCTCGTCTCGCCTCATCTCATTTCACCATGCCACACCACATCACATTTCACCATGCCACATCACATCACATGCCATCACACCACATGCTACCACACTACATCCCACCACACTTCACTACACCATATCCCCCACCCTACATTGAACCACACTCCACTCCACCACACTCCACTACACCACACCACTGTCCACTACACTAAACCACACTCCACTACACTACACCATACCACTGTCCACTACACTAAACCACACTCCACTACACTACACCACACTACACCACACCACACCACACCACTGTCTATTCGACTGTTTTCTATTTCGTAGGTATGTCCAGTTACAGTAAGAGAAAGAAAGTTATTTCAAAGGATCTGAGTAAGTAAACACTTCATTGACCATCATTTTAAGCAGAATCTCAGTGTAGTTTTAAATTGACCTTTTCATATGATTACACCTCAGTCTTAACTTAATCACCTGTAGATGGATGCTACATGTAATGTTAAAATTAGTTAAACACTGTTTCCCTCTTCTCATCACATGTGTATTGTTAACATTAATCTAACGTTGTGTCCCCTACCCCCGCCTCACCATATCATACCACGCCACATCACACCATGTTGTACCACACCAGACCACATAACACCATGCTATACCATATATATATATGAGCTCCCCATTCGTTATATTAACTGTATCTCCTCGGTGTTTCATGAAAGTCTGAGAGATCAGCTATATATTTGTTTGTTTAAATTCATACGGAAATTGTAAACTGTAAACTTTCATTTTTGTACCATTTTGTAGAGGGACTGCCAGGTCAAATCTTGATCTGGTCGGTCTCTCAAAATATTCTGCGCCTTTGGGCGAAATAATATTGTGAACATTTTATCTTTCGAAAAACTTCGAAAAACCCTATTTTGAGAAAAATGGCTGAAGCATCTTCACCATCAATCAAAGAAGGAAAGGGGAAGTCATACTCACAGCTTCCCCTGCCACTGTCACAGCAGCAGATGCCAATGGCAGAGGTCAGAGAGAGGAAGAATTGTCTTCACCTGTTGACCGACCACTAGATGTAGCCACAACTACACAAGAATTTGAAAACAACAACAACAACAACGACAACAACAGCAATAATAAAGACAACAAAAACAACAACAACACAAACGTCACAAGTATCCACACACCAAACGAGAAAGACAACAACAACAACAAAGATGAAAACAACTCAAACGACGAGAAACAAAACAATACTAAAATCCAAAGCGAAAACAAAATATCTTTTGCACAAACGGCTAAATTATCAGTCGCGTATGTGCTTGAAGATATTTCAAAAGCAAAAGAAATGCTGGAAAAAGCCAAGAAATATGTATCTTTTGGCGAAAACGGTTCGTTTTCTATACATTCACCTCCAGAACTAAAAAAACAGACGGAATTACGAACTGTCGTATTCCGAACAATTTTAAATAAAACAAAAAAACCAGCGCAACCATCTCAAGCTGAAATTCAGTTAGTCTTGAAAGACGCGATGAGAGACATCACTTTTATACAAAAGGATAAACTCTATGGGAGTTTATCCATATTGATGAAAGACGAATTGGCGGCGAAAAAATACTCTGTGTCGCCAATTCGGTCCACACACTACACCTTCTTCCCCACCTACATGGGTAAAAAAACCCAGAGGATATGGATAACCACCATCACCCCAAACATAAACTACTGGTGGTTACTAACCGGCTTCCTCAATTTAGACGAGGACAACCTCATTTCAATAGGGAAGGCATCCGGCGACGCGTTCAGTGGAACGAGCATAGAAGTTCTGACCCAAATAAGGCCAGAACGCATCGCCCAAATCCCTGAGCACGTCATGCTGGATGACCGTACCCACCTCAACATTATTGTGGAGGGTAGGCGTCCCTCCTGTTACCTCTGTGGCAATAGAGGTCACCTGAGGGCTGCCTGTCTCCAGCTCACACAGAAAAAAACACTGCTACCAACACCAACACCACCCCAACAACAACAACAAAAACAACCACAACAACAACAACAACAAAAACCAACAACCCCACCACCACCACCACCACCACCACAACAACAACAACAAACACGTGAAAAAATAACACAGAATACCGTCCCACCCAATCCCTCCCCACCCAAAACAAATACAAAAACACACACACCGCAAACACTACCAGAAAACATACCCCTCCCACCCAACAAGGAAGACGAACCCCTTTCGTCGCAAGACGAAAAAGATCCCTTCCAACAAGTAAAAAGAAAGAAGAGGAGACGCACCACAGACACACATGTTAACTTTAACCCCCCCCCCCCCCAAGAGAACACAAACTACACACAAACACCCCTCCCCGTCACACAACACTAACTGCTACACAAAAAAAGACCTTACAATATACATACATGAACACAGACAACAAAGAATTACGGAAAACAATTTTAGCAAACCCTTCGGTCCAAACTGAAGGGCCAAACTTTATAACTGCTGTGGGACTACCTCATTTAAAAATGATAAAAGTCCCAATGAACTTGTACAAAACACTGAAAATAAATTTCACGGAGGACGTGGGCCCCCCCCTGCGCCAAACCAATCAACCGCGTCCTCCTAAACCCCCCACCCCCACTCCCACCCCCCAGACACCCACTCAACCACAAACACCCCAACCCCACAACACACCGATGCCCCTTCACTTCCACAAACCACCACCCCACCCAACAACCCATCCCCAACCAGCATGGAAATTGAGCGGCCCGTTTCCCGGGACGCAGAGAGGTAAGTGCCTTTTCTCCTTAACACCAACATGGCTGTGCTAAGAGTAGGGTGTCTAAATGCGCGTGGCCTGGGCTCGTCTTGGAAGCAAGCAATGCTTCTAAATGACCTCAGGTCACAATCTATAAATGTGATGGTTATCTGCGAGGCTCGGATCAGCAGCATGCGGCAGCTAGCCCCCACCTTTGACGACTTTGAGATGCACGCATCTCTCTGTCAGCCCGGAGGTGGGGGTAGGGTTGTCGTTCTGCTGCAAAAACATATGGGCCTTGCAACACAGATAGTTCACTTGGACCCAGGGGGTCGACTGGTGGTGCTGGACCTTGGCAGTGGTGAAGGTAGAGCCTTTAGGCTGGTAGCCGCATATGCCCCTTTTGGGACAGAGCGGCCCGACTTTTTCCAGCGTCTGGAGTCTTTTCTAGGGACGTCCCGTTCCCTGCTTTTAGTGGGGGATTGGAATGGTATCCTGGATGCACGTTGGGACTATGCAGGGGCATGTCCCGATAGAGAGGGGTGCAACAGCCTCAAGAGGTTACTCGGCCGATTTGACCTGGCCGATAGATTTCGACTAGATTTTCCGACGGTGCCTACCTGGTCTTGGTCAAATCGCAGCGGATCATCTAGGTCGTATCTAGATAGATTTTTAGTTAGAAATAAGGACAGGGACTTTTTAAGTTGTCCAGAAATGCTCATGGTTGGCTATTCAGACCACAAGTTGGTGACCTGCATGGTCAACCTTGATAGAATGCATAGACAGGGCCCCGGTTACTGGAAGCTCAACTTGTCCTTGCCGGCAAGTAGAGCCTACAGGGATCGGATTAGTACGTTAGTTAAGGAACGATTGACTGGAGCGATGGCCAACAGCAGGTGGTGGGTATCTCTAAAGAGAGAGATTAGAGTAGTCTCGATAGAATTTAGTAAGGTTCTAGCTGCGGATAGGAATAGGAAGGAAAGGGAGCTAATAGATAGAGTAGCAGAGGCAATTAGAAGCGACGTGGCCAGAGTGCTAGCGTCGAGAACGGCTTTGAGCCAGTTTTTCGACGCGAAGCACGAAGGCTGTGTTGTCCGAAGTAAAATACGTGCTCTAGGGAACGAGGGGACCAAAGCTGTTAGCTGGGCCCGCGTGACAGAGGCCAACAGTGGAACTAAATCCACTATCTGGTCTTTGCGAGACCTGGATGGACGGGCGATTCTTGAGCCTAAGCAGATGTGTGAGGCCTTTCAAAGGCACTTTGCCCGACTGTTCGGGAGGGGCGGGGAGCCGGTTGGGAATGTGGACTTCGGTCCATACCTCGACGGCCTGCCGCGTCTCTCGGACAGGGAGGCGAAGTCCTGCGAGGAGCCGATTTCGACCGCTGAAATAGAGGACGTGCTGGGCCAATGCGGCAAACGCAAATCCCCAGGTCTCGATGGTCTTCCTTACGAATTATATCTAGCTATGCCAGACATGTTCCCTGATCTCCTCGAGGCGGTCTACTGCAACTGGCAACAGAACGGGAGAATTCCCTGTACTGTGACCAAGGGCGTAGTCAAGCTAGTGAGGAAGGACGAGAACAAGGGGGACGAAATAAGTAACTTCAGGCCCATAACTCTGCTAAATACAGAGTTACAGATTTTGGCCAAGGTGCTAGCAAAGAGGTTGGCGCTTGTCGTGGGCAACCTGGTGGGAGATGCGCAGACATGCGCTATCCCGTCCAGTTCCATCCATGACAACCTCCACCTCATGCGATACATCATAGAGAGGGTTGGGAATGAACCCGGCTTTGGTGGGGCTCTGATCAACTTGGATCAATCCAAGGCGTTCGATAGGGTCGACCATGGTTACCTGGATGCGGTGCTAGCGGCGGCAGGCTTCGGACCCGTTTTCAGGGGCTGGATCACTGCTATGCACAGCAGCCGCATCTGCTCTAGGGTCAAGGTGAACGGCTACCTCTCGGAGCCGTTCAAAATCGCGCGGTCCATCCAACAAGGGTGCCCTCTCTCCTCCCTTCTGTATGTGTTGACTCTCGAGCCACTACTGCGGAAGTTGGAGTTGTTGCAGGGCATCCCTTTGGAACCAGGATTGCGGAAAGCGGTGTCGGCCTACGCCGATGACGTGACAGTAATGGTGTCGACGGCCTCCGAAATCGAGGCGGTCGGCACCTTACTGGAGGAGTACGAAAGGTTCACAGGGGCTAAGCTGAACCGGGACAAGTCGATCGGTTTGCAACTCGGCACGTGGAGGGGCAGACCGATGCCCTCCGATGGCGTCGTCGGACGCTGGACGGAGGGCCCGGTGAAGTTGCTCGGGGTCTGGTTCGGACCGGACCTCCAGGTGGAGAAGAACTGGGCGGAGGTTACGAACAGGGTGTTTGCACTGACCCAGAAGTGGGCCAGTTGCAAACTATCCCTGAAAGGTCGGGCGGAGGTGGCGAACACCTATATAGCGTCCGTCATCTACTACCGCCTGACCGTAGTGCCCTGCCCAAGGGAAACCCTCACCAAGATGGAGCGCGCGCTCTTCCAATTCCTTTGGAAGAGGCGGGCGCCTATGGTGAGGAGATCCATCTGCTGTCAACACCCTTTGAAAGGAGGGCTGGGGATGCCGTTGCTAATGATGCGTAAACACGCATTAAGGCTACGGCACCTCTACGTATTCCTCACCGGTCAACCGGTGTGGGCCTCATTTGTGAGACGAACCTTTCCCAGACTCGTCTCACTCACCGAGCTGCAATCCTGGGTCAAGCAAAGACCGAGAAAACTGGGCGCCTGGCACACTGAGTGTGCCCAGGCGCTCACCGCCCTCTGGCAGGCGGATCCGGTTGTCAGTGGAGACTCCACCGCACCATTCTATAGAGGGCTGGTACGCAGCAGGTGCGACGATGCCCTCGGAGAAGCCCTAGACATGGAGGAGGACGAACTGGCCAGCCTGTTCGGTAGGACATTCAGCCCGGGACCTATGGACAACTTCCAGAAGTCCCTGGCCTGGCAGTGCTACCGAGGGGCTCTACCCGTCCGAGAAAAACTCTACAGACACGGGCGCCCGGGTAGGGACCCCGCCAAAAAGATCTGTCCCAGATGCGTGTGCGACGAGGAAACCGTTGCACACGCATTGGTACACTGCTCGGGCGTAGCCGATCTGTGGGGCTATGTCGAACAACTGCTGTCAAGGGTGGGACCGATCCGGTTGACCACCGAGTCTATTGTAATGATCAAGCCGCCTCCCCCCTTCAAAGATGAAGGAGAGGCGGTGTTTCTGTGCGTAATAGCCATGGTGAAAGAAGTTGTATGGTGGATGCGTCTGAAAGGACTGAGGTCAGGCACCTTTCTCTCTGGCCAACAACTGGTCCGTTTCTTCCGATATCATTTCGGAAGAAGGATCAGGATGGAGAGAGAGGTGCTCCACCCCAGTCGTTTTTATGAAAGGTGGGTGAAAGTGGCGAGAATGGCCCGTGTGAATGGGCCTTCTCTTTACATAAGCCTGTAGGTGGAAAGGAGGAAGGAACGAGGGAGCACCCCCTCTCTGTGCTCCTGAGGAAAAGGGTTTGCACACTTTTTTCGGGGGTGTGTGCGACCCCCCAAGGCGCCTCCTCTCTATTGAGGATCTTGTTATAACTTTTATTTTTTGTTATATTTTATTTTATTTTTATACATTGTTATTGCCTCCTCCTTATTGAGGACGCCTTTTTGCGTAAACTCCCCCCTTTGTACTTGTCCCACTTTTGATGCCCTGGTGGCAAATAAAAGAAACATATATATTTGTTTACAATTTTTTTTTTATATTTAGATGGAAAAGAAGAAAAAGACGACGAAGCAGACGACTAAAATGAAAATGACAACAAAGACAAAGAAGACACGGGTAACGAAGATGACGAAAAGAAGAAGAAAGTATGATCTCAGTTCAGTCTAAACCTAATGATTTATAGATATGATCTTAGTTCAGCCTTAACCTAATGACCTTTAGATACGATCTATCTAGGTTTAACTTAAACATTCAAAGATATTTGTATATATTTTGTTGATGTTTGACATTGTTTTTTAGTTATGAAATAGCTTATAAGCTACATTATAGGATCACAGTGCATGAGCACACTGCTCTTTAAATTAACTTTATCTCCTCAGCACTTTGTAAAGTCTGAGAGATAGGCAACATATATGTTTTACATTCTTTGTTTTTGGTATTTAGATGGCAGAGTAGAAGATAAAGGCACAGAAGAAGTCAAAGGCACAGAAGAAGACAAAGAAAATGAACAAGAAGAACAATTATTATTACTATTATTATTGTTATTATTATTTGTATTATTATAATCAAACTAAGCCACACTACATCAACCTATACCATACCACACCACACTGACAAACATTATACTATACCACATTATCCAACACCACACTATGAAACACTGTACGACCTCACATCAGACCATGCTATGAAACAATATACCATACTACACTATACAACAATAGACAACACCACACAAGACTATGAAACACTATACTTTACTACACTATATCACACCACTCAAGTTAGAGAGGATCAACTTTTTCCTGGAAAGTAGAAAACCGAACTTTAAAAATAACACTTACCCTAACACTTGCACTCACACATGCTCTAACAGTGAACTTAGCGCTAACATGAAAACTAACACAAACACAAAATCTGAAAACTAACATTAAATAGAAAACTAACACAAACACTAACCTGAACACTAACACTAAAACTGACACTAACACTAACCTGAACACCAGCACTAAAACTAACACTACCATAAACACTAATACAAACACTAACACTAACCTGAACACTTACACTAAAACTAACATTAGCACAAACATTAGCCTGAACACTAGCACTAAAACTAACACTACCATAAACACTAACACTGACCTGAGCACTAACACTAAAAGTAACTCTAACACAAACACTAATCTGAAAACTGATACTAACCAGAAAACTAAGCTAACATTAACTTCAACACTAAAACAAACACTAACGCTAACAGAAATACTAACACAAATATTAACACAAAAACAAACACTAACACAATCGCTAACACTAACCTCAACACTAACACTAAAACTAACATTAACTTGAACACTAACTCTAACCTGAAAACTAAGCTAACATTAACCTGAACACTAACATAAACACTAATGCTAACACTAACAGAAATACTAATGCTAACATTAACGCTAACATTAACACAAAAACAAAGACTAACGCTAACACAATCACTAACACTAATGGAAACATCAAACACTAATGCTAACAGAGATACTAACACAAATATTAACACAAAAACAAATACTAACACTAACACAATCTCTAACACTAACCATAACACTAAAACTAACACTAACATTAACTTAAACACTAACACTAACCTGAACACTTACACTAAAACTAACACTAACAGAGATACTAACACAAATATTAACACAAAAACAAACACTAACACAATCTCTAACACTAACCTTAAAACTAAAACTAACATTAACACTAACATAACTTGAACACTAACACTAACCTGAACACTTACACTAAAACTAACATTAACCTAAACACTAGCACTGAAACTAACACTACCATAAACAGTAACACAAACACTAACACTGATCTGAGCACTAACAGTAACACTAACACTACCATGAAAACTAACACTAAAAAAAACACTAACACTAAAACTATCACGAAAACTGATACTAACCAGAAAACTAAGCTAACATTAACCTCAACACTAAAACAAACACTAACATTAACAGAAAAACAAAGACTAGCACTAACACTAATGGAAACACTAACACAAACATTAACACAAAATAAAACACTAACACTAACACTAACATTACCGTAAACACTAACACTAAAACTGACATTAACACAAACATTAACCTGAACACTAACAGTACCACTAAAACTAACATTACCATAAACCACTAACCTGAGCACTAACACTAAAAGTAACACGAGCCCTAACCTGAAAACTAACACTAACCAGAAAACTAAGTCAACATTAACCTGAACACTAACACAAACACTAATACTAACCTGAACACTAACACTAACAAAAATGCCAACACTAATACAAAATCAAACACTAATGGAAACACTAATGCCAAAGCTGACACTGATGAAGATGGTTATGCTGGCACAAACGCTAGCGCAAATGTTGACACAATCACTTATGCTGACACAAACACTAACGTGAATACTGATGCAGGTGCAAAGGCGAATGCTGACAAAGACTCTGACGCACACGCTGATGTAAATGCTACACAGACTCTAACTCTGACGTAGACACTGACACAAATGCTCACGCTGATGCAAACACTAAAGCAAATGCAAACACAGACGCAAATGTTGATGCAGATGTTAAAGCAAATGCAAATGCTGACCCAAATGATGACAGCGATGCTAATGTGAACCTTAACGCAGACGTAAACATTGACGTAGAAGCTAAAGGACACACTGATGCAAACACTAATGAAAATGCTGACACAGACGCTAACACACGTTAACACAGATGCTAACGTAAACACTGACGCCGATGCTAATATAAACACTGACGCAGACGCTGCAATGATGCGGACGCCACAGGAAAGGTTAATGGAAACGCCAGTGCTAACGGAAACGCTGACACAGACGCTAACATAAACACTAACGTTAACTGAAACGCTGACGCTGATGTAGATGTAAATACTGACGCTGACACAGACGCGGTCGGAAACGCTGACGTAGAAGCTAACGGAAACACTGACACAGACGCTAACGGAAACACTGACGTAGAAGCTAACAGAAACACTGACATAGACGCTAATGGAAATGCTGACAAAGACGTTAAAGGAAACGCTGTCACAAACGCTAATGCTAATGTGAATGCTGATGCAGATGCTGACGCAAATGCTAACCCCTACACAAATGCAAACGCTGATGCTAACACTAACTCAAACACTAATGCAAATGCTGACGTGCACGCTGATGCAAACGCTGACACTGAGGGAAATGCTGACACTGACACAAGTGCTGACACGGACGCTAATGATAATGCTGACTCGGAAGCTGACGTAGACGCAGGCACTGAAACAAACACTAATGCTAACACTAATGTTGACTCAGACGCTAAGGGAAATGCTGACACAATCACTATCACCAATGCAGACGCTGACGCAAATGCTGACATAGATGCTGACACTTACGCAAACACTAAGGCTAATCCAAACACTAACGCAGATGCTAACACCAGTCTACATAGACACTAACACAAAAGCTTACATAGACGCTTATGCAAATGCTAACGCTGATGCAGACAGTAACGCAAACAGTAACTGTAAGAGTAACAGTTACAGTAACACTAACAGTGACAGTAATGCTAACAGTAACACAGTCACTAACAATAAACTTACCATTAACAGTAAAACTTACCTTAACACTAACCCTAAATCTAACATTAATCCAGAGAAAAAAGTCATTTACAATCACATTTAAGGTCACTCTTTAAGATATAGAAGATAGGCATTACATTTTAATGATTTTAATTTAAAGAGAATCACGCTATACGATGCAACACAATAACACCCCACACTAACCTACACTATACCAAACCAGATTATACCATACCTTGGTAAATTTATGATAGGTTTCCATGTTATAACTACACCAAACTAAACCATACCAAACTACACCAAACCAAACCACACCATAACAAACTACACCATACTTCATCACACCATGCTATTGCACTCAATGTGAAAAATTTTCTTCCTGCTTTTTTAAAAGTGTTCGCAATTAACTATTTTTTGCACATATTATCAATGAAGACTTTGAAACCTCTTGAAAATGACTAGCTTTGTAGAAAAAAGAGGGCGGAAAGTGGGTGGAAATACCATTCACAAAGCTTGTCATTTTTGATTGCAGTGAAAGTCATATTTGTTGTTAATATGGTAATGGAGGCACATGGCTTAGTGGTTAGAGCATTGGCCTTTCAATCGAAAGGTTGTGAGTTCAATTCTCAGACCAGGTGGTGTGTTGTTTCCTTGAGCAAGACACTTTAATTCACATTGCTCCAGTTTACTCAGCTGTAGAAATGGGATGATAGGGACTACGGTCCCTATCATTCCACTGCAAAGTGGTCGTGTAGGTGCCATGGCAAAAACCACCCAGCACTCACTGTAAATGAGGTTGGTGTTAGGAAGGGCATCCAGCTGTAGAAATCAAACCAGAATCAGTTCCCGTCCCACCCTTGCAAGCAGGGAAAAGTGGACGTAAAATGATGATGATGATGGTAAAAGCATAGTCGGCTGTGAGCATGTTGGAGGTTGGAAAACCATACCACATTAAACTACATCAAACTACACCATACTACATCACACCATGCTATTAATCTCAGTGAGAACATTTTTCTTCCTGTTTTTTTTTTTTCTGTGTGTGTGTGCTTACCACCCAATCTGATATCAAAGGTGCTCACAAATGACTATTTTTTTACACATTATCAATGTATATAACATGGAAACCTATCATTTGCAATAGGTTCCCATGTCATAACTACAACAATCCAAACCACACCATAACAAACCACACCATAACATCAGACCATGCTTTTGATCTCAGTGTGAAAAATTTTCTTCCTGTTTCTTTTTTTTTTTTTTTGTGTCCTTACCACCCAATTTGACATCAAAGGTGCTGCAATTGACTATTTTTCGCGCATATTATCAATAATTATGACATGGAAAACTGTCGAAAATGACTAGCTTTGTAGAAAAAAGAGGGAGGATGTGGATGGAAATACCATTTACAAAGCTAGTCATTTTTTATTGCAGCGGAAGTCATATTTTTTGTTAAAGCACAGTCCACTGCGAGCTTCTTGGAAGTTGATAATACATGCAAAAATGAAGGAAAATTTTTTTTTTTAACATAAATCAAAGTGAAAATTTAAATCCTCAAATTTAAATCCTCAAATTTAAAACAAAGCACACCACAGCACATTAATCTACCTCAATCCACACCATGTACTTCACCATAACCATACTTCAATATATCGTAAATTTATTACGGAACACCTACTCCTACCATTTACAATATATGGACATTAATGTGACAAATTGGCTACCTGCTTTTTTTTTTTTGTGGTTTCCACCCCAAACTAACATCAAAGGTGAATATGACATGGGGAATATATCATTTACAATTGGTTTCCATTTCATAACTTCACCAAACCAAACCAAACCACACCATACCAAGTTACACCATACTACATCGCACCAAGCTATTGATCTTGGTGTGAAACATTTTTTTCCCGTTTCCTTTTTTTTTTTCTGTGTGCTTACTACCCAATCTGACATTAAAGGTGCTCCCAATTGACTATTTTTTTTCCACTTATCAATAATTATGACATGGAAACCTGTCGAAAATGACTATCTTTGTAGAAACTTCACCAAACCACACCATACTACATCACTCCAAGATATTGATTTTGGTGTGACAAATTTTCATGTGGCATTTTTTTTTTTTTTTTTTTGTGCTTACCACCTAATTTGACATAAAAGGTGCTTGCAAATTACTATTTTATGCACATATTATCAATGGTTATGACATGGAAACCTGATGAAAATAACTAGCTTTGTAGAAAAAAGAGGGAGGATGTGGGTGGAAATACCATTTAAAAAGCTAGCCATTTTTTATTGCATCGGAAGTCATATTTTTTGTTAATATGCTAAAAGCATAATCCACTGCGAGCTTCTTGGAAGTTGATAGCACATGCAAAAACGAAGGAAAATTTTTTTTTCTAACATAAATCAAAGTGGAAATTTAAATCCTCACTTATAACAAAGCACACCACAGCACATTAATATACCTCAATCCACACCATATACTTCACCATAACCATACTTCACTATATGGTAAATTTATTACAGAACACCTACTCCTACTATTTACATCATATGGACATTAATGTGACAAATTTGCTACCTGCTTTTTTTTTTTGTTGTGGTTACCACCTCAAACTAACATCAAAGGTGCTTGCAAATTACTATTTTCCCACACATTATCAATGAATATGACATGGGAATCTATCGTTTACAATTGGTTTCCATTTCATAACTTCACTAAACCAAACCAAACCACACCATACCAAGTTACACCATACTACATCACATCAAGCTATTGATCTTGGTGTGAAACATTTTTTTTCCGTGTGCTTACTACCCAATCTAACATGGAAACCTGTCGAAAATGACTATCTTTGTAGAAACTTCACCAAACCACACCATACTACATCACTCCAAGATATTGATTTTGGTGTGACAAATTTTCATTTGGCATTTTTTTTTGTGTGTGCTTACCACCCAATTTGACATAAATGGTGCTTGCAAATTACTATTTTATGCACATATTATCAATGGTTATGACATGGAAACCTGATGAAAATGACTAGCTTTTTAGAAAAAAGAGGGAGGATCATCATCATTTTACGTCCGCTTTTCCCTGCTTGCAAGGGTGGGACGGGTCTTATTCAGCACAGCATCTCTCCACTCGTCACGGTCCTTCGTAATGTCCACCGTGAGCTTCAATGATCTGAGGTCTGTTCTCACCACCTCCACCCATGTTTTTCGTGGTCTACCTCTACCACGTCTTCCTTCAACTGGCATTTCCTGGCACTTCTTCACCCATCGGTCATCCTCCATGCGCATCACATATCCATACCACCTCAGTCTCCTCTCCCGTACACTACATTCTATCCCTCTCAGACAGTTTCTCTCTCAACACATTTATGCTTGGTTGTTCACGCACATTTACACTGCACATCCAACGGAGTATGCTTGCCTCATTTCTCTCCAGCCGTCGCATATTCTCTGCAGTTGCTGTCCATGTCTCACTACCATGCAGCATCGCGCTCCTCACACAGGCATCATACAACCGGCCTTTCGTACGCAGGGAGAAACCCTTCTTCGTCAACAGAGGAAGCAGCTCCATAAACTTCTTCCAACCCGTCCTTATTCTAGATACTATGGCCTCGGAACACCCTCCTCCCATGCTAATCTGATCTCCTAGGTACCGGAAGCTATCCACCACTTCTATAGCGCCCTCCTGCATTTGAAAAATGTGTCTATCAATGCGACTTCTACTGTCTAATTTCCCTGTACATCTACTTCATACATATTTCTCCCTACCTGTTAGTTTGCCTGCTATCCCGCTACATCTCTTGTGGACCCAGGATCTGCATTGTGTGCATTTTATAGAATTTATGCCAGTTCCTTTTCTGCATATCGAACATGGCCATTTCCCTGACGGAATCAGGGTTTTGTCCTCTTTTCTACTCATCAACACTTTTGTCTTAGCTAGATTCACTCTCAGTCCTCTTGCTTCCAACTGTTGTTTCCATAGCCAGAATTTATTCTCTAGCTCCTCTACTGATTCTGCTATAAGAACCAGATTGTCAGCATAGAGAAGCTCCCATGGACAGCCAGTCTTAAACTCCTCTGTTATGGCTTGGAGGACTATAATGAACAAGAGCGGGCTGAGGACCGAACCCTGATGTACTCCTACTTGTATCTGGAATTCCTCACTTAACTCCATTCCTACCCTGACTTTACTGAGAGTACCTCTGTACAAAGTTTGCACTGTCCTCACAAGCCATTCCTCAACACCTAGTTTCCTTAGGGACCACCAGATGACAGATCGGGGTACCCTATCAAAGGCCTTCTCTAGGTCAACAAAGGCTAAGTATAGTGGCTTATTTTTCTCTAAGAACCTCTCTTGCAATTGTCTCACCAAGAAGAGGGCATCTGTTGTACTCTTCCCAGGCACAAAACCAAACTGCATCTCATCTAGCTTGACCCTTTCTCTAATTAGTTGTGCTAATATTATTTTTGCCACTTTCATAACCTGATCTATCAGTTTTATACCCCTATAATTGCTCCTCTCCAGAGCATGTGGGTGGAAATATCATTTACAAAGCTAGTCATTTTTAATTGCAGTGGAAATCATATTTGTTGTTAATATGCTAAAAAAATAGTCAATTGCAAGCATTTTGGAGGTCGGATTAGTTAATAGGACATAATATTTGTTTTCCTTTGTTTTTTTTGTCTATATGTTCCTGTGGAAAGTTGGGTCTTCTGTATTACTGTGTGACCCCAGAGGTCATGGTCGTGTGTCATTGCCCTTGAGAGGTGCAATTGGGAAAGGTCGGCTTAGAAATATTTACTTCTGCGTTCACAGATTGATATTTTTTTAGTTTCAGAAGATCCCATTAAGGGTGAAAGCAGCCGATTCTTTGCTTAAACTTTAATCTGTTATTTTAATAAATATTTGCTCTACGGTTCTTATATATTTGATATATATTTATCCTCATTGAGCCCTCTTTGGATGTTAGTCTTCAAATTTATTATTATTACTGTTTGGCTCCCTTGACTGAGTACTCTATTGACTTATATTCATCATGCAGAAACATCTGAATATTTCTACAAAAAACATACCCATACCAAGCTGGAAGAAATCCTAAAACTACGTCTCCACGAACCAAAGTATCGTCTTTCTGTCTTCCTTCGGTTGCAACGTTTTTCGAAATATTTACTTCTGCGTTCACAGATTGATTTTTTTTTAGTTTCAGGAGATCCCATTAAGGGTGAAAGCAGCCGATTCTTTGCTTAAACTTTAATCTGTTATTTTAATAAATATTTGCTCTACGGTTCTTATATAATTGATATATATTTATCCCTATCGAGCCCTCTTTGGATTTTAGTCTTCATATGTATTATTATTACTATCATCATCATCATCATCATCGTTTAACGTCCATGTTCCACACTTGCATGGGTTTGGACGGGAGTTTTCCCACTTGAGGCAAGAGTGGTTGTCTTGCTCGCATAGGACTGACTGTCTGGCGGGTTTTCTACAGTTGGATGCCCTTCCTAACACCAACCACATTTACAGTGTGGGGCTGGGAGGTTTTTACCATGTTGCCTACATGGCCACATTACAGCGTGGACTGTCTGGCGGGTTTTCTACAGCTGGATGCCCTTCCTAACACCAACCACATTTACAGTGTGGGACTGGGAGGTTTTTACCGTGTTACCTACACGGCCACATTACAGCGTGGACTGTGTGTTTTTTTTGTCATGACACCTACACGATCTCATATGTTTCGGCCTGGATGTTGTGGCACCAACATAACTTTACATTGATATATATATATATATATATATATATATATATATATATAATGTAGGAAAGGTGTAGGTAGGAACTCCATTCTCTACCCCAAATGCAAACAATGGGTACACAAGAGATGTAGCGGGATCTCAGGAAGCTTAATTAAGAATGTAGGCTTCACATGCAGCAGCTGTGTTGGGACAGCAAGCAAACAGCCACAGGAAACAAGTACCACCAATCTCTGGGAGGGCTCTGTAGAAACAGTAGACAGCTTCTGCTACCTAGGTAATCAAATTAGCAGCGGAGGGGGGTGTTCAGAAAGTACAATAACTAGGGTAAGAACGGGATGGAAGAAGTTTAGGGAACTACTACCACTGCTAGCTGCAAGAGGCTTCTCCCTCAGAATGAAAGGCAGACTGTATGATGTGTGTATCTTCGAACAGCGATGTTGCATGGTAGTGAGACCTGGGCGCTGAAGGTGGAAGACTTACGTAGATTAGAGAGAAACGAAGCCTGCATGCTCCGATGGATGTGTAATAGTAATATACGCAAACGACAAAGCATAAATGAATTGAGAGAGACTGAGCATAAGAGGAATCAAATGCTGTGTGCAGGAGAGGCGGTTGCGTTGGTATGGACATGTGATGCATATGAAGGATGACAGCTGCATAAAAAGGTGCAGAGCACTAGAAGTCGATGGAAACCGCGGACTGGGGAGACCCAAGATGACCTGGGATGAGGTGATAAAAGCCGACCTTACCCAATTACACCGCTCAAAGGCGATGACACACAACCGTGACCTCTGGCGTCACGCAGTAATACAGAGTACCCGACCTCCCATGGGTACAAGCTGCAAGGTGGTCGTGGAGGTGCCACGGCAAAAAAGCACCCAGCCCACACTGTAAAGTGGACGTGTAGGCGCCACGAAAAAGCACCCAGCACTCACTGTAAATGAGGTTGGTGTTAGGAAGGGCATCCAGCTGTAGAAATCAAGCCAAATCAGTTCCTGTATGAGCAAGGCATGGTCAGCCGACCAGACACTGCCCACAACAGGACAACCCGTCTAACCCATGCTAGCGTGGAAGAACGGACGTAAAACGGTGATGATGACGATATATATATATATGAATAACATGGGAAGAAAGGGGAATACTTCGTGGTTGCACATGGGTTACATATTATAAAATTAGTCCCTCATTAGTGATTTGCCAACCATCATTGGTATTTCATCGCATTAAAAATCAGATACCTCAGGTTGGTGCGAGCAATAACTAAAATAAGCTATTGGGACAAGTGAATCGTGTAAAGTGAGTGAGACAAGTAAACAACATAGAAGGAAAAGAAAACCGAAGGTAGGAAAACAGCAAGCAACATGATGGTTATCCGGTCAGCATAAGCTGGGTGAATTTCATGAGTGGTCAGAAAACAGACCGTCCTCCGTGAATGAGATGTGAGAAAGAAAGAACCCCACTACTAACGAACGGGAGGAAATGAGAAGCGGAGAAACAGAGAGTGAGTGAGTGCGAGGAAGAGGTCAGTCGAGAGAAAGTGTAACTGACAGAGGGGGCGAAAGAAGGTGAGAGAAACAGAGAGAACAGGGGAGCAGTAAGAGAGAAAGAGAGAAACAGATAATCGCAGTCGAGGTAAATATGTATGAAAAACATGGGAAGAAAGGGGAATACTGCGTGGTTGCACATGGGTTACATATTATAAAATTAGTCCCTCATCAGTGATTTGCCAACCATCATTGGTATTTCATCGCATTAAAAATCAGATACCTCAGGTTGGTGCGAGCAATAACTAAAATAAGCTATTGGGACAAGTGAATCGTGTAAAGTGAGTGAGACAAGTAAACAACATAGAAGGAAAAGCAAACCGAAGGTAGGAAAACAGCAAGCAACATGATGGTTATCCGGTCAGCAAAAGCTGGGTGAATTTCATGAGCGGTCAGTGTGTGTGTGTGTATATATTAGTTTATATATATGTGTGTATATATATATATACATACATATTGAGAGCATTGGCCTTGCAATCGAAATGTTGTGAGTTCAATTCTCACACCAGGTGATGTGTTGTTTCCTTGAGCAAGACACTTTATTTCACATTGCTCCACTTTACTCAGCTGTAGAAATGAGATGATAGGACTGGGGTCCCTATCATTCCACTGCAAAGTGGTCGTGGAGGTGCCACGGCAAAAAAGCACCCAGCCCACACTGTAAAGTGGATGTGGAGGTGCCACGGGAAAAAAGCACCCAGCACTCACTGTAAATGAGGTTGGTGTTAGGAAGGGCATCCAGCTGTAGAAATCAAGCCAGAATCAGTTCCCATCCCACCCTTGCAAGCAGGGAAAAAGTGGACGTAAAATGAAATGATGATGAATGCTCCCAGCTGTGGTCACCCCATAGTATCAAACTAACCATGGAGCTTGAAGCAATCCAATGAAGCTACACCAAGAAGGTTGCCACGATGAAGGAGATAAACTACTGGGAGAGTCTAAAAGAACTGAAACTCTACTCCTCGGAATGAAGATGGGAGAGATATGCAATGATATACATATAGAAAATCCTGGGGGGACTAAGACCAAACTTTCGCATTGAGAGTTGGACCAATTCTCGAACAGGACGTCACTGTGTGGTACCAATGTCCCGTCTTCCACATCTAGAATCAGGAGCAGCTATTGCAATAGCCTGGGGTTCAAAGGCCCTCAACTTGGTTTTCAAAATTTAAATTTGTGTTTCCTATTCATCAATGCTTCAAGCAAGCTATAAAACTCTGTTATATTTCATCATCATCATTTTATGTCAGTTCTTCTACGCTAGTATGGGTTGTCCTGTTGTGGGCAGTGTCCAGTCGGCTGACCTTGTCTTGCTTATACAGGAACTGATTCTGTCTTGATTTCTATAGCTGGATGCCCTTCCTAACACCAACCTCATTTACAGTGAGTGCTGGGTTATTTTTTTTTTTGCCGTGGCACCTCCACGACCACTTTGCAGTCAAATGATAGGGACCCCAGTCCTATCATCTCATTTCTACAGCTGAGTAAACTGGAGCAATGTGAAATAAAGTGTCTTGCTCAAGGAAACAACACATCACCCGGTCTGAGAATTAAACTACAACCTTTCAATTGCAAGCCCAATGCTCTAACCACTGAGCCATGTGCCTTCTATTGTTGGCCATGTTAGGTCAGGTGACCATGTCTTGCTCATAAAGAACTGATTTTGGCTTGGTTTCTACAGCTGGATGCCCTTCCTAATGCCAAGCTCATTTACAGTGAGTACTGGGTGTTTTTTGTTGTGATTCCTCCACAACTACTTTACAGTGTGGACTGGGTGTTTTTTGTTGTGATTCCTCCACGACTACTTTACAGTGTGGACTGGGTGTTTTTTACCGTGTCACCATCACGACTGCTTTTACAGTGTTTCGGCCTGTTCTCATGAAAGATATATTGGTGGGTGGGATGGAGTGGTGTATACTGTATGTATGTTTCAGCCTTGGCCTGGGCGCGTGGGAAGTTGGGGTTTCTGTATTACCTCATAACCCCAGAGATCTTGGTTCTGTGTCATTGCCTTTTAGAGGTGCAATTGGGCAAGGTCGGCTTTTATCACTTCATCTCAAGTCTTTCTGGGACTTTATGTAGCTGTCATCCTTCATATGAATTATGTACATACCAACATAATCTCCTCTCCTGCACACAACATTTGATTCCTCTTATGCCTAGTTTCTCTTTCAGTTTGTTTATGCTTTGCTGTTCGCATATATTACTATTACACATCCATTGGAGCATACAAGCTTCATTCCTTTCTAATCTACGCAAGTCTTCTACACACAGCGCCCAGCTCTCACTACCATGCAATATTGCCGTTCATGTGCACACATCATACAGTCTACCTTTTATTCTGAGAGAAAAGCCTTTTGTATCCAGCTGTGGCAGTAGTTCCCTCAACTTCTTCCATCCCGTTCTTTCAGAACTGCTAATTCGGTATTGTTTTTACCAAGTCCTCCCAGACTTTGATGTCACTTGTTTTCAGTGATTGTTTGCTGCTTACTGTCCTGGTGCAACTGTACATGTAAAACCTACATTCTTAACTAAACTTCCTGAGATCCCACTACATCTCTTGTGTACCCATAGTTTGCATATGGGGCAGAGGATGGAGTTTCTACCTACACCTCTCCTACATAATGAGCACACACACACACATATATATATACACACACACTCACATATATATATATACTAGCCGAATTACCAGCGCCTTGCCGCGTTTCACACATTTTTTTTGTAAGAAAATGATGATTGATTTTGAATCAGTGATATAATTTATGGAGAAAAAATCAATGTAAAATATAATGCATGAAAAATTGGAAATCATCATTTTTTGTAATATATCAAATCAAAATTGCATTATTAGATCTTATTCTTATTTTGTTTCTTGTAAATAATTTTTTTCAAAATATCAATTGAAAACTTTTGTGAATAGGCATCATATCTTGTCATTTACCTATGGTTTAAGTTTCATATAAATCAAAATGGAAAAGTTTTCAGTGGGGGTTTGTACCCCCGGGGAACCCTAATAGGGGGTTTAACCACCATTAAGGTGTCTTATAGTATTGAAAGTGAAGGCGTGTGGCTGATTGGTTAGGGAATTGGATTCGCAATCGTAAGGTTGTGAGTTCGATTCTTGGACCAGGCAATGCGTTATGTCCTTGAGCAAGACACTTTATTTCACGTTGCTCCTTCAACCTGGAGTTGCGACCGATAGATAGTATTAGCAATTGGAAAGACCAACGGAAACATTGTTCCCTCGGTCCGATTTGACGAAAGTCGATCGTTCCTTTAAAATAGTATTGAAATTTTGTGAATAGGCATCATATCTCTTCATTTTTCTATGGTTTAAATTGCATATAAATCGAACCGAAAAAATTTTCAGCGGGGATTTTGTGCACCCTGGTGAACCCTAATAGGGGGTTTAACCCCCATTAGGGTATTGTAATTTTATTGAAATTTGCTGAAATGATGTGAATAGGCATCATATCTTGTCGTTTATCTATGGTTTAAATTGCATATAAATCGAGGGGAAAACATTTTCAGCAGGGGTTTGTGCCACCGGTGAACCCTAATATGGGGTTTAACCCCCATTAGGGTATTTTAACTTTATTGAAATTTGCTGAAATTTTGTGAATAGGCATCATATCTTATCATTTACCTATGGTTTAAATTTCATATAAATCGAAGGTAAAGTTTCAGCGGCGGTTTTGTGCCCCCGATGAACCCTTTGATTAAAATGAAATATACTTATACAAGTACCCTGGGCAATGTAGTTTCAGAATATATATGGTTATGGGGGTCTATCTCCCAAACCATAGGAGGAGTTCGTAAAATCTTGTCCCATTTATTGGCCAAACTTTTCACTATAGGGCGTTTAACCCCCATTAGGGTGTTTTAATATTATTGAAATTTGCACACACACACACACACACACATATATATATATATATATATATATATATATACACAAACACACACACACATATATATATATATACACAAACACACACACATATATATATATACACAAACACACACACACACACATATATATATAGACGAACACACACACACATATTTATATCTTTTACAGGGAGCAGCAGCTGTTTAGGGCAAGACGTGTTTTCTCGGGCTCTGCTAGAGTCAGCAGCAACACACAACCACGTGTAGCTACACACAAGGGGAAAGAGAAAAAAAAAAAATTATGAGACCAATAGAGATATGTACATTTATATTTATATCTAAATATTGCTATTACCATTTACAGTCCCTCTGTGTTTAATGTATGTTCATTAGTATATGTGTTGTTATTTCTGCTTACATTTTACATATATACATATATATATATCAATGCTTGCGTGGACCCCTCTCAAAAATTCGTTGGATTTTCTAATTGGATACCCCGAAACTGGATACCAACACTGAATACACCTGAACTTCTACCAGGAAATCTTTCGTATCAATTAAATTTTCTTTTTTTTGCTTCATATATATATATATTATATATACTTGTCCGCCATTGCAAAAGGCCATAAATTCAAAATTTTGAAGAGAGAGGAAAAGAGAGAGGTGATCTATGAACTTGTACATCTCACTGACCCCCCCGCCACCACAATAACAATAATGTCTACACTCGCTCCCACCATCACCACAGTACTCATTACTCTATCTAAGGTGGCTGACCTGTTCCCTGTTCCCTGTTGACATACTGCTGACTCTTTTGATGTATGTATGTGTATATACATATATATATATGTGTGTGTATATGTATATCTCAGTGGATGCGACCAGATTTCAACACAGCAACAACTACAACAACAACAGCAGCAACATCAACAACAACAACAGCAACAACGACAACAACTACAGCACCAACAACTGCCACCACCATCACTGACCATCCACCACCACCACACTGGCACCATCCACCACCATTCACCACCACCACCGCCATTACCAGCGTAAAGCAAACAATTATTATTATTATTATATACAAGCTGAACTGGACTGGGAAAGGTCAACAGTTGACATGATATTGATTTTGATTTTGATTTTGTATCAGTACTGTCGGTAATATATGTATATATATATGTGTGTTTGTGAGTGGTGTGTGTGATTGTATGCATGAATGAGTGTTGGTATGTGAGTGGCGTGTGTATGGTTGTGGTTTGTATGCATGAGTGTTGGTGTGTGAGTGTTTGTGTGTGCGTCGTGTCAATGTTTTTTTTTGTTTTTTTTTAATGACCATGCTGTAAAATGGAGGGGTAGAGAGGGCCCTTGAGTCTAGTAAGACATCCTCTCTAGTGCTGGTGGCACAAATAAAAGCACCCAGTCCATGCTGTAAAGTGGCGCTGGTGTTAGGAAGGGCATCCAACCAGTGTATCAATGCCAAAACGCTTATCAGCACAGCAACAAATAGGAACAACAAAATATGAAGACGTCGCATCTCAGAGTTGCAACACTTAATGTTGGCACTCTCAGAGGTAGATCTGCTGAAATAGCGGAGATGCTGGAGAGAAGGCAGGTGGATGTGTGCTGCGTGCAAGAGGTGAGATGGAGAGGTGCCTCTGCGAGACTAGTCGTAGGCAAGCGTCTTAGCTATAAGCTAATCCGGGTAGGTAAGGATGATGGGCTAGGGGGAGTAGGCATTTTCCTGGCTGAGAAATGGATCAATAAGACAATAGAGGTAGTTCGAGTTAGTAATCGAATAATTAAGCTTAGATTAGTTGTAGGTAGGAGACTACTGACAATCATCTCGGTCTATGCTCCCCAAGCAGGCCTAGGCAAAGATGAGAAAGACTGCTTTTATGAGCAACTTTTGCAAACAACCGCAATGACAGAGGACGGAGACATCGTTATGCTAGCAGGAGACTTCAATGGTCATGTTGGACAGCTCCAGGATGGTTACACTGGGGTACATGGTGGGCACGGTTACGGTTCAAGAAATGAAGAAGGAGTGAGACTTCTTGAATTTTGTGATGCGAGTACATTGACTATTTGAAACACAAACTTCCAGAAACCTGCCAATCACCTAATAACCTACAAATCTGGTGAGCACATAAGCCAGATTGACTTCTTGCTCGTTAGGCAGCGGGACAGGCAGATAGTGTCTAATACCAAGGCATACCCTGGGGAAGAATGTACCCCACAGCATAGGTTAGTTGTTAGTGATATCTCAGTAAGCAAGAGATGGAATGAGATATATAGGAAGGTGTGGAGAAGAAAGGTCTGGAAGCTAAAAGACCTTTCACTAAAATACAAATTTAGGAAAGCCCTTCAAGATGTATATGACGAAAAAGAAGACGATTTAGAGACGTATGGCATAGATAATAACTGGAATTTCATACGTGACAACTTGCTGCAGGCTACTGATGAAACCTGTGGCTGGAGCAGAGCTCCAACCAGACAGAGAGTGACCTGGTGGTGGAACAGCACAGTAGATAAGGCTATTAGAGACAAAAGACTAGCATGGAAGGCTTGGAAAAAGGGTGGGAGTAGGGAAGAATATACAGCCACTAAGAGAGAAGCTAGACGTCAGGTGTACTTAGCACGCAGGGAGGCAGAGAGTAGGAGGTTTGCCAATGTTCTGCGACGGGAAGATCAGAGGCGTGCGGTGTTCCACATTGCAAGGCAGTGTGTCAATGCAAATCAGGATGTTGTTGGAGATAAATGTGTCCGGGATGATGCCGGTGTACTTAGTGTCACGAATGATCAGAAAAAGGAGGCCTGGAAATGTCATTATGAGAGACTGATGAATGTGGAGAACGAATGGGAGAGAGAGAAATTACCCTTGGTAGATCCGACAGAGGGACTAGCTATTGAGATTGACGAATATAGGGTCCAAGAGGCGATTAGGGAAATGAAAAATGGTCAGGCTGCCGGACCTTGGGGAATAGTTGCTGAGATGCTGAAGGCATCAGGGGACGTAGGCACTAAACTGGTTGCACGCATCATCAATCAGGCTATATATGTTGGTGTCATACCCAAAGACTGGTGCAGCAGTATTCTCATAAATTGCTACAAAGGTAAAGGGGATGCTTTGGAGAGGAGCAATTATAGGGGTATAAAACTGATAGATCAGGTTATGAAAGTGGCAGAAAGGATTTTAGCACAACTAATTAGATAAAGGGTCAAACTAGATGAGATGCAGTTTGGTTTTGTGCCTGGGAAGAGTACAACAGATGCCCTCTTCTTGGTGAGACAATTGCAAGAGAGGTTCTTAGAGAAGAATAAGCCACTATACTTAGCCTTTGTTGACCCAGAGAAGGCCTTTGATAGGGTACCCCGATCTGTCATCTGGTGATCCCTAAGGAAGCTAGGTGTTGAGGAATGGCTTGTGAGGACAGTGCAAACTTTGTACAGAGGTACTCTCAGTAAAGTCAGGGTAGGAATGGAGTCTAGTGAGGAATTCCAGATACAAGTAGGAGTACATCAGGGTTCGGTCCTCAGCCCGCTCTTGTTCATTATAGTCCTCCAAGCCATAACAGAGGAGTTTAAGACTGGCTGTCCATGGGAACTTCTCTATGCTGACGATCTGGTTCTTATAGCAGAATCAGTAGAGGAGCTAGAGAATAAATTCTGGCTATGGAAACAACAGTTGGAAGCAAGAGGACTGAGAGTGAATCTAGCTAAGACAAAAGTGTTGATGAGTAGAAAAGAGGACAAAACCCTGATTCCGTCAGGGAAATGGCCATGTTCGATATGCAGAAAAGGAACTGGCATAAATTCTATAAAATGCACACAATGCAGATCCCGGGAACACGAGAGATGTAGCGGGATAGCAGGCAAACTTACAGGTAGGGAGAAATATGTATGCAGTAGATGTACAGGGAAATTAGACAGTAAAAGTCGCACTGATAGACACATTTTTCAAATGCAAGAGGGCGCTATAGAAGTGGTGGATAGCTTCCGGTACCTAGGAGATCAGATTAGCATGGGAGGAGGGTGTTCCGAGGCCATAGTATCTAGAATAAGGACGGGTTGGAAGAAGTTTAGGGAGCTGCTTCCTCTGTTGACGAAGAAGGGTTTCTCCCTGCGTACGAAAGGCCGGTTGTATGATGCCTGTGTGAGGAGCGCGATGCTGCATGGTAGTGAGACATGGGCAGCAACTGCAGAGGATATGCGACGGCTGGAGAGAAATGAGGCAAGCATGCTCCGTTGGATGTGCGTGAACGACCCAGCATAAATGTGTTGAGAGAGAAACTGTGTCTGAGAGGGATAGAATGTAGTGTACGGGAGAAGAGGAGAAGAGACTGAGGTGGTATGGACATGTGATGCGCATGGAGGATGACCGATGGGTGAAGAAGTGCCAGGAATTGCCAGTTGAAGGAAGACGTGGTAGAGGTAGACCACGAAAAACATGGGCGGAGGTGGTGAGAACAGACCTCAGATCATTGAAGCTCACGGTGGAGATGTGCTGAATAAGACCTGTCCCACCCTTGCAAGCAGGGAAAAGCGGACGTAAAATGATGATGATGATGATGATGATGATAGCAGAGCATTTTAATATTGCCACTCAATGAAAACCCTTTGTTTGGAATAAATGAATCTTGAAAATTAGGAGTGCCTGTCAGTGTGTATGTGTTTGTCTACTTAGCATCAATTTACTACCCTCCCCTACCACCAGAAAATGTATAAATACCACCATATTACATTGACAGTCGGCTTTTCTGATGATTTCCTCCGAATGAAACAGTTCTAGTCCTGTTGAAGCCATTTCTATATTAAATATATATATATACTCTTTTAGCTGTTCCAGCCATCCGGCTGAGACCATGATTGGGTACTGCCCTTGTTGCTACACATTCTATCTCCAGCCTGTGTTGGCTGGCCATTGATGTAAGAGGGAGTTTGTTGCTGCTGCCCTTAGGTTGCCTTTGTACCATGATGTGGGCTCATCCGGGAGCAATAGTTCAGGCGGCTTAGGACAAATGGCCTTCATAGTATCAACATGGTCTCCCGGTCTCTTATATAGAAAACCTCAAATAAAAAGTCAAGATTTGTTTCGATTTAACAGAGCAGAAATAATTCGCGTCAGGATATTCCAACCAATCCAGCCTATATCAGCTGAATAAATATGTATATGGATATATATATATACACACCCACATGCACATATATATATATATACACACTCAAACACACACATACATACACGCATGCATGCATACATGATGGCTGCCCCCTCGTTATCGAGTATGGCCATTGCACGATATACCATTATTAATAATTATTAATTAATTCTATCGTGCAATGCCTGTGCATGAAGATATTTTTTTAAATGAGGAAAGACTGTGCACTGAGCCAATCCCACTCTCTGAGCGACAGTAGCTATAACCCAAAAAGAAGAAAATATCAACATCATCGGTAACTACTGAGCCGCAGGTTTTATATCGGAGTTATCCCAGTTTCCTGAGTTACCTTCTCCTAGAAGAATGCCCTGACAAAGGCTAGGGGTCCTTCACTCCCAGTGGTTTAACTGCGCGATCGGGTGTCCAGCCCGATTATTTCTATGTCCCCGCACATGTACATACACATGCACCCATGTATATACACATATACATATACATACATATGTACATGTGTATATACATATTTACACACTTTTGGATGGCCGTTGACTCTTATGAGATCTTCCGCCCTTTGTCAGGTTTTGTTTTTTGTCCTGCAGGGTGTCCAAAATCACCCTCCTCACCAAGTAAACTTGGTGGGGTTGCCGGTTTAGTCGCCGACGACCCGACCATGTGACAGGTTGTACTGGGTTACATGTTACCAATAGCACTCAAGAGTGGCCCGACATACACACATACATACATACATATTACATGATGGCTGCAAACTCGTGTTCAAGTATTGCCATCGCCCGAGAAAATGTTCAAAAATGTGAAGCACAAATGTGACTCTTTAAACCAGCCAAATACTTGCACCCTCTGGCACACACATGGTAACTTTAGGCTCCCCCGAAACCTTCCATTGCTTTGTTCTGGCTGTATGTTCACATGTATCTTTTAACACCTCCCATGCTTGTACATTTCTTACACCTTTTCAGATCATAATCTACATGAGGTCTACTGATATGACTTTGTTCATGTCTAATCAAACCAGCTTTGCTCAGGCTGACTCGACCACAGTGCTGGCAAACCAGATGATGTTCAACAGCAGGCAGTTCAGAACAGTCTCAATCCTCACCTTCCTTTTCAGTGTTAGGTGTTCTCTCCGACGAGTTTCAAAGTGTTCACCACCTGATTTGATCAAACGTCTCCACTTCACACGCTCGTCAGCCATTTTCTCCCATTCGTCAGATGAAATTTCAGCACAAGCCAAGGTTCCCCTGATACAGTCCCGGTACCACCTTTTTGGTTTATGTGGTGGTCGCCTTCCTTCACACAGTTCTCCATAGAGAAGTTGCTTTGGAATACGATCATCAGACATCCGGACCACGTGACTGCACCACCTCAACCGATACCGAAAGATTATGCTCTCTTTCGTCAAGCACCTGCTCCGTTCTAGAACTTCCAAATCACTGCGAACATTTTCCACCACACCCCAAGTAACTTATGAAGAGATTGTTGGTGAAATCTCTCCAGATCCTTGAGCTGCTTTCTGTATATGACCCACGTTTCACAAACATAAAGTAAAGAGGAGACGACACAAGTCAGATACACTTTCACCTTGGTTTCGATAGTGATACCTCGTCTGGACCATAAACGTTGATGCAGCCGTCCAAAAGCATCACTGGCTTTCTTGATTCTTAAGGATATTTCATTATCATGTGTGCATGAAGTGTTCAACGTACTACCAAGGTGAACAAACTTGTCAGCAACTTTTAGCCTCTTTCCGTACACGTACACACTTGGTGCAGTGTACTCGTTTCCAGGTGCTGGCTGATACATCACAACAGTCTTTTCCAAGCTTATTGTGATGCCCAAAGTACTGCAAGCTGCAGAAAAAGAATTCATAATATGCTGCATGTCACTTTGTGAGTGTGCAAAAAGATCGCAGTCGTCTGCGTACAAAAACTCTCGGATTATAGATGTTAATACTTTTGTGCTTGTACCAAAGCGCCTGGTGTTGAACAACCTTCCTGAAGTGCGATACCTGATGTAAACCCCATGAGAACAATATTTGAATGCCATGAGAAACACTATCGTAAAATATAAGGAAAACAGAGTTGGAGCCGGAATGTCCCCCTGCTTCACTCCATTTTCAACTGATATTGGTTCAGAGATGCTACCACCAATACTGACCAAAGCCTTCATGTCATCATGGAAAAGATGCAGAATATTCTACCCTACCTTTGATTTTTTTCCCATAATGCAGTTCGATTGACAGTGTCAAAGGCCTTTGTCAAGTCAACAAAGACCTGGTAAAGGTCCATACATTGTTCGATACACTTTTCTTGCAGCTGCCGAACAGAAATGATCATATCCACTGTTCCTCTTTCGTTTCTGAACCCACACCGCGACTCATGCAACACATTCAGAGCAACTCTTGGGATCAATCTATCCATCAATATTCGACACGACTTTACCAACTACTGAAAGAAGGGATATGACATGATAATTGCCACATTTGTCCTTGCCGTCCTTTCCTTTATGGAGAATCACCATGAGCGCATCCTTCTTGTGGGACATTCTCATCTTCCCACACCATTTTCATGAGGTCAGTCAGGCGCTGCGTGAAGTTTTCACCACAACACTTCAAAACCGCTCCACTCAGACCATCCATACCAGGAGACTTACCACAGTTCAGCTTATGCACAACAGAAGTCCCCCCTGCAAGAGAAGATACATTAGACATCTCATATGCTTCACTGGTTCAATAGGAATGGAATAAATGAAATCATCATCAACCTAGTTTAAGAGCTCATCAAAGTGATCTCTCTATCTGTCGAGTGTCTTTTGGGTCACGCAGTAATTGCTTGCCATCTTTCGATCTCAAAGGGGCCATACACCTCTGTGAGTAGAAAGTGCGGCAGTTTCACATTGTTGCCGTCAGATGCCACTTGAACTTCATCTGCTTTGTTGCTCCACCAGGTATTTTGCATAGCTCTGAGTTTCATCTGCACTTCCTTCTTTACCTGTCTGTAATGCTCATAATTGTGACCAACAGAGCTACCACCTTTAAGAACTGCATCAAGTGCCTTTTGTTTTCTGTCTAGCAGAGCCTTGACCTCCTGGTCATTCTCATCAAACCAGTCCTTGTTTTCTTGTGACAAAGCCAAGGACCTCTGCTGAAGCCTCATAGGACCAAGCTCCTGAAGTCCTTCCAGTTGTTCTCATACACACATACATATTTACATATATAAATGTATACATACATGCATACATCCATACATACATCCATCCATACATACATGTATACACACATACACACATACATACATTTATCCATCCATCCATACGTGTATACATACATACATACAATGGTTAAAGTGTTTGACTGACGACCATAAGTTCATGGGTTCATATTTGGGACCGGGTAGTTATTGAATCAACCTGATATCAATGTTTATTATACAGCACACTTCCTCTTTGGTATAATATGACACATAGTAATATCTAACATAGTACCCATCTAATCTGTTATAATATGATTTACCTTTCCTCTGTCAAGGCACATGCCTTAGGGGTTACGGTACTGGACTAACCATTATAAAGTCATGGGCTCGTTTCTTCGATCCTGCAGCATGTTGCGTCCTTCAGTAAAATACTTTAGTTCGTGTAGCATCTTCTACCAGGACTTGCGGCAGACAGATAATATCAGTAATGGAAAAAACCTTGTTTCATTAGTATGACCTGGAAATCTGTTCCACTCTATTTATCTTCTTTATTAAAGGCAATCAAATTATTATTTATTTTATTCTTTTTCTTATTTTTCCATGTTTGTTAAATAAATTCCAAAAAATCGAACTAAATTGAAATTTTGTAATAAAATTTCCATAAAAGTTAATGTTTACAATACAATAAAATGTAATAAAATGTATTGAAGTCGACGAAATGTGGACCTTCATTTTTGAAAGATGGATAATGCTATAAGCAGACCTTACAATATTGTACCACAACTTTCCTTTGTGCAAAAGTGGGCAGCCGAATTTAGGAAAGGATAGGGGATTCTTGAAGATGACCCAATGTCTGGACGTCCTACAACTGCCACTACCGAGGAAAACATTGATCTCAGTACTGCAACACCGATGGAAGAAGTGTGTGGAACGCAAGGGAGACTATGTTGAAAAATAAACCTCATTTGGTCACATTCCATGAGAGTATCTTTGTCAACACTCGTATCTATGCGCAATATACGTAAAGATACAGAATTGCGGGCACTACAACGCTATTAGCTGTCATATTTGTTGGTGAAAAAAATTTGATTATAAAACTTAAATTTATGAATGACTTGTTTTCTACATTGATAACCATGACTTGTTTTCTAATTAACTTAAATTTGTTTTCTAATTTGGCCCTTTTAAGGGCCACCTATATTTTCATTTAAGTAACTCCACTTACATCGATATGCTTTATAACCATGACTTGTTTTCTATTTGTTTTCTAATTTGGCCCTTTTAAGTCTTCCCTCTCTCTCTCAAAAAAAAAAAAACGCGTGAAAACTCCACTTACGCGTGGTAGTAATACAGAAATAAACGATGTTGACGAGTGACGTCACCTTCGCCTGTTTTCCACTGGACTGACAGCTAATAGCGTTGTAGTGCCATTTCCATTTGTTTTTTGACGTTATCTTTCGTAATCATGCATTCTTAGCAAAATCTACTTTTAACGGTATCGTATAAACTTGTATTAGCCCCTGAAGAAAGGTCAGGTATAGTCAAATTTGAACCCTGAAACTTTGGGTAGCGCTTTTGTTCCGTGTATGAACATTAATAAATAATATATAATATAATTGTTTCTACTTTTGGCACCAGGCCAGCAATTACACCAGTGTATTACTGGTACTTTATTTTATCGACCCCGTAAGGATGAAAGGCAAAGTTAACCTCGGCAGGATTTGAACTCAGTCCGTAAAGGGACGTAACTGTGCTGCAAAGCATGGCGTCCGACCCTCTACCGATACTGCTAATCCACCAACTCTCCTCAATAGAGTTTCTTTTACATTATCAAGCGGCCACCAAGAAGCGGACCTTTTTGGCCTCATAATTAAGTTTCCTTCCTCGCCACAGACGCAGCACAACCGACGAAATATTCATTCTGCGTCAAGTCTTCGAGGAATCGTGGGAGTATTGCTAAGAATTGTATGCTTGTTTCGCGGACCACAAAAAGGCATACGACCGCGTTCCACGAGACTTGTGGAAGGTTTTGCAGGAATATGGGATTGACGACAGTTTCTTGTTGCCTTGAAATTCCTATACAAATCCCCCAGTATTTGAGTTGGGATAAGTCAGAACCATTCAATGTAGGTGTCAGACACCACATGTCCGTAGTAGCCGAATTGTGATCTCGGCTGTCTTCATTCTTGGTTGGTGTTGAGGCAGAACATGTGAGACCCATTACAAGAAAGAAAAGAAGATTCATGATATAAAAGTACGAAAGGATGAAGAAGTCAGACAGTAGCTCTTGAAAGTTCGTTATTCAGCTCAGTTATTAGTGATGATGATGATGATGATGATGATGATGAAATCCGCGAATAAAGCCGACTCATAGCGTCACTCTTGTTGTCACATGGGAACGGGAGAAATTAACGGTATGACAAGCAAGTACTTCTTACATCACAATTGCGAAGAATCTGAGTCATGATGGGTCTAAACTTTCGATTTCCTCTTTAACCTTTTATCGAGCAAGATCCAGCAATGAGAATATGGCTCCCGGAAATCGAATCATCCGCTTTTGTATATATATATATATGTATGTAAAAGGTAAACAGAAATAACAACACAATCGGTACAGTATATGGAAGGAATATATTAGGTTAACGCTTGAAATAGCAGGAAGAGGGTCTTGAATGAAGAAAACTGAAAAAAATGGTCGAAAGAAAAGACATCACTCAACCTCTAAAGGTACTTGTGATTTCGGTTTATTAAGGTCTTTATCACTAGCTCCAGTGCCCACAGGACAGTAACAAATGTGCACAAGACAGGATGATTGGTCTTTTGATTATTTACTAATATAATTAAAATTCCTACAAACTAATGTGCTACAAGTGTTTGTGTGCATTTGTATGTGTATGTCTTCCACAATGCTGTAATATTTAATGTGTTTATTGTCGGGACTATCTTTTCTACGGATTGCATTGTACAGCGTTTTGGTCACTACATCATGCTTCATAGGTAGATAGTATCGTGATGATATCTTTGGACAGCTGCTTATGAAATGGGTGACATCTTCGATGTTAATTCTGCAGAGTTTGCATTTGTTGTCACATCTCGGTGTTTTGACAGAACCCCTATCTCTTGTGTGAATCAGGTATTTTCTGTTGATTTCCTGTTCTTGGATTGCAAAAGCGTATATTTTAAAGTGGGAGCCAATATAGCGGTTGTTGGTCCAAGATAGACTACTTTGCTTATCTATATTACTCTCACTCTAGAGCTTCCTGGCAACGAATTGCTGGAAAATTTCCCTGGGTGTGAGTTTTTGATTATTATGCAGGGAGTATCTTTCAAGGAGTTCCTTCCCAACTCTCATATGCAGAGCTTGTTCAATAGATGGGCTCCTATCTTGGAGGTTCGTAAATGTCGGAGGGATATGATGCGACACTCAAATGCTGCGTTTAGAAGAAGAAGAAGAAGAAGAAGAAGAAGAAGAAGAAGAAGAAGAATTGAGTGTAACCGAACCGAAACTTCAACTAATGAATCGTTATTATATGGAAAATTTGTGGGCCCTCATGGTCAATAAATGAAATTATTATTATTATTTCTACTAGTTTTGACTATATTCCTATTTTTTATTTTACACTTATTAAGTTTACTATTTATATTAACATTATTAAAGTGAGGCTTAAAAAACATCAAAGGGTAATATCATTATTAACTACACTTAAAGTAGGGTTCAAGTGTGTTTCCTCATAACCAGATCTAGTAAGACCTTCATCATTTTTGTCGAATATTCCTTTGTTAGCAGAAAGTCTAGAAATTGCACCAGAAACAATTATTAATAATAGATTTAGAAGGGCGGTGGATTGGCAGTATCGGTTGAGGGTCGGACGCCATGCTTTGCAGCAAAGAGTTACGGCACTTTATGTTCTGAGTTCAAATCCCGCCGAGGTTAACTTTGCCTTTCATCCTTACGGGGTCGATAAAATAAAGTACCAGTAATACACTGTATAATTGCTGGCCTTGTGCCCAAAGTAGAAACAATTATTAATAATAGATTTAGGGTGGTTCGAATTTGTATGTACGTAATAAAAAAAATCCCCTGGGGTTATGATAGGGTCTAAAAAGTTCAGTAAGGTCCATTGAGCTTATTTAATGAGAAACATGATCATCATATACATTAAATATGTATTAATACCTTAACATAGTTTATATATGTATAATATCTCTATATATGTGTGTGTATAATACACACATATATATGTAAGAAGACCAGATGTTGCGTAAGCCGTCCAGCTAATAGGAAGGATCTAGAAGTGACTAGAATATTCGAGAGACATCAGGATGGACACGTAAGTCTACGAAACAATAAAATAGCCTACTCATTCACAACTCAATGACAATACACGTTAGTGAGGCCGGAAATGGCTTTCTCTCTCTCATTCATTCAGTGTGTATGCACATCTGTGTTTTAGTGTGAGTATAAGTATGTGTGTGTCACATTGAGCGGAAGTGACGTTTTTGAAATTGTAGTGATAGAGGGGATAGCAGCGATGGAGATAACAAGGACGCAGCAGCAAAGAGGCTTTGGTAGTGGCGGTATAGTTAAAAAGGCAGCAGCAGCATAATGTGATATACGTGGTGGCAGAAAGCAAGCAACAGCAGCATAGTGTAATAACGGTGGTTGTGTCAGAAAGCAGCATAGTGTAATTGACGTGGTGGAGGTGGTGTTAGTAGTGGCGGCGGAAGAAGAAAGTCCAGTAGTAGTAACACTAGTAAGTAGTTAGAGGCGGCGGTGGATAGACGGGTGGTATTATTATTATAAAAACCCGAAGCTCGTTACCCATCCCGAAGTTAGATTGTGGTATTTTTGTCGGGTAAAAAACCTTTCGCTTCGAGGACGAGGAAAATATCAACACCAACGGCTCAAGAAATCTCGTGCTTTTATTTCATTGTTGTTTATTTTCATTAATTAATTAATTAGGGGAAAAACACTCGTGTTTAGTGTAGAGTGCAATCTTTTTTGTTTGTATTTCTCCCTCTCCGTTTTATTCTTCAAAAATGATTTTTGTAGAGGTACGAGATTAAGGAATTTTAATTGAACGAAGCATATAAGTGGAAAAAAAAAAAAAAGAAAAACAACAACTATAATCACTAAACAGTCACAGAAGAAACAACAAACAAGAAAATAGTCCAGAGACTATATATATGTGACAAGCGAAATTACTTTTATTTCTTAACATTGTCGGCTAAATATTTACATACTGACAAAATTAGAACACTTATTACGGCTATTTCTAGTTACTACCACATATACACACATCACACGTATATACAGTCTGACCAACATACGACAGACAGTAATAATAATAACCAGCAGAAGAAAACATACCAGAGGAAGGCTCTTAAAGAAAGACAAAGGAGAGAGAGAAAAATAAAACAAAGAAGGATGGAATTTCCTCATCTGGGTGCTAATTGTGGCGAATCTACCTGTAAAATGCTGGGTAATTATTTTACACATCTTTGTATTTTTTATTTTCCCTTCGTAATATTTTATATCTGTCAGTGACACTGTAACCATTATTACCGCACCTGTTTTCTCGTGACAAAATGTTTGTCTTCTACTCCACAGCTTGCCTTTACATACACACACACATATATGTATGTATGTGTACATATATATATGTGGGTGGGTGTTGGGTTCCCGATGGGAATTGGGAGGTAACCTCGGTTAAAAGGGTACTCAATACGTTGGTAGTGTATGTATAGGCATCTTTATTTTATATCGAAACTATTTCTATATAACTAGCACTGTTTCGTTCATATAAAAGTCCTAGTCCTGTAGAAGTCATTTCTATATAATTTATAATACATATATATATATATATGTGTGTGTAAGAAAAAAAAATCCCAAAGATTTCACTTAGTTCAAAACATTTATTTTTCTACAACTATATATATATTTGTGTGTGCTTATTTTTCGGTCACTGTCTATATATTTAGATGTGTGGTTATTTAACTGTATAACTCTTTCGCCACCTATTTGTAACTATCCATCTATCAGCTTCTCTTTCTTACTATAACTGTTCATTAGTCTGTCCAGCTGTCTGCCTTTACTCAGTAAACGTCACTTTTTAGCTTTTGTTGTTCATCTACCACTTTCACACATTCTGTCTGTCTCTCTGTGTGTGTGTGTGTGTGTGTGTGTGTGTGTGAGTATATATATATATATATATATATATATATATATATGTATATATGTATATACACACACACACGCACACATATAGGAAGTATTTTGCCTTTCAATCTGTCAGGCTGTTAAACTACGGGTCTGTCTGACCACATAGCCATTATATTTGTACATCTGTCTGTATCGCATCTAGTAGCGTCTCTTTACCTGTATACCTAACGAACCATATAGCTGTCAAACATTTTCTACCTGTTTCTATAACTATATCTTTACACATCAATATAGTTATCTTTACAGCTGTCTATTTCTCCATGTCTGTCTGTGCCTTTCTCTACCTATCCGCTTAGCTACCTCTCTTACTGTCTCTCTACCTGTCCACTTAGCTGTCTCTCTACCTGTCCACTTAGCTGTCTCTCTACCTGTCCACTTAGCTGTCTCTCTACCTGTCCACCTAGCTGTCTCTCTACCTGTCCACTTAGCTGTCTCTCTACCTGTCCACCTAGCTGTCTCTCCACCTGTCCACTTAGCTGTCTCTCTACCTTTCTCTACCTGTCCACTTAGCTGTCTCTCTACCTGTCCACCTAGCTGTCTCTCTACCTGTCCACTTAGCTGTCTCTCTACCTGTCCACCTAGCTGTCTCTCTATCTGTCCACTTAGCTGTCTCTCTACCTGTCCACTTAGCTGTCTCTCTACCTTTCTCTACCTGTCCACTTAGCTGTCTCTCTACCTTTCTCTACCTGTCCACCTAGCTGTCTCTCTATCTGTCCACCTAGCTGTCTCTCTACCTGTCCACTTAGCTGTCTCTCTACCTGTCCACTTAGCTGTCTCTCTACCTGTCCACCTAGCTGTCTCTCTACCTGTCCACTTAGCTGTCTCTCTACCTGTCCACCTAGCTGTCTCTCTACCTGTCCACTTAGCTGTCTCTCTACCTGTCCACCTAGCTGTCTCTCTACCTGTCCACTTAGCTGTCTCTCTACCTGTCCACCTAGCTGTCTCTCTACCTGTCCACTTAGCTGTCTCTCTACCTGTCCACCTAGCTGTCTCTCTATCTGCCCACCTAGCTGTCTCTCTACCTGTCCACTTAGCTGTCTCTCTACCTGTCCACCTAGCTGTCTCTCTACCTGTCCACTTAGCTGTCTCTCTACCTGTCCACCTAGCTGTCTCTCTACCTGTCCACTTAGCTGTCTCTCTACCTGTCCACCTAGCTGTCTCTCTATCTGCCCACTTAGCTGTCTCTCTACCTGTCCACCTAGCTGTCTCTCTACCTGTCCACTTAGCTGTCTCTCTACCTGTCCACCTAGCTGTCTCTCTACCTGTCCACTTAGCTGTCCACCTAGCTGTCTCTCTATCTGCCCACTTAGCTGTCTCTCTACCTGTCCACCTAGCTGTCTCTCTACCTGTCCACTTAGCTGTCTCTCTACCTGTCCAGCTAGCTGTCTCTCTACCTGTCCACCTAGCTGTCTCTCTACCTGTCCACTTAGCTGTCTCTCTACCTGTCCACCTAGCTGTCTCTCTATCTGCCCACTTAGCTGTCTCTCTACCTGTCCACCTAGCTGTCTCTCTACCTGTCCACTTAGCTGTCTCTCTACCTGTCCACCTAGCTGTCTCTCTACCTGTCCACTTAGCTGTCTCTCTACCTGTCCACCTAGCTGTCTCTCTACCTGTCCACTCAGCTGTCTCTCTACCTGTCCACCTAGCTGTCTCTCTACCTGTCCACTTAGCTGTCTCTCTACCTGTCCACCTAGCTGTCTCTCTATCTGTCCACTTAGCTGTCTCTCTACCTGTCCACTTAGCTGTCTCTCTACCTGTCCACTTAGCTGTCTCTCTACCTGTCCACTTAGCTGTCTCTCTACCTGTCCACCTAGCTGTCTCTCTATCTGCCCACTTAGCTGTCTCTCTACCTGTCCACCTAGCTGTCTCTCTACCTGTCCACTTAGCTGTCTCTCTACCTGTCCACCTAGCTGTCTCTCTATCTGTCCACTTAGCTGTCTCTCTACCTGTCCACTTAGCTGTCTCTCTACCTGTCCACTTAGCTGTCTCTCTACCTGTCCACTTAGCTGTCTCTCTACCTGTCCACCTAGCTGTCTCTCTACCTGTCCACTTAGCTGTCTCTCTACCTGTCCACCTAGCTGTCTCTCTACCTGTCCACTTAGCTGTCTCTCTACCTGTCCACCTAGCTGTCTCTCTACCTGTCCACTTAGCTGTCTCTCTACCTGTCCACCTAGCTGTCTCGCTATCTGCCCACTTAGCTGTCTCTCTACCTGTCCACCTAGCTGTCTCTCTACCTGTCCACTTAGCTGTCTCTCTACCTGTCCACCTAGCTGTCTCTCTACCTGTCCACTTAGCTGTCTCTCTACCTGTCCACCTAGCTGTCTCTCTATCTGCCCACTTAGCTGTCTCTCTACCTGTCCACCTAGCTGTCTCTCTACCTGTCCACTTAGCTGTCTCTCTAGCTGTCCACCTAGCTGTCTCTCTACCTGTCCACCTAGCTGTCTCTCTACCTGTCCACCTAGCTGTCTCTCTACCTGTCCACTTAGCTGTCTCTCTACCTGTCCACTTAGCTGTCTCTCTACCTGTCCACCTAGCTGTCTCTCTACCTGTCCACCTAGCTGTCTCTCTACCTGTCCTGCTAGATGTCTCTCTACCTGTCCACTTAGCTGTCTCTCTACCTGTCCACCTAGCTGTCTCTCTACCTTTCTCTACCTGTCCACTTAGCTGTCTCTCTACCTGTCCACTTAGCTGTCTCTCTACCTGTCCACTTAGCTGTCTCTCTACCTGTCCACCTAGCTGTCTCGCTACCTGTCCACTTAGCTGTCTCTCTACCTGTCCACCTAGCTGTCTCTCTACCTGTCCACCTAGCTGTCTCTCTACCTGTCCACTTAGCTGTCTCTATACCTGTCCACTTAGCTGTCTCTCTACCTGTCCACTTAGCTGTCTCTCTACCTGTCCACTTAGCTGTCTCTCTACCTGTCCACTTAGCTGTCTCTCTATCTGCCCACCTAGCTGTCTCTCTACCTGTCCACTTAGCTGTCTCTCTACCTGTCCACTTAGCTGTCTCTCTACCTTTCTCTACCTGTCCACTTAGCTGTCTCTCTACGTGTCCACCTAGCTGTCTCTCTACCTATCCGTTTAGCTGTCTCTCTACCTGTCCATCTAGCTGTCTCTCTACCTGTCCACCTAACTGTCTCTCTACCTGTCCACTTAGCTGTCTCTCTACCTGTCCACTTAGCTGTCTCTCTACCTATCTCTACCGGTCCACCTAGCTGTCTCTCTACCTGTCCACCTAGCTGTCTCTCTACCTGTCCACCTAGCTGTCTCTCTACCTGTCCACCTAGCTGTCTCTCTACCTGTCCACCTAGCTGTCTCTCTACCTGTCCACCTAGCTGTCTCTCTACCTGTCCACCTAGCTGTCTCTCTACCTGTCCACCTAGCTGTCTCTCTACCTGTCCACCTAGCTGTCTCTCTCTCTACCTGCCCACTTAGCTGTATCTCTCTACCTCTCCACCTAGCTGTCTCTCTCTCTCTACCTGTCCACCTAGCTGTCTCTCTCTCTCTACCTGTCCACCTAGCTGTCTCTCTCTCTCTACCTGTCCACCTAGCTGTCTCTCTACCTGTCCACCGAGCTGTCTCTCTACCTGTCCACCTAGCTGTCTCTCTACCTGTCCACTTAGCTGTCTCTCTACCTGTCCACCTAGCTGTCTCTCTACCTGTCCACTTAGCTGTCTCTCTACCTGTCCACTTAGCTGTCTCTCTACCTGTCCACTTAGCTGTCTCTCTACCTGCCCACCTAGCTGTCTCTCTACCTGTCCACCTAGCTGTCTCTCTACCTGTCCACCTAGCTGTCTCTCTACCTGTCCACCTAGCTGTCTCTCTACCTGTACACCTAGCTGTCTCTCTACCTGTCCACTTAGCTG
Source organism: Eledone cirrhosa (assembly GCA_964016885.1). NCBI lineage: Eukaryota > Metazoa > Mollusca > Cephalopoda > Octopoda > Eledonidae > Eledone > Eledone cirrhosa. The sequence goes on along the minus strand of OZ024742.1, from coordinate 32,354,248 downwards.
TCTCTATACCTGTCCACTTAGCTGTCTCTCTACCTGTCCACTTAGCTGTCTCTCTACCTGCCCACCTAGCTGTCTCTCTACCTGTCCACTTAGCTGTCTCTCTACCTGCCCACCTAGCTGTCTCTCTACCTGTCCACTTAGCTGTCTCTCTACCTGTCCACTTAGCTGTCTCTCTACCTGCCCACCTAGCTGTCTCTCTACCTGTCCACCTAGCTGTCTCTCTACCTGTCCACCTAGCTGTCTCTCTACCTGTCCACCCAGCTGTCTCTCTAGCTGTCTCTCTACCTGTCCACCTAGCTGTCTCTCTACCTGTCCACCTACCTGTCTCTCTAGCTGTCTCTCTACCTGTCCACCTAGCTGTCTCTCTACCTGTCCACCTAGCTGTCTCTCTAGCTGTCTCTCTAACTGTCCACTTAGCTGTCTCTCTACCTGTCCACTTAGCTGTCTCTCTACCTGTCCACCTAGCTGTCTCTCTATCTGCCCACTTAGCTGTCTCTACCTGTCCACTTAGCTGTCTCTCTACCTGTCCACCTAGCTGTCTCTTTACCTGTCCACTTAGCTGTCTCTCTACCTGCCCACCTAGCTGTCTCTCTACCTGCCCACCTAGCTGTCTCTCTACCTGTCCACCCAGCTGTCTCTCTACCTGCCCACCTAGCTGTCTCTCTACCTGTCCACCTAGCTGTCTCTCTACCTGTCCACCTAGCTGTCTCTCTACCTGTCCACCTAGCTGTCTCTCTAGCTGTCTCTCTACCTGTCCACCTAGCTGTCTCTCTACCTGTCCACCTAGCTGTCTCTCTAGCTGTCTCTCTACCTGTCCACCTAGCTGTCTCTCTACCTGTCCACCTAGCTGTCTCTCTAGCTGTCTCTCTACCTGTCCACTTAGCTGTCTCTCTATCTGCCCACCTAGCTGTCTCTCTACCTGTCCACTTAGCTGTCTCTCTACCTGTCCACTTAGCTGTCTCTCTACCTGTCCACTTAGCTGTCTCTCTACCTGTCCACTTAGCTGTCTCTCTACCTGTCCACTTAGCTGCCTCTCTACCTGTCCACTTAGCTGTCTGTCTACCTGTCCATCTAGCTGTCTCTCTACCTGTCCACCTAACTGTCTCTCTACCGGTCCACTTAGCTGTCTCTCTACCTGTCCACCTAGCTGTCTCTCTACCTGTCCACCTAGCTGTCTCTCTACCTGTCCACCATGCTGTCTCTCTAGCTGTCTCTCTACCTGTCCACTTAGCTGTCTCTCTATCTGTCCACTTAGCTGTCTCTCTACCTGCCCACTTAGCTGTCTCTCTACCTGTCCACTTAGCTGTCTCTCTATCTGTCCACTTAGCTGTCTCTCTACCTGTCCATTTAGCTGTCTCTCTACCTGTCCACTGAGCTGTCTCTCTACCTGTCCATCTAGCTGTCTCTCTACCTGTCCACCTAACTGTCTCTCTACCGGTCCACTTAGCTGTCTCTCTACCTGTCCACCTAGCTGTCTCTCTACCTGTCCACCTAGCTGTCTCTCTACCTGTCCACCATGCTGTCTCTCTAGCTGTCTCTCTACCTGTCCACTTAGCTGTCTCTCTACCTGTCCACTTAGCTGTCTCTCTATCTGTCCACTTAGCTGTCTCTCTACCTGCCCACTTAGCTGTCTCTCTACCTGCCCACCTACCTGTCCACTTAGCTGTCTCTCTACCTTTCTCTACCTGTCCACTTAGCTGTCTCTCTACCTTTCTCTACCTGTCCACTTAGCTGTCTCTCTACCTGTCCACTTAGCTGTCTCTCTACCTGTCCACTTAGCTGTCTCTACCTGTCCACTTAGCTGTCTCTCTACCTGTCCACTTAGCTGTCTCTCTACCTGTCCACTTAGCTGTCTCTACCTGTCCACTTAGCTGTCTCTCTACCTGTCCACCTAGCTGTCTCTCTACCTGTCCACCTAGCTGTCTCTCTACCTGTCCACTTAGCTGTCTCTCTACCTGTCCACTTAGCTGTCTCTCTACCTGTCCACCTAGCTGTCTCTCTACCTGTCCACTTAGCTGTCTCTAGCTGTCTCTACCTGTCCACCTAGCTGTCTCTCTACCTGCCCACTTAGCTGTCTCTCTACCTGTCCACCTAGCTGTCTCTTCACCTGTCCACCTAGCTGTCTCTCTACCTGTCCACTTAGCTGTCTCTCTACCTGTCCACTTAGCTGTCTCTCTACCTGTCCACTTAGCTGTCTCTCTACCTGTCCACTTAGCTGTCTCTCTACCTGTCCACTTAGCTGTCTCTCTACCTGTCCACCTAGCGGTCTCTCTACCTGTCCACCTAGCTGTCTCTCTACCTGTCCACTTAGCTGTCTCTCTACCTGTCCACTTAGCTGTCTCTCTACCTGTCCACCTAGCTGTCTCTTTACCTGTCCATCTAGCTGTCTCTCTACCTCTCTTACTAGCTGTCTCTCTACCTGTCCACCTAGCTGTCTCTCTCTCTACCTGCCCACTTAGCTGTATCTCTCTACCTGTCCACGTAGCTGTCTCTCTCTCTCTCTACCTGTCCACCTAGCTGTCTCTCTCTATACCTGTCCACCTAGCTCTCTCTCTCTCTACCTGTACACCTAGCTGTCTCTCTCTCTCTACCTGTCCACCTAGCTGTCTCTCTCTCTCTACCTGTCCACCTAGCTGTCTCTCTCTCTCTCTACCTGTCCACCTAGCTCTCTCTCTCTCTACATGTCCACCTATCAATCTCTCTCTCTCTCTACATGTCCACCTAGCTGTCTCTCTCTACCTGTCCACCTAGCTGTCTCTCTCTCTACCTGTCCACCTAGCTGTCTCTCTCTCTCTCTACCTGTCCACCTAGCTATCTCTCTCTCTACCTGTGCACCTAGTTGTCTCTCTCTACCTGTCCATCTAGCTGTCTCTCTCTCTCTACATGTCCACCTAGCTGTCTCTCTCTCTACCTGTCCATCTAGCTGTCTCTCTCCATACCTGTCCACCTAGCTGTCTCTCTCCATACCTGTCCACCTAGCTGTCTCTCTCTACCTGTCCACCTAGCTGTCTCTCTCTACCTGTCCACCTAGCTGTCTCTCTCTCTCTCTACCTGTCCACCTATCTCTCTCTCTACCTGTCTACCTAGCTGTCTCTCTCTCTACCTGTCCACCTAGCTGTCTCTCTCTCTACCTGTCCACCTAGCTGTCTCTCTCTCTCTCTACCTGTCCACCTAGCTATCTCTCTCTCTACCTGTGCACCTAGTTGTCTCTCTCTACCTGTCCATCTAGCTGTCTCTCTCTCTCTACATGTCCACCTAGCTGTCTCTCTCTCTACCTGTCCATCTAGCTGTCTCTCTCCATACCTGTCCACCTAGCTGTCTCTCTCCATACCTGTCCACCTAGCTGTCTCTCTCTACCTGTCCACCTAGCTGTCTCTCTCTACCTGTCCACCTAGCTGTCTCTCTCTCTCTACCTGTCCACCTAGCTGTCTCTCTACCTGTCCACTTAGCTGTCTCTATACCTGTCCACTTAGATGTCTCTCTACCTGTCCACCTAGCTGTCTCTCTACCTGTCCACTTAGCTGTCTCTCTACCTGTCCACCTAGCTGTCTCTCTACCTGTCCACTTAGCTGTCTCTCTACCTGTCCACCTAGCTGTCTCTCTACCTGTCCACTTAGCTGTCTCTCTACCTGTCCACTTAGCTGTCTCTCTACCTGTCCACCTAGCTGTCTCTCTACCTGTCCACCTAGCTGTCTCTCTACCTGTCCACTTAGCTGTCTCTACCTGTCCACTTAGCTGTCTCTCTACCTGTCCACTTAGCTGTCTCTCTACCTGTCCACCTAGCTGTCTCTCTACCTGTCCACCTCGCTGTCTCTGTACCTGTCCACCTAGTTGTCTCTCTACCTGTCCACTTAGCTGTCTCTCTACCTGTCCACCTAGCTGTCTCTCTACCTGTCCACCTAGCTGTCTCTCTACCTGTCCACCTAGCTGTCTCTCTACCTGTCCACTTAGCTGTCTCTCTACCTGTCCACTTAGCTGTCTCTCTACCTGTCCACTTAGCTGTCTCTCTACCTGTCCACCTAGCTGTCTCTCTACCTGTCCACCTAGCTGTCTCTGTACCTGTCCACTTAGTTGTCTCTCTACCTGTCCACCTAGCTGTCTCTCTACCTGTCCACCTAGCTGTCTCTCTACCTGTCCACCTAGCTGTCTCTCTACCTTCCACCTAGCGGTCTCTCTACCTGTCCACTTAGCTGTCTCTCTACCTGTCCACCTAGCTGTCTCTCTCTCTCTCTCTACCTGCCCTCTTAGCTGTATCTCTCTACCTGTCCACCTAGCTGTCTCTCTCTCTCTACCTGTCCACCTAGCTGTCTCTCTCTATACCTGTCCACCTAACTGTCTCTCTCTCTCTCTACCTGTCCACCTAGCTGTCTCTCTCTCTACCTGTCCACCTAGCTGTCTCTCTCTCTCTACCTGTCCACCTAGCTGTCTCTCTCTCTACCTGTCCACCTATCTGTCTCTCTCTCTAACTGTCCACCTAGCTATCTTTCTCTCTCTCTACATGTCCACCTAGCTGTCTCTCTACCTGTCCACCTAGCTGTCTCTCTCTCTCTCTCTACCTGTCCACCTAGCTGTCTCTCTCTCTCTCTCTACCTGTCCACCTAGCTGTCTCTCTCTCTCTCTCTACCTGTCCACCTAGCTGTCTCTCTCTCTCTCTCTCTACCTGTCCACCTAGCTGTCTCTCTCTCTATCTATCTGTCCACCTAGCTCTCTCTCTCTCTACCTGTACACCTAGCTGTCTCTCTCTCTCTACCTGTCCACCTAGCTGTCTCTCTCTCTCTCTACCTGTCCACCTAGCTGTCTCTCTCTCTCTCTACCTGTCCACCTAGCTCTCTCTCTCTCTACATGTCCACCTATCAATCTCTCTCTCTCTCTACATGTCCACCTAGCTGTCTCTCTCTACCTGTCCACCTAGCTGTCTCTCTCTCTACCTGTCCACCTAGCTGTCTCTCTCTCTCTCTACCTGTCCACCTAGCTATCTCTCTCTCTACCTGTGCACCTAGTTGTCTCTCTCTACCTGTCCATCTAGCTGTCTCTCTCTCTCTACATGTCCACCTAGCTGTCTCTCTCTCTACCTGTCCATCTAGCTGTCTCTCTCCATACCTGTCCACCTAGCTGTCTCTCTCCATACCTGTCCACCTAGCTGTCTCTCTCTACCTGTCCACCTAGCTGTCTCTCTCTACCTGTCCACCTAGCTGTCTCTCTCTCTCTCTACCTGTCCACCTATCTCTCTCTCTACCTGTCTACCTAGCTGTCTCTCTCTCTACCTGTCCACCTAGCTGTCTCTCTCTCTACCTGTCCACCTAGCTGTCTCTCTCTCTCTCTACCTGTCCACCTAGCTATCTCTCTCTCTACCTGTGCACCTAGTTGTCTCTCTCTACCTGTCCATCTAGCTGTCTCTCTCTCTCTACATGTCCACCTAGCTGTCTCTCTCTCTACCTGTCCATCTAGCTGTCTCTCTCCATACCTGTCCACCTAGCTGTCTCTCTCCATACCTGTCCACCTAGCTGTCTCTCTCTACCTGTCCACCTAGCTGTCTCTCTCTACCTGTCCACCTAGCTGTCTCTCTCTCTCTACCTGTCCACCTAGCTGTCTCTCTACCTGTCCACTTAGCTGTCTCTATACCTGTCCACTTAGATGTCTCTCTACCTGTCCACCTAGCTGTCTCTCTACCTGTCCACTTAGCTGTCTCTCTACCTGTCCACCTAGCTGTCTCTCTACCTGTCCACTTAGCTGTCTCTCTACCTGTCCACCTAGCTGTCTCTCTACCTGTCCACTTAGCTGTCTCTCTACCTGTCCACTTAGCTGTCTCTCTACCTGTCCACCTAGCTGTCTCTCTACCTGTCCACCTAGCTGTCTCTCTACCTGTCCACTTAGCTGTCTCTACCTGTCCACTTAGCTGTCTCTCTACCTGTCCACTTAGCTGTCTCTCTACCTGTCCACCTAGCTGTCTCTCTACCTGTCCACCTCGCTGTCTCTGTACCTGTCCACCTAGTTGTCTCTCTACCTGTCCACTTAGCTGTCTCTCTACCTGTCCACCTAGCTGTCTCTCTACCTGTCCACCTAGCTGTCTCTCTACCTGTCCACCTAGCTGTCTCTCTACCTGTCCACTTAGCTGTCTCTCTACCTGTCCACTTAGCTGTCTCTCTACCTGTCCACTTAGCTGTCTCTCTACCTGTCCACTTAGCTGTCTCTCTACCTGTCCACCTAGCTGTCTCTCTACCTGTCCACCTAGCTGTCTCTGTACCTGTCCACTTAGTTGTCTCTCTACCTGTCCACCTAGCTGTCTCTCTACCTGTCCACCTAGCTGTCTCTCTACCTGTCCACCTAGCTGTCTCTCTACCTTCCACCTAGCGGTCTCTCTACCTGTCCACTTAGCTGTCTCTCTACCTGTCCACCTAGCTATCTCTCTCTCTCTCTCTACCTGCCCTCTTAGCTGTATCTCTCTACCTGTCCACCTAGCTGTCTCTCTCTCTCTACCTGTCCACCTAGCTGTCTCTCTCTATACCTGTCCACCTAACTGTCTCTCTCTCTCTCTACCTGTCCACCTAGCTGTCTCTCTCTCTACCTGTCCACCTAGCTGTCTCTCTCTCTCTACCTGTCCACCTAGCTGTCTCTCTCTCTACCTGTCCACCTATCTGTCTCTCTCTCTAACTGTCCACCTAGCTATCTTTCTCTCTCTCTACATGTCCACCTAGCTGTCTCTCTACCTGTCCACCTAGCTGTCTCTCTCTCTCTCTCTACCTGTCCACCTAGCTGTCTCTCTCTCTCTCTCTACCTGTCCACCTAGCTGTCTCTCTCTCTCTCTCTCTACCTGTCCACCTAGCTGTCTCTCTCTCTATCTATCTGTCCACATAGCTATCTCTCTCTCTCTACCTGTCCACCTAGCTGTCTCTCTACCTGTCCACTTAGCTGTCTCTCTCTCTACCTGTCCACTTAGCTGTCTCTCTCTCTACATGTCCACCTAGCTGTCTCTATCTCTCTACCTGTCCACCTAGCTGTCTTTCTCTCTCTACCTGTCCACCTAGCTGTCTCTATCTCTCTACCTGTCCACTTATCTGTCTCTATCTCTCTACCTGTCCACTTAGCTGTCTCTATCTCTCTACCTGTCCACCTAGCTATCTCTCTCTCTCTACCTGTCCACCTAGCTATCACTCTCTCTACCTGTCCACCTAACTAGGTGGACAGGTAAAGAGAGACAGCTGTCTCTCTCTCTCTACCTGTCCACCTAGCTGTCTCTCTCTACCTGTCCACCTAGCTGTCTCTCTCTCTACCTGTCCACCTAGCTGTCTCTCTCTCTACCTGTCCACCTAGCTGTCTCTCTCTCTACCTGTCCACTTAGCTGTCACTCTCTCTACCTGTCCACTTAGCTAGGTGGACATGTAGAGAGAGAGACAGCTAAGTGGACAGGTAGAGAGAGAGAGAGACAGCTATCTCTCTCTCTCTACCTGTCCACCTAGCTATCACTCTCTCTCCCTGTCCACCTAGCTAGGTGGACAGGTAAAGAGAGACAGCTGTCTCTCTCTGTCCACCTAGCTGTCTCTCTCTCTCTACCTGTCCACCTAGCTGTCTCACTCTCTCTACCTGTCCACCTAGCTATCTCTCTCTCTACCTGTCCACCTAGCTGTCTCTCTCTACCTGTCCACCTAGCTGTCTCTCTCTCTCTACCTGTCCACCTAGCTGTCTATCTTTCTCTACCTGTCCACCTAGCTCTCTCTCTCTCTCTACCTGTCCACCTATCTCTCTCTACCTGTCCATCTAGCTGTCTCTCTCTCTCTCTACCTGTCCACCTAGCTATCTCTCTCTCTCTACCTGTCCCCCTAGCTGTCTCTCTCTCTACCTGTCCACCTAGCTGTCTCTCTCTCTCTACCTGTCCACCTAGCTGTCTGTCTCTCTACCTGTCCACCTATCTGTCTCTCTCTCTAACTGTCCACCTAGCTATCTTTCTCTCTCTCTAACTGTCCACCTAGCTATCTTTCTCTCTCTCTACATGTCCACCTAGCTGTCTCTCTACCTGTCCACCTAGCTGTCTCTCTCTCTCTCTCTACCTGTCCACCTAGCTGTCTCTCTCTCTCTCTCTACCTGTCCACCTAGCTGTCTCTCTCTCTCTCTCTACCTGTCCACCTAGCTGTCTCTCTCTCTATCTATCTGTCCACATAGCTATCTCTCTCTCTCTACCTGTTCACCTAGCTGTCTCTCTCTACCTGTCCACCTAGCTGTCTCTCTCTCTACCTGTCCACCTAGCTGTCTCTCTACCTGTCCACTTAGCTGTCTCTCTCTCTACATGTCCACCTAGCTGTCTCTATCTCTCTACCTGTCCACCTAGCTGTCTCTCTCTCTCTACCTGTCCACTTAGCTGTCTCTATCTCTCTACCTGTCCACCTAGCTATCTCTCTCTCTCTACCTGTCCACCTAGCTATCACTCTCTCTACCTCTCCACCTAACTAGGTGGACAGGTAAAGAGAGACAGCTGTCTCTCTCTCTCTACCTGTCCACCTAGCTGTCTCTCTCTACCTGTCCACCTAGCTGTCTCTCTCTCTACCTGTCCACCTAGCTATCTCTCTCTCTCTACCTGTCCACCTAGCTATCTCTCTCTCTACCTGTCCACCTAGCTGTCTCTCTCTCTACCTGTCCACCTAGCTGTCTCTCTCTCTCTACCTGTCCACTTAGCTGTCACTCTCTCTACCTGTCCACTTAGCTGTCTCTCTCTCTACATGTCCACCTAGCTAAGTGGACAGGTAGAGAGAGAGAGAGACAGCTATCTCTCTCTCTCTACCTGTCCACCTAGCTATCACTCTCTCTCCCTGTCCACCTAGCTAGGTGGACAGGTAAAGAGAGACAGCTGTCTCTCTCTCTCTACCTGTCCACCTAGCTGTCTCTCTCTCTCTACCTGTCCACCTAGCTGTCTCACTCTCTCTACCTGTCCACCTAGCTATCTCTCTCTCTACCTGTCCACCTAGCTATCTCTCTCTCCTCGGAGAAGCCCTAGACATGGAGGAGGACGAACTGGCCAGCCTGTTCGGTAGGACATTCAGCCCGGGACCTATGGACAACTTCCAGAAGTCCCTGGCCTGGCAGTGCTACCGAGGGGCTTTACCCGTTCGAGAAAGGCTCTACAGATACGGGCGCCCGGGTAGGGACCCCGCCAAAAAGATCTGTCCCAGATGCGTGTGCGACGAGGAAACCGTTGCACACGCATTGGTACACTGCTCGGGCGTAGCCGATCTGTGGGGCTATGTCGAACAACTGCTGTCAAGGGTGGGACCGATCCGGTTGACCACCGAGTCTATTGTAATGATCAAGTCGCCTCCCCCCTTCAAAGATGAAGCAGAGGCGGTGTTTCTGTGCGTAATAGCCATGGCGAAAGAGGTTGTATGGTGGACGCGTCTGAAAGGACTGAGGTCAGGCACCTTTCTCTCTGGCCAACAACTGGTCCGTTTCTTCCGATATCATTTCGGAAGAAGGATCAGGATGGAGAGATAGGTGCTGCACCCCAGTCGTTTTTATGAAAGGTGGGTGAAAGTGGCGAGAATGGCCCGTGTGAATGGGCCTTCTCTTTACATAAGCCTGTAGGTGGAAAAGAGGAAGGAACGAGGGAGCACCCCCTCTCTGTGCTCCTGAGGAAAAGGGTTGCACACTTTTTTCGGGGGTGTGTGCGACCCCCCAAGGCGCCTCCTCTCTATTGAGGATTTTGTTAAAAATTTTATTTTTGTTATATCTTATTTTATTTTTATATTTTGTTATTGCCTCCTCCTTATTGAGGACGCCTTTTTGTGTAAACTCCCCCCTTTGTACTTGTCCCACTTTTGATGCCCTAGTGGCAAATAAAAGAAACTTATCTCTCTCTCTACCTGTCCACCTAGCTGTCTCTCTCTACCTGTCCACCTAGCTATCTCTCTCTCTACCTGTCCACCTAGCTGTCTCTCTCTCTCTACCTGTCCACCTAGCTATCTCTCTCTACCAGTCCACCTAGCTGTCTCTCTCTCTCTCTACCTGTCCACCTAGCTGTCTCTCTCTCTCTACCTGTCCACCTAGCTATCTCTCTCTCTACCTGTCCACCTAGCTGTCTCTCTCTCTCTACCTGTCCACCTAGCTGTCTATTTTTTTCTACCTGTCCACCTAGCTCTCTCTCTCTCTCTCTACCTGTCCACCTATCTCTCTCTACCTGTCCACCTAGCTGTCTCTCTCTCTCTCTCTCTACCTGTCCACCTAGCTATCTCTCTCTCTCTACCTGTCCCCCTAGCTGTCTCTCTCTCTCTACCTGTCCACCTAGCTGTCTCTCTCTCTCCCTACCTGTCCACTTAGCTGTCTCTCTCTCTCTCTACCTGTCCACTTAGCTGTCACTCTCTCTACCTGTCCACTTAGCTGTCACTCTCTCTACCTGTCCACTTAGCTGTCTCTCTCTCTACCTGTCCACTTAGCTGTCTCTCTCTCTACCTGTCCACCTAGCTGTCTCTCTCTCTACCTGTCCACCTAGCTATCTCTCTCTCTACCTGTCCACCTAGCTGTCTCTCTCTCTCTACCTGTCCACCTAGCTATCTCTCTCTCTCTACCTGTCCACCTAGCTATCTCTCTCTCTCTCTCTCCCTGTTCACCTAGCTGTCTCTCTCTCTCTACCTGTCCACCTAGCTGTCTCTCTCTCTCTACCTGTCCACCTTTGTCTCTTTCTCTACCTGTCCACCTAGCTATCTCTCTCTCTCTACCTGTCCACCTAGCTATCTCTCTCTCTCTACCTGTCCACCTAGCTATCTCTCTCTCTCTACCTGTCCACCTAGCTATCTCTCTCTCTCTACCTGTCCACCTAGCTGTCTCTCTCTCTACCTGTCCACCTAGCTGTCTCTCTCTCTCTACCTGTCCACTTAGCTGTCACTCTCTCTACCTGTCCACTTAGCTAGGTGGACATGTAGAGAGAGAGACAGCTAAGTGGACAGGTAGAGAGAGAGAGAGACAGCTATCTCTCTCTCTCTACCTGTCCACCTAGCTATCACTCTCTCTCCCTGTCCACCTAGCTAGGTGGACAGGTAAAGAGAGACAGCTGTCTCTCTCTCTCTACCTGTCCACCTAGCTGTCTCTCTCTCTACCTGTCCACCTAGCTGTCTCTCTCTCTCTACCTGTCCACCTAGCTGTCTCTCTCTCTCTACCTGTCCACCTAGCTCTCTCTCTCTACCTGTCCACCTAGCTATCTCTCTCTACCAGGCCACCTAGCTGTCTCTCTCTCTCTCTACCTGTCCACCTAGCTGTCTCTCTCTCTCTACCTGTCCACCTAGCTGTCTCTCTCTCTCTACCTGTCCACCTAGCTGTCTATCTTTCTCTACCTGTCCACCTATCTCTCTCTACCTGTCCACCTAGCTGTCTCTCTCTCTCTCTACCTGTCCACCTAGCTGTCTCTCTCTCTCTCTACCTGTCCACCTAGCTATCTCTCTCTCTCTCTACCTGTCCCCCTAGCTGTCTCTCTCTCTCTACCTGTCCACCTAGCTGTCTCTCTCTCTCCCTACCTGTCCACTTAGCTGTCACTCTCTCTACCTGTCCACTTAGCTGTCACTCTCTCTACCTGTCCACTTAGCTGTCACTCTCTCTACCTGTCCACTTAGCTGTCTCTCTCTCTACCTGTCCACCTAGCTGTCTCTCTCTCTCTACCTGTCCACCTAGCTATCTCTCTCTCTCTACCTGTCCACCTAGCTATCTCTCTCTCTCTCTCCCTGTTCACCTAGCTGTCTCTCTCTCTCTACCTGTCCACCTAGCTGTCTCTCTCTCTCTACCTGTCCACCTAGCTGTCTCTCTCTCTCTACCTGTCCACCTAGCTGTCTCTCTCTCTCTCTACCTGTCCACCTAGCTGTCTCTCTCTCTCTCTACCTGTCCACCTAGCTGTCTCTCTCTACCTGTCCACCTAGCTATCTCTCTCTCTCTACCTGTCCACATAGCTGTCTCTCTCCCTCTACCTGTCCACATAGCTGTCTCTCTCTTTCTACCTGTCCACATAGCTGTCTCTTTCTCTCTACCTGTCCACCTAGCTGTCTCTCTCTCTACCTGTCCACCTCTCTCTCTCTCCCTCTCTCTACCTGTCCACCTAGCTATCTCTCTCTCTCTACCTGTCCACCTAGCTGTCTCTCTGTCTCTACCTGTCCACCTAGCTGTCTCTCTGTCTCTACCTGTCCACATAGCTGGGTGGACAGGTAGAGAGAGACAGCTGTCTCTCTCTCTACCTGTTCACATAGCTATCTCTCTCTCTACCTGTCCACCTAGCTATCTCTGTCTCTACCTGTCCACCTAGCTATCTCTGTCTCTACTTGTCCACAGAGCTGTCTATCTCTCTACCTGTCCACCTAGCTATCTCTGTCTCTACTTGTCCACATAGCTGTCTATCTCTTCCTCACCGGACAACCGGTGTGGGCCTCGTTTGTGAGACGAACCTTTCCCAGACTCGTCTCACTCACCGAGCTGCAATCCTGGGTCAAGCAAAGACCGAGAAAACTGGGCGCCTGGCACACTGAGTGTGCCCAGGCGCTCACCGCCCTCTGGCAGGCGGATCCGGTTATCAGTGGAGACTCCACCGCAACATTCTATAGAGGGCTGGTACGCAGCAGGTGCGACGACGCCCTCGGAGAAGCCCTAGACATGGAGGAAGACGAACTGGCCAGCCTGTTCGGTAGGACATTCAGCCCGGGACCTATGGACAACTTCCAGAAGTCCCTGACCTGGCAGTGCTACCGAGGGGCTTTACCCGTTCGAGAAAGGCTCTACAGACACGGGCACCCGGGTAGGGACCCCGCCAAAAAGATCTGTCCCATATGCGTGTGCGACGAGGAAACCGTTGCACACGCATTGGTACACTGCTCGGGCGTAGCCGATCTGTGGGGCTATGTCGAACAACTGCTGTCAAGGGTGGGACCGATCCGGTTGACCACCGAGTCTATTGTAATGATCAAGCCGCCTCCCCCCTTCAAAGATGAAGCAGAGGCGGTGTTTCTGTGCTTAATAGCCATGGCGAAAGAGGTTGTATGGTGGACGCGTCTGAAAGGACTGAGGTCAGGCACCTTTCTCTCTGGCCAACAACTGGTCCGTTTCTTCCGATATCATTTCGGAAGAAGGATCAGGATGGAGAGAGAGGTGCTGCACCCCAGTCGTTTTTATGAAAGGTGGGTGAAAGTGGCGAGAATGGCCCGTGTGAATGGGCCTTCTCTTTACATAAGCCTGTAGGTGGAAAAGAGGAAGGAACGAGGGAGCACCCCCTCTCTGTGCTCCTGAGGAAAAGGGTTGCACACTTTTTTCGGGGGTGTGTGCGACCCCCCCAAGGCGCCTCCTCTCTATTGAGGATTTTGTTATAAATTTTATTTTTTGTTATATCTTATTTTATTTTTATATTTTGTTATTGCCTCCTCCTTATTGAGGACGCCTTTTTGTGTAAACTCCCCCCTTTGTACTTGTCCCACTTTTGATGCCCTAGTGGCAAATAAAAGAAACATATCTTATTTTATTAAGTTTTATTTTCATATACCTTTATGTAAACTCCCCATTTGTATTTGTCCCCATCTTTTGTGCCCTTGTGGCTAATAAAGAAATTTATCTCTCTCTCTACCTGTCCACCTAGCTGTCTATCTCTCTACTTGTCTCTCTCTTTGCCTGTCCATTTCTCTCCATCTAGCTACACCTCTCATGTCCATCTAGCTGTGTCTCTGTATCTTTCTACCTCTTTCTTTCTCTCTAGCTATTTATGTCTCTCTACATGTCCATCTAGCTATCTCTCTGAACTTGTTTATTTTGCTATCTAACTCGACATGTTCATTTAGATGTCTGTCTACCTGTCCATCTAGTTCTGTATATCTCTGTGTTTATCTCTCTAGCTTTCCATCTAACTATATATATATATATATGCAGATGTCTATTCTGCTCTATTTCTATAACTTGTGCAATTATCTCTCTGTTCACCGATCTAGCTGGTTGGTCTATATTTCTAGCTGTTTATTTCTGTTCCTATTTCCATCTAGATGTCTTCTTATCCATGTATCGATCTATCTATCTCTTATGTTATCAAGAGCTGTTTCGGTATTTGTCTATCTGTCAAGTTAGACAGTTTCAGAAAACTATTTGGCAGTAGTGTGTATTGGGAAGGCATAAGTGAAACCATATTGGGTGGAAAAAGTTCCAGGAGCTATTATCTACTTCTATAGGCAGCATAATTCTTAAAACAAATGAAGGGCAGACTGGGGTCATGCCAGTACTCACACTGTTATCTTAGACCCACAGTGGAATACTGCTGTTGCTCATATCCAGAAAAAAACCCACTCTGTTAATCAGTCTATAGTCACTCTCTGACACTCCAGTTTCTGGCCCACAGATATGCTGTCTCCTCCCTCTACCTCAAATACTGTTACTATAATGATCTCTGCTCCTCAGAGCTTACTGGGTCTCATAGCACTTCTACTCAAGCACTGCCAGCTCACTTGTCTCTTCAATCATCACATTGTATCTATCTTCATGCCTCACACTAACACTAATGCCCAGTCTTTCCATAAAATTGGTACTCTGGAACTCCTTCTTTACTCATAAAGGCATCAATCTCTTTAGTCCCAGAGAGCTTGTGAAGCCACTGGAACTTGCATTACACCAATTAAAAACAAAAGCCAAAAAACTATATGATGCTTATGTATGAAGTACAATATTGCATAGTAATGAGTGTGCATGCTCCACTGGATGTTGTTACAGCTCACACAGATGTCTGTTTAGATGGCCTCCTATGTGGTTGCATCTTTGGTGTTTTAACGATAGGGACCCCAGTCCTATCATGAAAAGACTCTCCTTCGCTAAACTAGATATCGGTCTGTTGCAGGGGTCTTCAGCAACTGAGTGGGCTGGAGCAATGTGAAATGAAGCAACTTTCCAACTCCCTCAAGAACACAATTTGTCACTTGGTCTGTGAATTGAACTCTTGATGTTATGATCATGAATCCAAAAGCCTGAGCACTTGGCCTCATTTGTTCATCATGAACAATAGAGCACACGTGTGCTAAAAGGAAAGTTCAGCATTTGAAGTGTTGACCTCAGTGTGCAAGATAGAGCAGGTGTGACATGTGATGTGCACAATGAATAATTATTACATGAAAGTATCAGAGGAAGTGGAAGGAGGGTGCTGAAGAGGAAGACCAGAAGTGGTGAGGACTGAGCTCAAAATTACGTCAATCTCCCTTTGATCTCAGAACTTTCCTATCAAATTGCATCATTACTATAATAGTTCTTCCCCCACCTCACTCCTCTTGTTACCCAAGGTTCAGTTTTATTCCCTGCACTCCTTCTTGTTGGAGGTGCAACCTACTTGGTAGCACCTCCAACAACACTTATTCTTTTGCAGCTGGCATTACACTTTACAGAGCCAGCACTTAGATATCTAGCACTCTATGCATCATATTCGCCTAAATAAAGTATTTTCAACTTGCAGCAGACAGCTAGAACCTGTGTCCTTTTCAAATATAGTGTCTCATTACTCAATACATCTTTTCTTTTTTAAAAGGACATGTTGTGATTAGGTTTGGATGCTATTTCTAGCAGGTAAATGAACCACATAGTCTTACTTGATAATATGTTGTTATTGTTTAATTCCAGGTCAACTGTAATTGAGCAGACCTATGATCAAAGCAAACAGTGTTAGAACATTAAACAGAATGCTTCACTGTATTTGTTTCACTGCTCTGTGCTGAGTTCAAACTCTGCCACAGTTCACTGCCTTTCATCTTTCCAAGGTCAATAAAAGTACTAGTCCAGTACAGGGATTGACCCCCCCCCCCCGCTCTCTCTCTCAGACCTGGAGGAAGGATGGTCTCCGTGTTTAAAAAATGCCCTATGGTTCCATCGGGTGTTATGGGTTTATACATACATGACCAAAGCATCATCCACATGCAACCTAGTCACCTAATGACAAATTTACACTGAAACCCTGAACAGAAACTGCAAAAATAACTTCCAACAGGGTCTTGTCAGCCTTGCCTCTTTTACTGGCTATGGGTTTACACCTGGAAAATTCTTCTCCAAGGCACAAGCCTAGGTAAGGTGTTTTGTGGAAGACCAGCAATCACCCATGCATACCAGTTATTCTTCGCCACACCACTGATGTTGTATCTGGCAATGGCTGATACAGTTTGGCAAATGACGACCCCCTGAACTGGAAGCCAGTCCATATCAGGGTTAAGCCTCTGCTGCTGGTGGTACTCATTTTTCCAGCTAAATGTGAAATAAAATGTCTTGCTCAAGGACACAAACCACTGTCAGGTCCAGGAATCCAACTCGTGACCTTACAATTGTAAGCCCAATACCTTAACCTCTAGGCTGTAAGCCTTCACATCAAGCACTCATCTTAGAACCCTGCAGATCTCTCTTGGTAAATGCCCATAAAAAAAACGTTGCAAAGATTGCACCACATAGAACAGGTGCTTCTTATCTTCAGGATTTAAAGACACTTTAGCCCACCCCCAACAACTATCAACCCTTTTGATATTAAACTGCCTGAAACCACACTTAAAAAGAAATAAGTACTGGGGTCAACTAAAATGATTGAAACCAGTAAAAGAGATGTTTAGATGGCAAATTGGCTCGAATGTCTTGGTGTTTGTTCCAACTCTCCTTGCTCTGAGTTCAAATCCTGCCAAGTTCAAATTTGTCTCGCATCCTTTTGGGGGTCAATGAAGTACCTGTCACCAGAAAAGTGGTGATGCTTCTGCCAGGAATTACATGGGAACTTAGATCATTGTCCAACCTATGCCAGCATGAAAAACAGACACAAAAACGAGGGTGCAGTCATTTAACCATTTGTCTCTCTTCATATTCCTATCTTTAGCTATTGTTATATTTCTACCTGCCTGTTTCTATCTGTCTCAGTGTCTGACTCTGTTTATCAGTCTCCTTCTTTGCCTACTTATTACTGGGGTGGGGGAGAGTCTACAAGTACTACTTCTAGTGGGTTCTGTCGGAAGCAATCATCTCCAATTGATCCAGCTGAATCCCAAGTGAGACCAGCAATGCTCATGGATGTTATCTAACCATCTTGCTCAGGGTCTACCCCTAGGTCTTCTGGATGGTTTTGTAAAATCTGTCCAGCGATTCTTTCCTGGGACATTCTAATCACATGCCAGTAGTATTGAAGCGGTGATCTCTTAATTTGGAGAAGTAGTAGCTTAGATGGAGTGACTCTCTAATCTTCCAGCTATGTACTCTATCAAGTAATGTTACTCCAAAGACCCTTCAGAGGAACCCCATTTCAACTGCTTGCATTCACAATCGTATTTTTTCAGTCATGACCATAGGTAAGGATTGGCATGAATTCCGAATTGATGATTGCGAGTTAGGCTTATACACTTGCCTCCCTTCTGATGACTGAATGCTGAAGCTGGCACATTACTGCACCCGCTCAAGCAATTCTTGCACTTAATTCAGCCTCTGCCTTCCATCACTCATGAACATGGCCTCGGGACATCTTGAAATTCAGTGGAACTCCACTCACACGTTGAGTGCACTGTGCAGGCTTCTTTGAGAGGATGAGAGTACGTCTTCGTAGCAGTGATTTTCATTCCAGCCATCCAGCATCCAGCAAGAAACCAATGAAGTGCTTATTGGAGATCACCTTCTGACTCTTAAGTAGTACCATGTCGTCTGCTAATTCCAGCTGACTGATCCTACACCTGCCAGTCTCGATACCATTTCCAACCTGGTTACACATGCCAATACTGTCTATTAAGATAATTGTTTCTACTTTAGGCACAAGGCCAGCAATTACCCAGTGTATTACTGGTACTTTGTTTTATCGACCCCGTAAGGATGAAAGGCAAAGTCAACCTCGGCGGGATTTGAACTCAGATCGTAAAGGGACGTAACTATGCTGGAAAGCATGGCGTCCGACCCTCTACTGATACTGCCAATCCACGCCCACTGTCTATTAAGATAATGAACAGGAGAGTTGGTAGTACGCACCCTTGGCACAGTCTGACACCCACATTCAATGATTTGTACTTCGCACCATTTATCCAAACACAAATACTAGGGCATTCATATAGAGACTTCATGGCAACAAGACGCTGTTCATCGATCCCATACTATGTCTACCAATCTATTTTTGTTTATCTACCTATCTGTTTATCTGTCACTATGTCTGTCTATCAGTCTGTATGTTTGTCTGTCTATTGGTCCATCTCTCCCTATACCTGTTTACCAATCTATTTCGATCTATCCATCAGCCCCTTCTCTCTCTCTCTCTCTCTCACTGTATATATATATATATATATATATATATATATATATATATATATATGAGAGATATCAGGATTATACCAGTTTAAACTAGTATCAGCAGAGTACTCGATACTTAGGATAGTAGGAAGTCAGAGCCCTGCGGCTGAGCTCATGCCATTTTGACAGCAAGGAATTTGTTGTCGAAATGATTTGAGAGGTTTGGTTGCCATTTTGAGCATGTCGAGCGACCACCTAGAGGCTCTCTCGTTGTTTTTACGGCCATTCACATACATATATTATTAATTACAACACCGACCGACTTTATTTCCTTTTCCTTGCCTTCAACTCTCTATCCATCCGTCCATCTATCTCTCTATTTATCTTTCCATCTATGTATCTATCCTTCTATCTGCATATCTATCATCATTTAACGTCCGTTTTCTCTGCTACTCTCCCTCTCTCTCTCTGATTCAAACTCTCCTCTATCACCCTCTGTCTGTCTCTCTTACACATACACACACGAAGTATTTCCCAGCTGATTCTGCTACTCTGATTGGTGGTGGTGGTGGCATTTTATTAACAGCAGTACTTATCCGAGGTGACTACTACTACTACTATTACTAGTACGACAATGGCAGCAATGATTGTGGGTCCTTGGTAAGGAAATGTCGCGAAAATCTGTTTAAAAACATACGTGTAGTCATACGAACACATACACACGTGTGTGTGTGTGTGTGTGTATATATATATATATATATACACACATACACACACATACACACACATATACATAAACGCGTACTTAGAATCGTTCAGACACACTCGTGCAGGAAACTATGCACATACGTTCATTTGTACGCTTACACTCGTGCACGCGCACACATTAAGACAGACGCACGCACACACACTCTTGTAGACATAGACACATATATTGATACTAATGCAAACTCACAAACACGCGCAATGACACTCACGTATACACACACATACTGATACTCGTATAGACACACACAAACACATACTCACATGCCCATACACACACTGATGCGCGTGGGGTACATACACACACACATTCACTCAACGAGATCCACAGCCGTGCAGACAGACACGCACTCACACTAGTACTTTCACTCGTGCATATACATACATTCAATAGGCATACATATGTATGAGGAGAGAGACTTGGGTTCTTAGCAAAGAGGAAAGACTACTATGTAAAGTGCGCGCGCGCGCACCCCCCCCCCCCCTCTATACATATATACATGCATACATACAATACACGTAATTTGCACATCAGAAATACATATTACATGTACGTATACATACAAATGTTCGCACGTACATGCTTTCATATTGCTTATAGACTGTGTACATACATACTTGAGTACGTACATACATACTGCTTGTACATATATATGCACATACGTATATACTGCTTGTACATATATATATATATATGCACATACGTACATACTGAAAACCTATACTCATGTGTTATCTGCACATATACATATGAGCCAACCAGATAGCCCCCATATGTTGTCGCTCGACCTATTAGAAATAGCATCCAAATCTCCCTCAGATCATATGTCTTATTGAAAAAAAGAAAAAAAAGTCATCTGATAATGTCGTCCTATATAGACTATGAATAAAATATTGTTTAGCCCTAGATCAGTCTTGATTGAACAGTTATGATCAAAGGTGTTCCATTCATAATCAACCCTTCCGTTTTTTTCCCTTTATTCTGTGACAGTAGGCGGGGTGGTCATAACGCGATTGTCTTGATTGTCTTCTTGATCTTAAGGCTACAACAAAATATTGACACTGCCTTCTACTGTGTCTGTTCCATTTTTCTATCTACCACTATATTTAGTTGTTTGTCTGTTTGTCTCTCTCTCGTTCCATCCTCAACTCTCTCTCTCTCACTACAATAAACGCACACGTGTGTGTGTGTGTGTGTGTGCACGTGCGCGCCCGCGCCCGCTCACATGCTATTTCAGTTCAAGGTGATAAGGGGACAGCATCCATTACATTTCTTGATCCAACACTGGTGAGGTGGTGGTTTGTTTGTTTATTTAACCCTAGGTAAACGATCACTGAGCAGACCTATGAGCAAATGTGTTCTAGATATGATCATCCCTTCCTTTATTCAGACTTGTCAGTAACGTTGGTTGACATACAAACTTCCACAGTTTATGCTTCATTGATGATCTTATAATAAGACTGAAACTATCCAAAGTTATCTCCTGGACTTGCTAGAGTAATTAAAATATATTATATTACAGTTCATGCCAATTTTTTCTCAATTATAGTTCTTCTTTCATTAGCTGAAGCATATATATTGTATACACCACCTCACCCTCCCATACATCTCCCATGAGGACAGGCTGAAGCATGCATCTAGGGAAGTCTCCAGCCCACACTGTAAAGTGGTCGTGATGGCGACATTGCAAAAGGCACCCAGCCCACACTGTAAAGGCACCCAGCCAACACTGTAAAATGGTCGTGATGGCGACATTGCAAAAGGCACCCAGCCCACACTGTAAAGTGGTCGTGATGGCGACTTTGCAAAAGGCACCCAGCCCACACTGTAAAGTGGTCGTGATGGTGACACAGCAAAAGGCACCCAGCCCACACTGTAAAGTGGTTGTGATGGTGACACGGCATAAAGCACCCAGCCCACACTGTAAAGTGGTCCTGATGGTGACACGGCATAAAGCACCCAGCCCACACTGTAAAGTGGTCGTGATGGTGACACAGCAAAAGACACCCAGCCCACACTGTAAAGTGGTTGTGATGGTGACACGACAAAAAGCACCCAGCCCACACTGTAAATGAAGCTGGCATTAGGAAAGGCATCCAACTGTAGAAACCAAGCTAAAATCAGTTTTGTATGAGCATGGGATTGTCACCTGACTTGGCATTGCTCACAACAGGACAACTCAAACCCATGCTAGCAAGGAAAAATGAATTTTAAACGGTGATATATATATATATATATATATATAAAATTGTGAGCGTGTATGTGTGTGTGTGTATATACGCGCGCGCGCGCGATTCTCCCAAAGTATATCAATATAAATATGGCTGACTAAATGCATGTGCTTTCTTCCTGCAAAAAACACAAAAAAAAAAATTGTCATTTTCTTTCTTTTCTTACTCTTATCTATCCTATTTCTTCTTTATTCTCTCTCTCCTAACCCTAACCCCTGAAATGTTAAGATTCTTTTCCTACTATATATATATGGAGGCACATGGCTTAGTGGTTAGAGCATTGACCTTGCAATCAAAAGGTTGTGAGTTCAATTCTCAGACCGGGTGATGTGTTGTTTCCTTGAGCAAGACACTTTATTTCACATTGCTCCAGTTTACTCAGCTGTAGAAATGAGATGATAGGGACTGAGGTCCATATCATTCCACGGCAAAAAAGCACCCAGCACTCACTGTAAATGAGGTTGGTGTTAGGAAGGGCATCCAGCTGTAGAAATCAAGCCAGAATCAGTTACCGTCCCACCCTTGGAAGCAGGGAAAAAGCGGACGTAAAATGAAATGATGATGAAATGATGATAGAAGACTCACCTTCTCTTATGTATGAACTTAAACCGACAGTCAGTAGGCAACTCTTAACCCAATGTACACCCCGCCCCACACACCCTACACTATCCACCCACACCACCCTTTCTCTGTAAAGTTATGTTGGTATCACAGAACATCCAGACCACACTAAAGTGGTCGTGTAGGTGTCGCAATAAAAAGTACCCAGTCCACACTGTAAAGTGGTCGTGTAGGAGACATGTTAAAAAACTGTAAATGTGGTTGGCGCTAGGAAGGGCATTCAGCTGTAGAAAACCAGCCAGAAACAGTCCTATACGAGTGTGACACAATCACCCAACCCAACTTGCCTCAAGTAGCACAAACCTGTCTAACCCATGCTAGCATGGAAGATAGACATTAAACGATGAAGATAATAGAGGAGAGAGAGAGTACATAACCAGTCAAAACATTTAGTGAACACTCAATACATATGAATAGAGAACAGACTTTATTTTACCAATAATAATAAGGATAGAATGATCTCAGTTTGTGAGTGTATTACAACTGCCAAAACTTCCAAGTTATAACTAATTTATTTATATTTTTAAATCTTATATTTCCAGATTTTTTGCCAATGAAATGTGATGCTTGTTCCCAAGTATTTTGGTGAGTATTCTTTTATTCTTTTACTGGTTTTGGTCATTAGACTGCATGAGGCCTCATTAGACTATGGCATTGCTTTAAATCACATCAATCCCATTACTTCTTTTTGGTCAGGAATTTTGGGTAATGACTGAAATGGGGTTCCTTGAAAGGGTCTTTGGAGTAATGTTACTCGATAGAGTACGTAGCTTGGGGATCAGAGAATTCACTCAGGGTAGAGTGGCTTCTCCTCTGAATTGAAAGACCACAGCTCCGATACTATGTGCATGTGGTTAGAATGTCTCAGGAAAGAATCGCTGGACAGATTTTACGGGTAAAACCAACCGGCAGGAGAGCCAGGTGTAGATCCCAAGCAAGATGGTTGGATAACATCCATGAGCTTTGTTGGTGTCATCGTTTAATGTCCATTTTTCCACGCTTGCATGGATTAGACGAGTTGTTACATTATGAAACAAGACAGGCCAGATGACGATGCTTTGCTCATTAGATCTGTATTTTGGCTTGGTTTCTACAGTTGGATGCCCTTCCTAATGTCAACCATATTACAGTGTGGACTTCGTGCTTTTTTGTTGTCAACAGCACGAGCACCTAATAGGGTAGATTCATTGCTTTTTGTTGTCACCAGCAGACTGGGTGTTTTTTGTTGTCACCAGCATGACCACTTTACAGAATGATTGAGTGCTTTTTGTCGTGTCACTAACATGACCACCTTATAGGGTGGTCTGGGTGCATTCTTTTCTCTTGTGTCACTAACACAATCACTATACAGGGTGGACTAGGAACCTTTGGTGTCACCAGCACAACCACCTTACAAGATGGACTGGGTGCTTTTGCTGTGGCAGCAGCATAATGGGAGAACAAATATGGAGCATATCCAGCTTTCCATACTTGTATGTATGGGTTGGACAAAAGAGGTGTATTAGGGGTAAGGGAGGTGAGGGTTGGGGAGGTGAACTAGTATGGAAGTTGGACAAGGTGAGTGGGATATTTAACTGGTTGTGGTGGGGTATTAAGACTAGAAAGAGTGGACTGGGGATGGGTAGCAAGAAAATTGGTGCAGACTAGTATCCTCTACATGTTTGTTTCATTTCATTTTGTGCACACGGGGGTAGGGTCTTTTGCAGTACAGCATGACACCAGAGATCTTGATCTTGTGTCAGCTCCTTTGAGATTTTAAGTGTGCAAGGTCAGCTTTTATCACTTCATCCCAAGCTTCTTGCTGTTTACTGCTTCTGTGCATTGACTACATATGAAACCTATGTTCTTTGTTAGCCTGCTTGAGATCCCACTGCAAATCTTGTGTACTTGTAGTTTGCATTTGGAAGATAGGATGGAATTTCTAACCACTCCGTTGCTGCACACTGAGCAAGGCCATTTCCCTGAAGGGATCAGAGCCCTGTTTTTCTTTCTACTTTAGTTTTTGCCAAGTTGACTTTTAGACCTTTTGCTTCCAGGTCTGGAATTTCTTCTTTAATAATGGTTAGATCATTGGCATATAAGTGTTCCCATGGGCAACCAGTCTTAAACTCTTCCGTTATAGCTTGCAGGCTGATAAAAAAACAGGAGAGGGCTAAGAACAGATTCCTGATGGACCCCAACTTGCATGCTAAATTCTTCACTATAAGCATTATTAATTTTAATCTTGCTGAATGCTTCTCTGTACATGACTTGTACCACCCTAGTTTTCTAAGAGACCACCAGATTATGGAACAGGGGACTCAGTCAAATACTTTCTCTAGGTAAACAAATGTCAAGTAGAGGGTCTATGCACAATTTCAATTGCCTCACAAGGAAGAGGGTATCAGTGTTACTTTTACATGCTACAAATCCAAACTACAAAGTCCCCTCAACCAGTAACAGATTTAAAGATATTTTACTCAACGCCTACGACAGTAAAGAAGAACAGATAGACATTTAATGTAGAAGAGAACTGGGAGTTCCTAAAAAATAATTTACTAGAGGCGACGGATGAGGTCTGTGGCTGGAGTAAGACCTCAAGCAGGAGGAGAGTGACTTGGTGGTGGAACAATAAGATAGATGAAGCAGTTAAGGCCAAGAGACAGGCATGGAAAGAATGGAAGAACGGGGGAGCAGGGTTCATTACATAGAGACCAAGAGGGAAGCTAGGCTACAAGTATACTTAGCTAGGAGGGAAGCAGAGGATAGAAAATTCAAGCATGTTTTGCAACGCGAGGACCAGAAACAGGAGGTGTTCAAGATTGCAAGGCAGTGTGTCAGAGAGAGTTGTGATGTCATTGGAGAGAAGTGTATCCGGAATGATAAAGGTGAGCTTGCCCTCACAAGTGCTGAGAAGAAAGATGCATGGAAGAGTCATTATGATAGATTACTAAATGAGGAGAATGCATGGGAAGAAGAGACCCTTCCCCAAGTAGACCCTATAGAGGGACCAGCAGTACAAGTCAGCAGCAGCGTAGTAAGTAAGGCAATCAAAGATATGAAGATGGGGAAGGCAACCGGTCCATCGGGTATAGCTGCCGAGATGCTGAAGGCATCTGGGTCTGTAGGTCACACTATAACCACACGTATCGTTAACCAGGTAATACTAGAAGGGGCCATACCAAAAGATTGGTGCAGTAGCATCATTGTCAACTGCTACAAAGGTAAAGGCGATGCACTAGATAGAGGAAACTATAGAGGTATAAAGTTGATGGACCAGGTCATGAAAGTAACAGAAAGAGTTATAGCACAGCTGATTAGGGACCGGGTGAATATAGACGAGATGCAATTTGGGTTTGTACCAGGAAGAGGCACCACTGATGCCCTCTTCCTTGTGAGGCAATTACAGGAAAAGTACCTAGCTAAAAGTAAGCCACTCTACTTGGCATTTGTCGACCTTGAGAAAGCCTTTGACAGAGTTCCACGTGCGGTAATCTGGTGGGCTCTTAGAAAACTAGGAGTAGATGAATGGCTTGTGAAAGCGGTACAAGCCATGTATAGGGGAGCAGTCAGCAAAGTTAGGATTAGCAATGAGTATAGCGAGGAATTTAGCGTACAGGTTGGGGTCCACCAGGGCTCTGTTCTTAGCCCTCTCCTGTTCATCATAGTCCTGCAGGCAATAACGGAGAAGTTTAAGACCGGATGCCCATGGGAACTCCTGTATGCTGATGACCTCGCACTCATAGCTGAATCTATGGTAGAACTAGAGAATAAATTCCAAACCTGGAAGCAGGGACTAGAAAGAAAGGGTCTCAAAGTCAACATGACAAAGACTAAGGTCCTTGTAAGTAGACGAGAAAACAGAACCCAGATCCCCTCAGGGAAATGGCCTTGCTCAGTATGTAGGAAAGGTGTAGGTAGGAACTCCATCCTCTGCCCCAAATGCAAACAATGGGTACACAAGAGATGTAGCGGGATCTCAGGAAGCTTAATTAAGAATGTAGGATTCACATGCAGCAGCTGTGCTGAAACAGCAAGCAGCAAACAGCCACAGGAAACAAGTACCACCAATCTCTGGGAGGGCCCTGTAGAAACAGTAGACAGCTTCTGCTACCTAGGTGACCGAATTAGCAACGGAGGTGGGTGTTCAGAAAGTACAATAATTAGGGTAAGAACGGGATGGAAGAAGTTTAGGGAACTACTACCACTGCTAGCTGCAAAAGGCTTCTCCCTCAGAATGAAAGGCAGACTGTATGATGCGTGTATCCGAACAGCGATGTTGCATGGTAGTGAGACCTGGGCGCTGAAGGTGGAAGACTTACGTAGATTAGAGAGAAACGAAGCCTGCATGCTCCGATGGATGTGTAACAGTAATATACGTGAACGACAAAGCATAAATGAATTGAGAGAGAGACTGAGCATAAGAGGAATCAAATGCTGTGTGCAGGAGAGGCGGTTGCGCTGGTATGGACATGTGATGCGTATGAAGGATGACAGCTGCATAAAAAGGTGCAGAGCACTAGAAGTTGATGGAAACCGCGGAGTGGGGAGACCCAAGATGACCTGGGATGAGGTGATAAAAGCCGACCTTACCCAACTACACCTCTCAAAGACAATGACACACGACCGTGACTTCTGGCGTCACGCAGTAATACAGAGTACCCGACCTCCCATGGGTACATGCTGAAGCATATAAACAATATGCCCCCATACCCCCCCCACCGCAAGGTGGTCGTGGAGGTGCCACGGCAAAAAAGTACCCAGCCCACACTGTAAAGTGGACGTGTAGGCACCACGAAAAAGCACCCAGCACTCACTGTAAATGAGGTTGGTGTTAGGAAGGGCATCCAGCTGTAGAAATCAAGCCAGATCAGTTCCTGTATGAGCAAGGCATGGTCAGCCGACCAGACACTGCACACAACAGGACAACCCGTCTAACCCATGCTAGCGTGGAAGAACGGACGTAAAACGGTGATGATGATGATGATCTCATCTAGGTTAATTTAGTCCCTAATCAGCTCTGTAATAACTTTTTCTCTAACTTTTATGACCTTGTCTGTCAACTTGATCCCTCTATAATTTCTGATGTCTTCTGCATCACCTTTGCCCTTGTAGCAGTTGGTGATGCTGTTGCTACACCAGTCACTAGGTATGACACTATTCTATATTACTTGGTTTATGGTACAGGTGGTTAAGGTATGACCCACCATCCCAGATGCTTTCAGCAACTATCCCTGATGTCCAACTGCTTTGCCTGTCTTCATATCCTTAATTGTCTTACTACACTGCTGCTGACTTGTATGGCTAGTCCCACTGTAGGGTCCAGTTGAGACACTTTCTTTCTTCCATGCATTCTCCTCGTTCAATAATCTTCCATAATATCACTTCCAAGCTACTTTATTTTCAGTGTCAGTGAGGGCAAGTGTGCCATTATCATCTTGGATACACTTCTCCCCAACAACATCACAATTTTCCTTGTTACACTGCCTCACAACCCTGAACATCTCCCGTCTTTGGTCCTCGTGTTGCAAAACGTGCTTAATTTTCTCCTTGCAAAGTATACTCGTTTTCTAGCTTCTTGATAAAGTTATCTGCTTTCCCGATTCTGTCATTCTTTCCATGCTTGTCTCTTGTCCTTAATTGTCTCATCCACCTTACTGTTCCACCACCAAGCCATTCCCCTCCTCCATGGGGCCTTGCTCCAGCCACAAATGTCATTTGTGGCCCTCAGCAGATTATCTCTCAGAAACACCCATTGTTCCTCTATATTATAAGACTTAATTTCTTCCTTATAGTTCTATGTACCCAGTACACTCTGTAAAGTGGGTATACTTGTGTTAGGAAGGGGATCCAGCCAAAACTATCATGCAAAATATAGAACATATGTGAGGAGGTCTATCTGACCTGTCTAGCTTCAGACCATGCCAACATGGAAGACAGAAGTAAAAGGATTATATATATATATACATACACACATACATATATGCTGTCTGTTGCAAAAGTGTGCAACTGAATTTTTTCCTTGGGAAGAAATGACAATTAGGGAGACAAAATTATGCAGAGTGGAGTCGCATGCATTAATGAGTATGCATGGTTTTTGGCAAGCTCACTGGATACATCATTCATTGTCAAGCAGCCAGCATGGGAAGCGCTGTACTATTTACTCATCATATTTTCATTTCACTCATGATGACGAAATGTGTGGATCAACAATCTTGTATTAAGTTTTGACAAAAGCTTGGAAATACTTAAGTGGAAACAATTTTTAAAATTGCAATAGGCTTTTGGTGGCAATACCCCAAATAATAGAGTACTACAACAGGTTCAAAGATAGCTGCACATCGGTGGAGGGAGAGTGACCAGCGTTGCTTGAATCCATCAGCAAACTGCAATGTTTGACAGTGCAGGAATCAGTTATGATTGGAGTCAGTAGAGATTCTTCATATGCAACTTTAGAGGGGGAATTGCGCATGCACAGGGTGGCAGTGAAAGTTTTATCCAAGCTACTTTCTCCAGGAACAACAAAGTTCAGGGTGTGCTGGATCCTATCAACAAGGATCCTGAGTTCCTGAATATCATGATAACTGAAGATGAGATCTGGGTGTACAGATACGAAGAGAAAATCAAGGCACACAGGAAGCATCCAAAATTGCCGTGGGCCATATCAAGATACTGGGTGTTTCTTCAAACACTGAGGATTGCTGGCCTAAATATATTGAGGCACAGAAGTCTACTTTGAAGGGGATTAGCAATAACCCCATCAAGTACACAATGTTTTTCCTAGCCTAAGGTCAGATGCTTTTTTGACTGACCTCGTATATATAAATATATATCATCATCATCATCATCACCGTTTTACGTCCGTTCTTCCATGCTAGCATGGGTTAGACGGGTTGTCCTGTTGTGGGCAGTGTATGGTCGGCTGACCATGCCTTGCTCATACAGGAACTGATCTGGCTTGATTTCTACAGCTGGATGCCCTTCCTAACACCAACCTCATTTACAGTGAGTGCTGGGTGCTTTTTCGTGGCGCCTACACGTCCACTTTACAGTGTGGGCTGGATACTTTTTTGCCGTGGCACCTCCACGACCACCTTGCGGTGGGGGGATATTGTCTATATGCTTCAGCTTGTACCCATGGGAGGTCGGGTACTCTGTATTACTGCGTGATGCCAGAGGTCACGGTCGTGTGTCATTGCCTTTGAGAGGTGTAATTGGGTAAGGTCGGCTTTTATCACCTCATCCCAGGTCATCTTGGGTCTCCCCACTCCGTGGTTTCCATCGACTTCTAGTGCTCTGCACCTTTTTATGCAGCTGTCATCCTTCATACGCATCACATGTCCATACCAGCGCAACTGCCTCTCCTGCACACAGCATTTGATTCCTCTTATGCTCAGTCTCTCTCTCAATTCAATTATGCTTTGTCGTTCACGTATATTACTGTTACACATCCATCGGAGCATGCAGGCTTCGTTTCTCTCTAATCTATGTAAGTCTTCCACCTTCAGCGCCCAGGTCTCACTACCATGCAACAGCGATGTTCGGATACACGCATCATACAGTCTGCCTTTCATTCTGAGGGAGAAGCCTTTTGCAGCTAGCAGTGGTAGTAGTTCCCTAAACTTCTTCCATCCCGTTCTTACCCTAGTTATTGTACTTTCTGAACACCCACCTCCGCTGCTAATTCGGTCACCTAGGTAGCAGAAGCTGTCTACTGTTTCTACAGAGCCCTCCCAGAGATTGGTGGTACTTGTTTCCTGTGGCTGTTTGCTGCTTGCTGTCCCAGCACAGCTGCTGCATATGAAGCCTACATTCTTAATTGAGCTTCCTGAGATCCCGCTACATCACTTGTGTACCCACTGTTTGCATTTGGGGCAGAGAATGGAGTTCCTACCTACACCTTTCCTACATACTGAGCAAGGCCATTTCCCTGAGGGGATCTGGGTTCTGTTTTCTCGTCTACTTACAAGGACCTTAGTCTTTGTCATGTTGACTTTGAGACCCTTTCTTTCTAGTCCCTGCTTCCAAGTTCGGAATTAATTCTCTAGTTCTCCCATAGATTCAGCTATAAGTACGAGGTCATCAGCATACAGGAGTTCCCATGGGCATCCGGTCTTAAACTCCTCCGTTATTGCCTGCAGGACTATGATGAACAGGAGAGGGCTAAGAACAGAGCCCTGGTGAACCCCAACCTGTACGCTAAATTCCTCGCTATACTCATTGCTAATCCTAACTTTGCTGATTGCTCCCCTATACATGGCTTGTACCGCTTTCACAAGCCATTCATCTACTCCTAGTTTTCTAAGAGTCCACCAGATTACAGCATGGGGAACTCTGTCAAAGGCTTTCTCAAGGTCGACAAATGCCAAGTAGAGTGGCTTACTTTTAGCTAGGTACTTTTTCTGTAGCTGCCTCACAAGGAAGAGGGCATCAGTGGTGCCTCTTCCTGGTACAAACCCAAATTGCATCTCGTCTATATTCACCCGGTCCCTAATCAACTGTGCTATAACTCTTTCTGTTACTTTCATGACCTGGTCCATCAGCTTTATACCTCTATAGTTTCCTCTATCTAGTGCATCACCTTTACCTTTGTAGCAGTTGACAATGATGCTACTGCACCAATATTTTGGTATGACACCTTCTAGTATTACCTGGTTAACAATACGTGTGGTTATAGCGTGACATACAGACCCAGATGCCTTCAGCATCTCGGCAGCTATACCCGATGGACCTGTTGCCTTCCCCATCTTCATATTTTTGATTGCCTTACTTACTACGTTGCTGCTGACTTGTACTGCTGGCCCCTCTATAGGGTCTACTTGGGGTAGGGTCTCTTCTTCCCATGCATTCTCCTCATTTCGTAATCTAATCTATCATAATGACTCTTCCATGCATCTTTCTTCTCAGCACTTGTGAGGGCAAGCTCACCTTTATCATTCCGGATACACTTCTCTCCAATGACATCACAACTCTCTCTGACACACTGCCTTGCAATCTTGAACACCTCCTGTTTCTGGTCCTCGCGTTGCAAAACATGCTTGAATTTTCTATCCTCTGCTTCCCTCCTAGCTAAGTATACTTGTAGCCTAGCTTCCCTCTTGGTCTCTATGTAATGAACCCTGCTCCCCCCGTTCTTCCATTCTTTCCATGCTTGTCTCTTGGCCTTAACTGCCTCATCTACCTTATTGTTCCACCACCAAGTCACTCTCCTCCTGCCTGAGGTCTTACTCCAGCCACAGACCTCATCCGTCGCCTCTAGTAAGTTATTTTTTAGGAACTTCCAGTTCTCTTCTACATTGAATGTCTCTATCTGTTCTTCTTTACTGTCGTAGGCGTTGAGTAAAATATCTTTAAATCTGTTACTGGTTAAGGGGTCTTTCAGCTTCCAGATCTTTCTTCTCCAGGTTGGCCTCTGTTTCCAGGTTCGTCTAGTTTTGACTGTGAGGTCGCTGACAACTAAGCTATGTTGGGATGTACATTCCTCACTAGGGAAGGCTTTTGTGTTTACGACCGTCCATCTGTCACGTCCTTTGATGAGGATAAAATCTATCTGACTAAAGTGCTCCCCTGATCTATAGGTGATCAGGTGGTTGTCGGGTTTTTTAAAGTTTGTGTTACATATCGACATGTCATTGGCGTCGCAGAATTCTAGAAGTCTGAATCCTTCCTCATTCCTTGTGCCAACTCCATGGTCTCCATGTACTCTATTGAAGCCGTCGCAGTGTTTACCTATGTGTCCGTTAAAATCTCCTGCGATGATTAGGAAGTCATTGTCGTCTGTTAGAGCAGTAGTGTGTATTAGGGACTCGTAAAACCTATCCTTAAGTTCGTCTGGCAGCCCCGATTGGGGTGCGTAAGCTGATATTATTGTGGTAATTGTCTTATTCAGGACTAGTCTGAGTTTAATGATTCTTGCATTTACCCTGTACACTGAGATTACTTTATCTACCCACTTGTCAGCTAGTAGTATACCTACACCACCCATCCCATCGTCATTTCCCACCCAGAAAAATTTGTAGCACCGACTTTTTCCTACAAGGACTCTATCAGACTCTCCTTTCCATCTAGTCTCTTGCACACAGCATACATCAATTTCCTTTCGCTCTAGCATTTCTCCGATTTCTCCTGCTCTTCCTTTCATTGAGCCTACATTGATGGTACCAACTCGGAGTTTTGGGCATTTGTCGACACTCGTAGGGAAGGGTCTCTGGATTGGCGCTTCACATGGGTGCTTGGTAGCTCGCAGATTCATATTTCATCTATTGATTCAGAGTTGCTCAAATTTATTCTCAGCTCATCCATCCATCCATATATATATATATATATATATATATATATATATATATATATATATACGTTATTCCGGGTTGAATCGGAGGTAACCACAGTAAGTAAGGTACTCAATACATAGCAGAGTATAATAGTTTTAATATAGATGAGATTCTACAGGACTAGAACTGTTTCATTCATTAGCTGTTGATTTCTAATGAATGAAACAGTTCTAGTCCTGTAGAATCTCATCTATATTAAAACTATATATATATATATATATATATATATATATATATATATATATATATATATATATATATATATATACACATATACATTCTCATCATTCTACGTCTGTTTTTCCACTAGGTAGGACAGGTGTTTTCTGGTTGTTATGTTCCTTCGTCATCTCATATCTGAAGTTCAGATTTAACCCTTTAGCATTTAAACCGGCCGTGTCCGGCCAGAATTCTCTCACCTCTTTCTGTTCAAACTGGCCATAACCAGTTGCTCATACTGATTGTAAGTATTGTTTTTTAAATAAATATCAAAATCTCATAGATCCAATATTATGTGAGATAATTATGTAAGATAAAGTGTTTAGCATGAAAATAAAATAGTAAATGTAGAGTAATGTAAATGTTAAAGGGTTAATGGTATTGAACCCAAAGCTCCAATGACAACTGGAATTATCTTTATGTCGTTAGGTGGTTAGATCAGCTATGTGAGGGGAGAGGGGAAGGCCGATTACTTGGTCCTCAGTGCTTGACTGATAATTTATTTTATTGACACTGGAAGGATGAAAGGCAAAGTTAACGTCAATGGAATTTGAACATAAAGAGCATTTAGTCCAATGCTCTAATGATTCTGCCAATCCACCACCTTCTGTTTCTTTTTAATAAACACAGTTTGTTGTCAGTTTGTTTGTGTAAGATTGAAGGTCATCAATATATTTACAGATGATTTGTTTTCTGATTCTATTTATAGACTAGCTTTCAACTGTGTTTTCATTTCTTTATCAATATACTCAGCTAGTCGGTCAACCACTTCACTAGAAAAAAAAAGACTATATAAACAAGGATTAGTGAGGGTGGGCCTCTATGTGGCTGCTAGAAATAGCAGCCAAATCTCCCACTCAGCTGGTCGGTCTACCACCTCACTTTAAAAACTATATAGACATGTCTGTGAGGGTGGGCCTCTATGTAGTCACTCTGCTTGTTAGAAATAGCTGCCAAATACCTCAGCTGGTCAATCAAGCACATCGCTATAAAAACACTATATTGACTACGAGTTTGTGACAGTGTACCTCTGTGGTCACTTCGCTTGCAAGAAATAGCAGCCAAATCTCCCACTTGATCGGTCAACCACTGTGCTATAAAAGATCTGTATAGACATGTCAGTGCGACTCACAGCTTGCTAGAAATAACAACTAAATTTCCCACTCAACTGGTTGGTCAAGCACTGCGTTATAAAAAACTTAATCTTGACAAATCAGGGAGGGCTCAGTGTGGTCATTTGGCTTGCTAGAAATAGCAGCAAAATCTCCCACACAACTTGTCAGTCAATCATCTCACTATAAAAACTACATAGATGAGTCAGTGAAGGCAAGCCTCTATCTTGTCACTGAGTTTGCTAGAAATAACAGCCAAACCCTCTCAGCTGGTTGGTCAACCACTGCCCTATAAAATCTTTATAGAGATATTGTGTCAGTGAGGGGCAGCTTCTATGTGGTAATTTTGCTTGCTTGACATTGCAGCCAAATCTTCCACTCAGTTGGTGGGTCAACCACAACTATAAAAAAATCTTTCTGGATAACTAGTTAGTGAAAGTGAGCTTCTGTGTAACCCTCAGTTTGGCTGTCAACCAACACACTTTAAAACTCTTTCTACTCAAGGATTCAGTCAATGAGGGTTCTATGTTGTTACTTGGCTTGTTTGAAATAACCAAATCTTCTTCAAATCACTCTGTTCTGTCAGGACATTACATTAGTTTATGGTGTTTCTAATTTAGGTACAAGTCCTGAAATTTGCTTGGTGGGTTTAATTAAATTGACTCAGTATTTCACTGGTATTTTATTTTATCGATCCCAAGGATGAAAGACAAACGATATAATTATAATTAAAACAATAATAAACTGTCATTTTTACATAGTTAAATGTGCTGGTACCATGAAAAACTGCACCCTGTATACTCTTGTAAAGTACATTAGGAAGGGCATCCAGCCAGAGAAACCCTCACAAATATGTAATGTATGAGCAAACCTGATTCTCTGATTTGTCTAGTCTCAGACAATGACAACCCATCCAATTTATGCCAGCATGGAAAATGGATGTAAAATAATGATGTATTGTTTTTGTTTTGTTTTTATAGCCGTGATCATATCCAATATGCAACACACAAATGCCCTGAGTCATACAAAAAGGTAACTAATTTAAAATATTTTGTGTGTATGTGAGTGTTTAATATCAGTATTGATTGTATCATTCTGGTCAAATTAACTTGAAAATGTGACTGTTAAAATAGACATCTATTATAAATTGGTGTTTTATCTATTAATAGGTAGGATGGATGTAAAATATACCAGACATCTGGGAATGTTACTTGTGATAGACTGGTGGATAGCTATAAGTGGATTTACATATAACCAGATTACCCACTCAACCTTAGGTGCATGACCAAGTGACTAGGATATTGAATTCACGATCAGAAGGTTGTGGGTTCTATTCCTGGACCTCATAACACTTTACATTTTTGAGTAAGATACTTTGTTTCAAAATGAATACCAGCAGCAGCTGCAGACTGCTTGACTTTTGGTCTTTTCATGGTAGGGCAGGTGGTCTCTATCATTAAAACACTTCAGAAACCTCCTGTGCGCCACAACCTTGAAGGAGGCCAGCTAAACATTTAGCACCTTAAGCTTTCCCTACAATGTTTCCCAGTTATGCGCCTAATTCTTCCAAAAATAATAATTTCAACTTAAAGTTTGGCAAGTTGACAAACCAAAATTGGCTACACTAAGAAAATTACTAAGTCTGCATTTTCTACTGCACACACCAAATCTTGTGACAGGTCATAACACCATATGACCCTCTCTATCACTTTGGCAATTTCCACAATGCTGCTATTTGACAAAGTTGTTTAATGATTTATTTATTGATTGTAAGAAATTATTATATAGTTAGTGTAATTATACAAATTTGTATAAAATTGTAATCCTTTATCTAATGTCTTTGTGGGGTCTGTGCCCTAAGTGGATGCATAATTGACTTTAATGGTAATGTCAGCCCTGCCTACATAGATATGATCTATACCAACTCAGCTACTTCTATTGCTTACCTTTATGAATTCACCACTACTGTATTTTCTCCCATCCATGCCCATCTCACATATTCTTGTTTTTCCAGGACAATCAGGTTCCAGTCTGTCCCTTATGTAACACACCGATTGGTTTAAAGAAAGGAGAACTTCCAGATGTTGTGATTGGTCATCATATAGATAATGATTGTCAATCAGATCCTGCCAGACAACGCCGAAAGGTTTCCAAAACCAATTCTACATTATTTTTTGTTTTGTTTTTTCTATCCCTTTTTGATACCAATGTGACTGAAATTGCCCTTAATTCAGTGGTACAAGGCTATTCATAATTGTTTTTATGATTGTTTGGGGAAAGCCAGCACAATGCAAATTAGAAATACACAAGTGAAAACTAGAGTAGGGGAAAAGAAAAACAACTTTTACCTTATATTTTATATTTCGAAGTTAGGATCCCTTTTTCAAAATAAAGGAGTCTGGTGTTGATGACATGCAGTACAGTTCGAAATATAAAATATATGGTAAAAGTGCAAACTTTTGATTTGTTTTTCTTGCTCTACTCTAGTTTTTCCTCCTGTATGTCGGATTTGCATTGTACCAGCTTTCCAAAACAATAATAACTATGTATCTTGCAATGTTTCACATAAATTATATTACAAAGCTGTTTATTTTAAAGTGTTTATATTTATCTAAAAACTGTCCATCACAATTTATGTAAGAACCTTTAAGTTATGCCCCAAACACCAGCTCAGTAATGAAAGTTAATTATATTACTAAACCCCACAAAATTTTTTATTTTCAAAATTATTTGAAAATTATCTTTCATGAGAAATATGCTAATGAAATAATTAAAAAACTATTTTATTTTCTCATTTTTCAAAAGAAAATTGCTAATATTTAAATTTGTTTCTTTATTTCAGATTTATGTAAACAAATGTTCCTTTAAGGGATGTAAACAGAAAGAGGTGAGTTAGTTTGATTTTTAAACAGTGTGAAGGTATGTGGCTTATTGGTTAGGTTATTGAACTTATGGTCACAAGGTCATGGGTTTGAATCTTGGACCATGTGACACTTCATTTTTTATGTTGACACTTCATGTCACATTGCTTTTCATGGTAGTACTAGGAACCCTATCATTAAAATACCCCCAAAATCTACTATGAAATACAACCTTGTAGGAGACCAACTAAACCTGCATAGGTGTAAGCTATAAATTCCATTTAATTTTAATTTCTTTAAACAACATTTTTGTTTTAGGCCTCTTTGAACTTCTGGGTGTTTGTGTGTTGTCTTCATTCTTTGGCCAACCACTTTATTGAGTGTACTGGGTGTATTTAATCATGGCACCAACACTGGAGAAATTGTCATGTTCTTTGCCAGATTTAAATGTCCACTGTCATATATTGTCTCCACTTGTTGAATGACTTTATAGTGTGTACTGGGTGCATGTTTATCCTTAGGTTAACCTTGTGCTCAGACTAATTAATCTACAAGAGTTTTCATTACTGTGTGTTTTTTTTCCATTTGTTTGGCCAATAGAAAACAACTGACCTCTTCTTCTTTCTATTTATTCTAGATGGTTCCAGTAAGATGTGATCGCTGTCAGAAGAACTACTGTTTGAAGCACCGCCATGAACAGGACCACAAATGTACCAGTCTCCAGGACTCTGGCAAATCAATGTCACGATCAGGGTAAGTTTGGGATGAGTGAAGTATAAGCAAACAAATCGTAATTAACCCCTTCATTACCAATAACTGACCCTGTAGGAATTTCATGGTTTAATTCGAAACAACCACCAAAGTTATATATATATATATATATACATACATATACACTCGCACGCACGCGCGTCAGTGATTTAAAAAAAAGTTTGTTCAGCATTGCTGCTACTGCCACCTCTACTCTTTCTCTCACACACATTTTTTCCAAAAAGACTTGAGTGTGATTAAAAAACAATTGGCTGGGGTGCTACATCTACCAGTAGTGGCAGTAGTAACACTACTACCTTTTCTACCTCATATGCATGTGCATACACTTTTACCATCCCTTTCCAGCATGACGAACATTTTACACAAAATATACAACAGCTTTAGTATAATAGATATTTCAAATTGAATATGGTAATATACACAGGAAAACAATCGAGAATTTGGAGGGTTTTAGTTAGATAAATACTTTTTTATTAGGATTAATTTGGTATTGTAGGGCAGTGGAATGGCAGAATCATTAGGGCATCAGTCAAAATGTTTTGCAACATTTAATTATGGCTCTTATGTTCTGAGTTCAAAGCCCATGAAGGTCAACTTTACCTTTCATTCTTCTGGGGTCATTTTAATTGACTTTCCCTTCTCCCAACATTGCTGGCTTTGGGCCTAAATTAGATACCATTATCTTTGCCTTCCATCCTTATGGGGTCGATAAAATAAAGTACCAGTAATACACTGGATAATTGCTGGCCTTGTGCCAAAAGTAGAAACAATTATTAATCTGGTATTTAAGGGCAGTGAATTGGCAGTATTGGTAGAGGGTCAGACATGCTTTCCATCGTAGTTACGTCCCTTTACGATCTGAGTTCAAATCCCGCCGAGGTTAACTTTGTCTTTCATCCTTACGGGGTCGATAAAATAAAGTACCAGTAATACACTGGGTAATTGCTGGCCTTGTGCCAAAAGTAGAAACAATTATTAATCTGGTATTTACATAATTTTAAATGGGTTGTTTTGCTCCAAGACTAAACAAATCAGAAAACCATATCTTGTTCATATGTTCCATTTATGGCATAGCTTCTACAGCTGGATGCCTTGCTTAACACCAGTTACTTTAGAGTGCACTAGGTGCATCTTATGGTACCAACACCAACTACAACAAAGTGTACTTGGTGTATTTTATCATGGCACCTACACTACCACTTGAGAGAGTATACTGGGTGGATTTTTATTGTGGTACCAGCACTAACAATTTACAGAGTGTACTGGGTGTATGTTATCATGGCACCCCCATTAGAGAGGTTGTCATAACATGATCAAAGAGTCCCTTCTACCCTATGATGTCTCAGTCTGTATACACAGCATTGTGACACCAATATACTGTCTTGTCCCCTACATGATCAAATGACCTTTCTTCATATATAGTCTCCAGTTTTGCCGTTTATTTTTATTATTAATATTATTAATATTTTCTTTGATGGACAAAGGCATAACAATATTTCTTCTGGCTCTTTATGTTCTGAATTCAAATCTCACCAAGGTCACCTTTATCTTTCATCTTTCTGGGGTTTGATAAAAAGTACCAGTAAAGTACTAGGGGCGATATAGTCAACTTTTTCCTCTTCCACAAATTGCTGGCTTTGTGCCTAAATTAGAAGTCATTATTGTCAGATGAAATGCATTGCTGCATTACATTACAGTCCTCTACATTCTGGTTTTAAATCCTGCTGAGGTGAACTTTGTCTTTCATCTTTTGAAGCTCAAAGTACCAATAAAATATTAAAGTCGATATAGTCAACTTTCCCCTTCCCCCAAATTATTGGTTTTGTGCCTAAATAAGAAACCATCAATATTATTATTACTATTGCTGTTATTGAGAGCAGTAAATTGGCAGTATCAGTAGAGCATTAGTCACCTTGCTTCACAGCATAGTTATGTTCTGAGTTCAAATCTTGCCATGGTTAGCTTTGCCTTTCATCTTTACGAGGTCAATAAAATAAAGCACTAGTAATACACTGAGGTTCATTTAATCTACTTTCCCCTCTCCCAAAATTGTTGGCCATGTGTCTAAATCAGAAACTATTATTATTATCTATTTATAGATCAGCTGCAGCAGCAAGAGCACATATTTCTGATGGACCATTTCGCACAAATTCTCCACGACAAACGAAGATCTCAGAAAGGTAAGGAATTTTTTTTTTTTTTCACCAGCAGACATTAAAAATCCAATTTGTATTCCAGAAGCTTTATAGTGGCAGCAGAGAGGTGGGGGTGAATTTCCCAGTATTTCTGTCCTAGCTGTGTATCTGGTTCAGAAAAGCTGCACCATATCCCTGCATGTCGTAAGAGATGAATGAAAGGGTTGACACTAGGGAGGGCATCTGAGTGTAACATTTTATTTCAGAAAGAATCTCATATCATGGGATCCTGCAATGCTAACCCTTGCTTTAGCAGAGAAAATGGCCTTAAAAAACTTATTGCATGTGTTATGTCTATCTTCATTGTGAAAGAGATAGATCTAGTTGCAAGGGTGACACAAGAACACAGCTGGTACCTTCTCCCAGCTGCAGAAGGCTCTATAAAAAAAATTCAGTTTGAGGAACTGCATTTATTCTTTTGATACTAAACTGCCCGTGGCATATAGAGGGGAGGCTGATATGTATGGACGATTACTGGTCCTCCACAAAAACCTTGCCCAGGCTTGTACCTCGTAGGGAAACTTTCTAGGTGCAAAACCATGGTCATTCGTAACCGAATGGGGCCAAAGATCCGGCCAGAATTCTCTTACCTCTTTCTGTTCAAACTGCTCATATGTATGTTAAGGTATTGTTCTCAAAATAAATATCAAAATCTCAGATTTGATATTGAGATAATTATGTGAGATAAAGCCTTTACCATGAAAATATAATAGTATATATAGAGTAATGTAAATGCTAAAGGGTTAAGGCAGTGCCTCAGCAAGGCCACTGTCTAATGCCTGAAACCATTAAATAAATATATATTGTATTAACAGCGTTGTGTTGTTGCTGATGAATGCTTCTTTCAAATTGCTTAAGCATTCTTGACAGTAGTAACTTTTAATTTTCTAGATTTCATTTCACTTTACTAAAGAGTAAAGTGTATGAGCAACATACTGCAAGTGAGAGGTGTCAATAGTTGGAAGGGAATAAGGGCATGTACACACCCACATACACGCCCCTTTAATATTGTTTGTTCTGTTTTAGCTTCAGAAATGGAGGGAATGGTTCACGCCAAGCTAATGCCTCTGCCATTCAAGGTCAAATGGTAAGAATTTTTTATTCATCCAATTATTATTATAATTATATATTATTTTAAATCGAGACAGGCAAACTATATTTATTTGAATTAGTTTATTTCATTCTAGCTAACTTCGTTTTTTACAATACAAACACTTATGTGTTTATCATATATTAATTTATATTAACTTGTATTTCACGGCTCAGAAATGCTTCTTTCTTTGAGCTAATTAATTGTAAAGGACTGTTTGAGTTTATAACTCTAAATATAATATAATATAATATATTATATATATATATTGCTGTGTGAATTGCAGATTTATGAATTGTAAGAGGTAACTAAAAAGGGTTGGCAATATGGAGGGCATCTGGCTGTAAAACATTGTCTCAAAGCCTCCTGCTCAACCCTTGCCAGCATGGAAAAATGGCTGTTAAAAACAATGATGTTGATTAAGTGTTTTAAATTCCAATGTATTTACATTTAAACATTAACTGGATAAGCTCTCAACGCCATTGTAGAATGTAAGGTTTATTGAAGATACAAGAGGCAGTGACTTTGAAGTTTCAGCTATTGCTTCATAATATATGTATTATGTTATTAACATATTTGATTTATAAAGCTTTGAAACTCCATCTCTGTTGAAATAAAATCACTTTGTAAGATTACTGTCCAACTTTAACACAAGCACATGCACGTGTGTGTGTGTGTGTGTGTGTGTGTGTGTGTGTGTGTGAATATATGAGCACAATATATATGTGTGTCTGTTTTCCCTGCTAGTAAAGGTTGACAGGTCTTCACAAACCAAGTCAGTATTCAAGTGGGGGTTACTGAAATGGGCTGGGGGTCTGCATCTCTTGCATATGATCTCCTGCTCTACTAAATGCATTTTGTTGCAACACCAGCTCTAGAGAGATGTTATGTATTTAGCATACCTGAAGTGTCCCCCCACTCCTTTGTTTGGCCAGCTTTCTATATATATCATCATCATCACTGTTTTGCAACCGTTTTCCATGCTGGCATAGGTTGGGTGGGTTCTCATGTTTTGAGACTAGACAGGTCAGATGACTATGTCCTGTTCACGCATTCAAGTTTAGCATGATTTCTATGGCTGGAAGCCCCCAACTTCA
Source organism: Eledone cirrhosa (assembly GCA_964016885.1). Taxonomy (NCBI): domain Eukaryota; kingdom Metazoa; phylum Mollusca; class Cephalopoda; order Octopoda; family Eledonidae; genus Eledone; species Eledone cirrhosa. The sequence goes on along the minus strand of OZ024742.1, from coordinate 32,312,768 downwards.
ACCACTTTATAGCATGTACTGTGACATTGTCACTACCAGTTTACAGAGTGCATTAGGTACTGGCACTGGCACTACCACCTTACAGCGTGGGCTGTGCATATTTTATTGTGGCACTGGCACTACCATTTTACTGAGTGTGTTGAGTGTATTTTATACAAACACATATTCTATATTTTCTAGTCTGAAGATGAAGCCCTTGCTAAAGCTTTACAACTTTCCCTGTCAGAAAACCAACACACAACATCACTTTCCAATAAAAAGTAAGTATATTCCACCCCATCTCTCTCTCTCTCTCTCTCTCTCTCTCTCTCTCATATATCCGGCCAAAATGGCGACAAGGAAGGTCGCTTGACCACGTCTTGACCAAACAAAATATAATATTTTCACCAAAAACTGCCCTTTAAACACATGTCAGATGGATTACAATATTCATTATTACAATTACTTTGACTGTTCCCTGACAACTAGTACCAGTTTCAAGATAGAATTATCTTAACGAAGTATATATAATTTGACTTGATTTTCGCCAACAAACCACGTGTGGACATGGACGGGGGGGAAAAAACAAAAAAACAAATCACTACATCCCTTAGGGATCGCAGTAAGTACTCCACAAAACATATAAACAACAATATACACACAGATTTATATACAGATATATACCATATGCATATACACACACGTGAAAAGAAACCACACTATTTCGTGTGAGACACTATACCGGCTAATCTTACGTACATTGGTAAAATATTTCTGAACATTAACTTCGCTTCTAACCCACATACACCTTTTAATTATATATATATATACTAGCAGCTGAAAGTTAATAATTTGAAAAATATTATTGAAAGTTTATTATAAAGAAGCAGTATCAGGAAAAAAAACGTTATTTCGCTGTTAATAAACAGTTGCCTTCTACAGTACGTTTCATTTAACTTGCGCAGCATATTTATTTGTTTACATGCACAGACTCTTCTGTACACACACAACATTTAGGAAAACGGAAACTAAATACACAAAAAAACAAAACAAAAAAAAACAGACATTTTATTTCTATCGTAATCAAGTGCGCTAAACCTATATTGTTTACATTCTGTGTTTTTCTACGGATGGGCAGAAATAACAAAATTGCCATGGTGATATCCATCGATGAAGTATGCAACAAAACTGGTCGATGTTCCAAAATAGAACATTGTCCAGAAGATCACACCTGCCATATCTGTACGGAACCCGAAAACTTGTTCCGTAATCGTTGGGTCGAATGTGGAACCTGTCACATCTCTGTCTGCCTTCAATGCGCCACAGGCTTCCGGAAGATCCCAGGCCAAAACAAGAAACATCATATTGCTACGATGGATAGACTCTGGGAGATGGTCCAGCTAACAAACTGGTCCTTTCAGTGCCTGGACTGTATGCCTGCTTCTCCCATTGCTGCGGAACAACAACAACAACAACAAAGACCGAAGATCGTGTCTTCTACCATTGTTCCCGAACAACAGCAAAAACCAACGACCGTAGCTTCTGCTACTACCCCCGTTGAAGGACTTCATCAACAACAGCAACCCATGTCTTCCTCACCCGTTACTTTTCAACAACAACAACCGACGACTGTGTCTTCTACCATGCCTGTTGAAGGAGAAGAAGAACAACAAAAACCGACCGTCAATACAGAGTTTGAGGAAATACGGCAAATGATTTCCGCTTTAAGCCAAGAAATAGCGGAAATAAAATCAAGCGTTCGTGTAGAACCCCACAATGAGGGATCTTACCGGAGTGCCTTGTTAAAAAATCTCCGCGTACCTCATGTTGAACCTAGACGCATTGAGAATGCCACTGAATCTGCAAACCACGAAGTGATTGCCATTGGTGTACCAGAAGACATAGTTGATCTTCAGGCATTTGCTGCCAGTTCATCCAAAGACCTGGGCTGTGCTCCCGCAAAGGGTGCTCTACGCCTTGGCCGACCAGGCCCGATACCCAGGTTAATTAGACTGTCGTTTTCAAACTCAACTGAGGCACGTTCATATCTTGTAGCCTCTGATAAAGCTAGGCGTGAAAGTCGGATTGCTTTCCGAACACGCCCTGGTCTTCCACCTGATGTCCGCCCAAAGTTGCGTGCTGCAGCTTCCTTAAACCGCAGCTCGGCAGAACATGAAAGCTTCAGCCTACGAGATGATGGGCAGATATGGAACTTTGTTAAGGCTGGCGAATCATGGAAAAGAGACACCAGCTGGTCTGAAAACACTGTACCCACAACAACTGACAATAAAGAAACTGAAAAAAATCTGGGAAACTAAATCAGAACAACCTGCCATCCCCTGCACATAATCATAGACTGGAATCAAGGTACAAATTGTTGTCCTTGAATGCACATAGTCTATGCAATAAGATTCATCTTTTTGACTCCTACGTCAAAAGTATCAACCCTGACTTCATTACAGTCACGGAAACTTGGGCACATCCCTTACTCTGTGATGGGGTTTTCAGCATGACTGGCTACAACCTGTTTCGTAAAGACCGCATTAATCGTCGTGGTGATGGTGGTGTAATGGTCTACGTTCGGTCAAATCTGTCAGCAATTCCTTGTGCTGATTTGAACCAATCACAGCAGGAAGTTTTTTTCTGCGATATACGTATGACCATGTCAACACTGCTACTTGGAGTCGTTTACCGTGCCCCAAATTACCATCAGGACACTCAACTTTGTGATATCCTCAGAGTTGCTGCCAGGAAGACAGCCACTTATGTTTTCATTGCAGGTGACTTCAATCACCCTGAGATTGACTGGGAAACCTTTCGTTGGCCGCCAAGTGCAAATGACTTCCTTGAGCTAGTGCTGGACTCGAGTTGGTCCCAGATGGTCACCTCCCCAACGAGAGGTGACAACACTTTGGACCTACTCTTCACGACTACTCCTGAAACGGTCATTAGTGTTACTGCTGAGGAACCTTTAGGTGACTCTGATCATGCTATGATCATTGCCAATCTATCCCTCATGGGCAGTAACAAGAACCACAACCATCTCCAAACTGCTCACTTTGACTGGAATAAAGCAGACTGGAACTGTTACTGCACCGAGTTGCAACGGCCAAACTGGCTTGAGTTCTACGACTCTGGAGATGTCAACACTGTACTCCAGAACATCCTGAGCTCAATATGGACAGCATGTGCAGCATCGGTGCCACGTAAATGGAAAAAACATCCCAAAAGCGCAATTTGGGAGACTGCAGCAGTCCGTCTTGCCAGAAAAGAACGGCGCAATGCTGAACGTGAGTACAAACTTCACAAATCAGACATTAATAGGAAGAGGCGAAATAGATCGTCCAACCACCTCAAACAGGTGACAAAATAGGCAGTACTTCAATTTGAGCAGCGCATAGCAACCAGCCCTGACAGTAAGGTGTTCTGGAAGTATGTTCACTCAAAGCAGAGGCCTCACTCTCCAGTTGGTCCTCTTTAATCCCCACACAAGCCAGGTTACTGATGACCCCAAGGAATGCGCAGAGCTCATTGCTGAATGCTATGCAGGCATTTTCACTATTGAAGACCAGAGTGTACCATCTCCACCACCTATGACACCGGACTCTATTACAACCATGGAATTTACACCTGCAATGCTGCGACGTCACCTAAAAAATAAACGCAACCATGCCTCTCCTAGTCTTGATGGTGTTACGTACCTGCTTCTTAAACGTGGTGGGTACTTCCTTCTGCACCAGTTATCACGCTTCTTCCAATTCTGTCTGAACAACAGTGCTACTCCAGAACAGTGGAAAACTGTCAGCGTCATTCCTCTGTTCAAAAAGGGTGACCGCACATCACCTGTGAACTATCGTCCAGTCAGTCTTACTAGTTGCATCACCAAACTGATGGAATCCTGTGTCAGAGAAACACTTTGGAACTTCTGGAGCTCTCACAGTCTTATCCGGCCCTCGCAATTTGGATTTATCCCCAACTCCAGCTGCTGTGATCAACTTATAGAGTTTCTTGAGGACATCACCCGGATCACTGATGGCGGCTCATGGGGGGATGTTGTTTACCTTGACTTTGCGAAGGCCTTCAAGTCTGTGCCACACAAAAGGCTTATGGCAAAACTCTCTGCAATGGGTGTGAAGGATGATCTTTTTAACTGGTTGAAGTCCTTCATTCTCAGTCGAAGAGAGGTAGTCACGGTTCTGGGACAGCATTCCTCACCATATGAGATGACATCTGGTGTACCACAGGGATCTGTTCGTGGCCCCCTTTTGTTTGTGGCATATATTAATGACATAGATGCCAACTTAAGGAATGCCACAGTACTAAAGTACGCAGACGACATCAAGCTGTACCTTGAGATAAAAAGGACAGATCCTGAACACTATAGATCTTGCTTGCAGTCTGACCTGGACACAATGCAACAATGGATCTCAGACTGGCAACTCAAGCTAGCTGTGGACAAGTGCACCACCATGCATTTTGGGAGTAAAAACCCAGCGTCCACATACTCCCCCCACAACATTAATATCAAGAAGTCTTCCTGTGAATGTGACCTGGGCATTACGGTCAGCAGCGATTTGCGTTGGACGAGGCACGTCTCTAAAATTGTCAAGAGGGCCGAGGGCGTCTTAGCATCACTCAGCAAGACCTTTGTCAGCCGCTCTCCAGATATCTATTTAAGGCTGTATACAGCTATGGTGCGACCACACTTAGAATTTGCATCACCAGTCTGGAACCCCTATCTTGCTCAGAACATTGACCGCCTCGAAACTGTTCAGAGACGTGCAACCAAGCGAATACCCTCCATCAGGCATCTACCATACTCTGAGCGCCTTGCTTCCCTGGGCATGGATTCATTGAAGCTCCGACGCCTGGCAACTGACTTGGTAAACACCCACAAAATTGTTAACCATGTTGCCAACAACAACCCTGAGTACCTTTTTGATTTCCATGTGTCTAACACACGTGGACATGCCCACAAAGTAAGAAAACAGCACAGTTCCCATGACTTTCGGAAACATTTTTTCACGCTCAGAGTTGCTGAAGCATGGAACAAACTACCTGCATCAGTTGTTAGCTGTCGAGACACTGCATCCTTTAAGGCCTCCATGCTTCCCGAGATCCGCCAACACTACAGCTAACACATACACACATGTACTTCCCTGACATTTGTGTATTATTCTATGTACTATACATACACCTTTGGCGAGTTGTAGTGCACCTGAGCACTTTACACAATAATTTCATTATTGTGCAATCATGCAAATATACATGGTGCAAACACACAGTAGAAGCATGCAAACATGTTTCAACCATATACACACACACACAGACAGTAAAATACCAGTCCAGTACTGGAGTCAATTTGATTGACTTTTCCCACTTAAATTAGAAACCATCATTAAGGTAGTGAAGCAGTAGAATCAGTGTTGGGCAAGACACTTAGTATTTGTTCTAGCTCTCTACGTTCTGAGTTGAAATCCTACTGAGATCAACTTTGCTATTCATCTCCCAGGATTGATAAAATAAAATACCAACCAGGCATTGATACTTCTTTGCCCATGTATTCTTAGGAGGGTTGTTGGGACAGTTTCTTCAAAATATGCCTTCCAGCAGGTCCTGTCAAAAACAACCTTCTCCATTTGATCTAGCTGGATCCCAAAGAAAGACCAGCCAAACTCATGGATGTTATCCAACCATCTTGCTCAAGGTTTACTCCTGGATGCCTGTGGTATCTGAGCTGTGATCTCTCAATGAGAAGTAGTCGCAGCTCTACCTGAAGCAACTCTCTGATCTGTGAGCTATGCACTCTATCGAGTAACAATACCCCAAAGAGCCTTCGGAGGAACCCCATTTTGGTCGCTTGTATGCACGATCGTATTTTTTTCGGTCATCACTATAGGTAAGGGTTGGCATGCAAACCAAATTGAAGATTGTGAGTTTGGCTTTTACCCCTACTTCCTTTCTAATGACGCTGAAGCTGGCACATTACTGCACCAGCACCTGCAATTCTTGCACTTAATTCAGCCTCCTAGCCTCCATCACACATGAACATGGCCCCAAGATACTTTAACTTTTCAACCTGCTTCAGTAGAACTCCATTCACATGTAGAGTGCACTGGCAGGCTTTCTTGAGAGGATGAGTGTCTCAGTCTTCACAAAACTGATTTTTATTCCTGCCATGCTGCACCTGGCATCAAACCTACCTCTTAAATAATTGCTGACCTTGTTTCTGAATTAGAAATCATTATTATTAAACATTTTTACCAGGATGGTTGGTTGTCAGGATCATTAGAGTGACAGTCAAAATGCCTTGTGGTATTTTGTTCCAGTTCTTTACATTCTGAGTTTAAATCTCGTTGAGGTCAGCATTGCGTTTTGTCTTTCTGGTGTCAGTAAAATAATGCACCAGTCAAGTACTGGAGTTGATAAAATTGGCTTTTGTTTTATGAAACAAAGCCACCCATTTTTAAGGGTTCCTATTTAAATTAAAATATTCCAACATAATTCTATGTAAGAACCATATGTTATTGAAATAATTAATAATTTTAGTAAATACCTCAAAATTCTTCATTAATTAAATGAAATAGTGTATTTCCTTAGAAATGTGGTTATGGAAGAGTTAATTGGCTCTTACGGGGTCGATAAAATAAATTACCAGTAATGCACTGGGTAACTGCTGGTCTTGTGCCAAAAATAGAAACAATTATTTTTTTCTTCTTGTAGTATGACAAAACAAGAGGAAGAAGATTTCCAGCTTGCCCAAGCCATAGCAGCCAGTCAAGAAGAAAGTTCTGGATCAAGAAATGTAAGTATTATATAGATTGCTCTTCTTTCTTTGTTTTGTTGCCAGCTCACTACACTTGGCATAAATCCATGGCATACTGCCAACTTGTCTGACTCATCCACTCATCAGGTAAAGCAAGCTCTGCAATAGAGTTAATTACCAACAACCTCCCTAAAGCTGGTGCCATGAAATTGCACCCAATATACCCTGTGAGATGGCTGGCAATAGAAAGGGCATCCCACTGTAGAAACCATACCAAAAAAGGGTCAAGAGGACTTTAGTTCTGTCATAGACATGGCAACCTCCCTAGTGTTGGTGATCTACATAATAAACACACCCAGTACACTCTGTAAAGGGGTTGATGATAAGGATACCAAGCCATAGAAAACCTGCTAAACAAAGAGTTAGGATGTCTCTTCAGCTGTGTCAAAGACATGACAACCTGCCTAGTGTTGAATGTAGGGATGTATGCAAACAATATATGACCCTTGACTTGTTTGAGCACTCAGTTGAGTGTGGGAACATATGTGATATGCATGTCTCCAACCCATCTGTGAGGTCAGTAATGCTGCTTGTATATTAACTGGTCTATAACTATCCATCCAACCTTTTTTAGCAGGGAAAATGGTCATTAAATGATGTATGTCTATATGATTTTGTGATTAAAATTATTTCACTGTGCGCATGTATTGTGTATGTGTTCAAATTATGTCTATGTAATATTGATATAGGTATATGGATTGATTGATACATAGCTGGATAGGTAGGTGGCTGGAAAGATAGATGGATATATAGATGGATTAACTTGATACATCTTTGACTATTTCTCAATCATCATCATATGTCCGCTTTTCCCTTCTTGCAAGGGTGGGACGGATCCTATTCAGCACAACATCTCTCTATTCGTCTTGGTCCTTCGTCATCTTCTCCGTGAGCTTCAGCGATCTGAGGTCAGCTCTCACCACCTATGCCCATGATTTTCGTGGTCTTCCTCTACTGTGTCTTTCTTCTTCTAGGATTTCTTGGCACTTCTATACCCAACGGTCATTCTCATCATCATCATCATCGTTTAACGTCCATCTTCCACGCTAGTATTCATTATCATCATCATCTTCACCGTTTTACGTCCGTTCTTCCATGCTAGCATGGGTTAGACGGGTTGTCCTGTTGTGGGAAGTGTCCGGTCGGCTGACCTTGTCTTGCTCATACGGGAACTGATTCTGGTTTGATTTCTACAGCTGGATGCCCTTCCTAACACCAACCTCATTTACAGTGAGTGCTGGGTGCTTTTTTTCCGTGGTGCCTACACGTCCACTTTACTGTGTGGGCTGGGTGCTTTTTTGCCATGGCACCTCCTCAACCACTTTGCAGTTGGAGGGTGTGGGGGCATATTGTATATATGCTTCAGCTTCAGCTTGTACCCGTGGGGAGTTGGGTCTTCTGTATTACTGTGTGACGCCAGAGGTCACGGTCGTGTATCATCGCCTTTGAGAGGTGTAATTGGGTAAGGTCGGCTTTTATCACCTCATCCCAGGTCTTCTTGGGTCTCCCCACTCCGAGGTTTCCATCGACTTCTAGTGCTCTTCACCTTTTTATGCAGCTGTCATCCTTCATACGCATCACATGTCCATACCAACGCAACCGCGTCTCCTGCACACAGCATTTGATTCCTCTTATGCTCAGTCTCTCTCTCAATTCATTTATGCTTTGCCGTTCGCGTATATTACTATTACACATCCATCGGAGCATGCAGGCTTCGTTTCTTTCTAATCTACGCAAGTCTTCCACAATCAGCGCCCAGGTCTAACTACCATGTAACATTGCTGCTCGTATACATGCATCATACTCTCTGCCTTTCATTTTGGGGGAAAAGCCTTTTGCAGCTAGCAGTGGCAGTAGCTCCCTGAACTTCTTCCATCCCGTTCTTACCCTAGTTATTGTACTTTCCGAACACCCACCTCCGCTGCTAATTCGGTCACCTAGCTAGCATTGTTAAAATAATTTTTGACTGGCAGAATTAAAGCTTCAGACAGAATGCCTTGCTGTATTTAGTTATTGCTCTTTACCTTCTGAATTTAACTTTTTCTTTCATCTTTCTGGAGTCAATAAAATAGTGTCAATCAACTACTGAGAGTTGATCTAATTGAATACCCTCTTCAGCCAAAAGTTTTGAGCCCTGTGCCTAAATTAGAAGCTATCAGAAGGTGGTGGATTGGCAGTATCGGTAGAGTGTCAGACAGCATGCTTTGCAGCATAGTTACAGCCCTTTATGGTCCGAGTTTAAATCCCACTGAGGTTAACTTTGCCTTTCATCCTTATGGGATCGATGAAATAAAGCTCCTGTAATGCATTGGGGGTAATTACTGGCCTTGTACTAAAAGTAGAAACAATTATTATTGTTATTATTAAGGGTGATGACTTGGAAAAGCAATCAGAGCATTGGACAAGTTCCTTGCAAGATTTACTTCTGAATCATTATCTTTTCGTGGTCCATAAAGTACGAAGATTGATAAAATCAACTTTTCTTCTCCTAAATTGCTCTCCTTGTACATAAATTAGAAACTATTAACCCTTTCATTACCATATTTCAAATGAAATACACCACTTATGTTTTTCAATGAATTTTGTAAATATCAGTAGTTTGAAGACATTTATATAAAAAATTAACCATATTATTAAGTTGACATTTAGTACATAGCTTAATAAAGACATTTTTTATTTAAATATGAATAGTTTAAAACAGAGTTTATCATCATAGAATTGGTATAATTTTAGTTAGGTTGGTATCAATAGGGTTAAAGAGCAATGTCAAACAAAATGCTTTGGCTTCTTACAGTCTGAGTTCAAATCCTGGTAAGGCCAACTTTACATTTCATTCTTTCAGGGTCAATAAAATAAAGTACCTGTCAACTACTGGTGTCAGTGTAATCGACCTATCCCTCCACTCAATCATCATCATCATCATCATCATTGTTGTTTTCTCATTTAGGCACAATGCCAGAAAATTTTTGAAAGACAAAGTTGAATAAATCAACACAGTACTTAACTGGTATGTTATTCTATTGACCCTGGAAAGATGAAAGATGAGATCAGCTTTGCTTTACATCCTTCCAGGGTCAATAAAGTACCAGTTAAGTATTGGAGTCAATATAATTAACTTTCCTTTTCCTTTCATTGTTGTCTTTGTACCAATGTTAGAAAGAATTATTATTATTGTAGCTGGCCCTGTGCTGTCAAAAATGACAGCTAATTGTACAAAACCAAGTTTTTAGTTTAATAATTCTTTTATTACAAAAGTTTTTGTAAAATATCTATCCACAACTAACATGCCGTGACTGCTCGTTTCCTTCAAAATAATTTTAAAGTTTTCCTTCCTTCTCATATGACTTAAAGCCACATAAAGCTGGCCGTGACTAGATACGGGAGTCGGCAAGTAAATACCAACTTTTTCGAAGCTCTGTCCTTGTGATTTGTTTATGGTCATAGAAAAAACTGGTATCATAGGGAATATTAAAGAGTAGATCTATTTCACTCGGACACAGGTCAACTCTTGGTATGAAAGCTTCATTTCCTTTTTTACTGATAGTAATGATTCCTGGATGAATATAAAAGTCATTAGAAGATAAAACCAAAAATCGAGTACCATTCAGCAATCCATTAGCAGAACTCAAATTTTTCAGCAAAATCACAATGGAATTTTTCTTCAGTGCTAGATTGTATGGGGGCATCCCTGACAGCATCAGAGAAATCAAAAGCTCTTCCAGATAATTCATGATATTCTCGTCACTTTTGTCAATCAAAACATCAACACTTTGATATATCCGCAAGTCTCCATCTAGAAGTGATATCTTGGTATTCAGTTTAATTGGATTTTTGTTTTTTTGGTGTTGAAATAATTTTTAGTGAAATTTCATCAATATCGCCAATACTGACAACAGAAATGGCGTCACCAAATACGTCTCTTATCAAATTTCCAGACAAACTCATGGTTTCAGGTATTTCTATCAGATCTTCATCTAAGCCAACATCATTAGTGGCTGTTCTATTTCCTATGCTAAGAAGCCTTGTATTGAATTTTTCTTGTCTGTTTATTCACATATTCTCAGTTAAGGTAAGAATTGTCACATGTGTCCACAGAGGAGAACATTTGATAGAAGATTCAATTGTAGAAGCATTTGATCCTCTCGGAATAACCAGTGGAGTTTGTCTAAAATCTCCTCCAAGGAGAACTTTACCACCGAAAGGTTTATGGCAGAAGTACCAGTAATACACTGGGTAATTGCTGGCCTTGTGCCTAACGTAGAAACAATTATTTCCTTTAGTGGTAGATCAATGCAGCTCAGGGCATTTCCTGAAAGCATTGACACCTCATCAATTATTAATAGGTCAGCAAATTTTCAATTTTCAGAGTGCTGTGATGGAGTCTTCGTTAATGATGTATAATTTTCCAAGATAGGCACTGGAAGTTTAAAGTTATCATGTACAGTTCTTCCTTGGTGCAATAGATCAACCGCAATGTCTGTTCTAACAAATGAGAGACTTCACTTTCCTTGACTACTCAAATGTGATAACAAGTATTGTAGAAGTACGTTTTTCCTGTGCCAGCGGGGCCATCATCATCATCATCGTTTTAACGCCTGCTTTTCCACACTTACATAGGTTGGACGGGCCCTTCTCAGCATGGCGTCTCTGCATACGTAGCGATCCTTTGTCATCTCCTCTCTGAGTTTCAGTGATTTGAGGTCAGTTCTCACAACTTCTGCCCAGGTCTTTCTTAGTCTACTTCTACTGTGGCTGCTTTCTACTGGCAGTTAACAATGTCATCAATAGCTATGACAATTTGATCAAACGCATGACGCTGATTGTCTGCAAGGACAATGTTGTTTCAATTTCTTGTAAAGCTAGTTGAATTGAGATTTATCTGGTGTGATGTCTAAGGAAGTCTTCAGTCAAACTTTCTTCAAATTCGTTGAACAGGACATCAGGATTGACTGCATTATTGGAAATGCAAATGAGTGCAAACAGCTGTCAGAGCTGCTTTGGCATATTTGTCAAAGAAACCTCTTCTAAGCTTCCTCTCCACTCACGTCATTTTGAACCAACTGCTGGTGTTCTGCTGCTTCTTTATAGCTACCACATATGACCTCATCCACTGCTTTCAGTTCCTCAAAACTCCAAGCTCATTTCACATGCAGCAACGAAAGTCTCGTGTAAAATCTTTTCTGATCCTTGGGGCTGTTAGAATACATTCAACTTAGGATTTTGTCAACTCCATGTCGTCTGGGAGTTCATTGCGTGCTTTTTTATTGTAGACATAACGATATTGTCTTGCATTTTCATCATTTTGGTTGAGCAAGAACCATGCTGTTTGAGGGGTGTTGCATTACGCAGCTTTTTCTAGTGCTTATCTTTCTTGCCCCTTCTCAAAATAGATCTGCTGTTCCTGTGGGAGATGAACAAGGTGAATAATTGCATGGGATCTGTCATACATTTTGAATTCAAGTCCTCTCCACATTCCTTCTGGAATATTCACATATCTAGCAACTAAATAATTCTTGATTTCATCATGAATTATAACATTATCAGTTGCTTCACAGATGCCTACAGTTATCAAATTGTTGCTTTTGTATATGTACTTATACACATATTTTATGGAGCGGAGGAAGGCACAAATTTCTACATTGATGTGACAGTTGTATTTGTGACTTAGATGTTTGGTATAAGGTACAACATATCGGTTGTCCACTACTTTCTGACCAACATTTAATGTTGAACCCAGAAGTCCTCTGTGGTTTTTAAAGGTTTCCTGTTGAAACTGTTTGGGAAAGCCTTTTGAGCAGTTATTTTCCATGCAAGGTGCGTTAGGGTTTTGTTTATCACAAAGAACATGAATTGTAAATTTATTAACAATTTCATAGGGTACTAGATCTGTCTCTGGGTCAGGAATTTTAGCACACACAATTTTTTTCAATTCTTTCAGTTGAGTTTGGTTTATCTTCTGCATGAAATATTAACAATAAATGGGTGTGAGGCAGTCCTCTTTTGAAATTCTATGGTGTAACAATGTGTGCCAACTCGGCCAATCACATGTATTTTTGTTACATCAATTAGTAGTTACTGCAACTTAATATTGAACACCTGAGCCACTAAATCTGGTCTATCAGAGGCTGTTTGGCCTGAGAAAAGGTTGTTTTATATCTCGGGCCAATTAAGGTTGCATGTCATTGTAAGAAATATATCAGGTGGACCAACTTTACTCACAATTGTTAATGCATCTTGGTATTGCGCTCTCATATTTCTCGGTGATCCTTTGAACAATTCGAGCATTTGCAGTATTTGCTGCATTGGCTAAATGGTCAGCAAGTCGTTGATATTGTTCGACTTTCACCTTGTGTTGTTGCATTTGTATGTAATTTAAATTGTTAGCTTCAACTTGTGAGAATCTACAACCCACTGTTGAAAAAGTTTTCCTCCATGCAAAAGGGGGATTGAATTCATTGTCCCTTACAGCAGTTAAAGATATTTTATGTTGAATCATTAAAATGTTTTGTTGTTGCTGGTCATCTTGATTTCCAGTCATGTTTGGTTGCCATCTTGGTTCATTGTGTAGGAAAAAATGATATGTACATCATTGGATCAAGATTTGGACTCAAGATGTTGAGATTTATAGTAGGAGCCTCAGAGTTCCTTGGATATACTTTAAAATCTCTATGAAATGATGGTTCACCTTCTTTGTTTCTGAATACAATAGCAATTTCATTGACTGTTGGCAAATTGTATCTCCTTCTCTCGGTATTACGATTTCTGTTGAATACTAAGTTAACGCTTGGTATATCAATGTTTTCTTCTTGAGCATGCTGTTCTTCTTGTACTTCAATTTCCCGAAGTGTTTGAAAAGACTGAGCATACACATTATTGCTGCGAATAATATTATCCAAATTTTCGCGCGCTTCCTTTTTAGAGGCAACCTGAATTGTTACTTGGGTACTGTCTACAACATAAAGCTAAGCACATTGTCTCCACCTTCATTTCAATGAATGTGAAGTTCAGTGGTAAATTTTTCCATGTACATGAAAACAAAATGGGCCTTTTCCTGGTGGATTCTGCACTTGAGCACCAATTGAAGCAAATGACAGTTACTGGTATTTTCGAATTTTATTCCATTTGGCAATAGAAGCAGTGACCCTCACATCCATGATATGGGAGGGAGCTAAAGAGCCACAGACAGTGACGTCTCAGATGAGACACCTGCCAGGAACAAAGGGTGAGGCCATCTGGTCTCTTCCCATCACTTCTGGATAACCAGCTGGCTCCAGAACTGGGGGGATGTTTACCTGAGCTAGGGCCCACTTAATGATTAGGTTTAGCTCGGTATGGCGGGTGAAGCAACCAGCATTCAGGTGGCAGAACAAACCATGGAGGCCTGTAGAGTTTAGGGGACCTAGCCCAGCAACATCTCAGACCCCACAGACATCGGCTCTCACCTGGTGTGCAATGGAGATGCGGAGTTCATCCAGACTGAGAAGACCACCAATGTTGGCCACAGGCAGGACATCAGTCCAGCTCCCAAGAACTTTTTGCTTGCAGAAAGTAAGTGGCACCTAGAAAATTGATCCGAATGATTAAAGAGAGAAGTTTTGCTTGAATGCAAATTGTCCCATACTCTCTGCTTCCGTCGATCCTCGTCAGTATTAGGAACTGACAAACCCAACTTTCTCCACTGTAGTAAAGCTTCATCCATCACCCTGGTGGAACTAGTCCATGTTGGAAAGGAGAGGGGTATCACCTAATAAAGGGGAGCAAGCGCAGATGGAGGAAAGGTAGACAAAGACAAGCATTTACGCAGACCTAGACCTCCCAACCATTTGGGCAAGGCAGCCTGGTCGTGGAACTCTGGAGAGAGTCAGACATTGACCAGGCCCTCGAGCTCACTGAATATTAAGTAGTCAAAGCATTGGAGAGACGAGAATTTATAAGAGGGACTAACTCTAAGGAATCGACAAGTAATTCCTAAGTTTAAAAAACCTTGGTGAGGATCAATGGCCTTGAGGTTTTTTAAAAGTTGCTTGAGGTTAACCTACTTGGATTAAATGATGGACTCGAAGGCTTGGTCACTGATGGGGGAGGAACCACAATAGAGGAGAATAACTCTGTAAACAGGTCTGCTGATGTGAAGTTGGGTGGTTGAGGAAGGCCCCTACGAACCAGTTTCTCAATCATCGTCTTCGTGGTTGCAAGGACCTTATCTGGAGGAACCCCCCCCCCCCCCCCCCCCCAAAGCATCATCCAAATACTTGACATTCAAAACCAGGCCAACTCCTATCTTTGTGACGTCATTAGTGCCCAGCGCAAAAGGAACAGGTCATCCTATTGGACCTATGCAGCAAATAGGATGAAAGGGTCACTGAAGGAGAGGTAGGAGGGCTCCCGATAGGCTTGCCAAGTAAAATAGTAAAGCTGTGGGGACCTCTCCTTTACTGAATGGAGGATCACATCCCAACTGATGGAATTGGTGTTCCTGAGATCTAGTTTGAGGATAACTTTAGGGGTCTCAGAAGGCAGGCTGGTAAAAGCTCTGGTGCATGAGCGGCAGCCTCACAGCCCAGCTTGGTACCCACCCCTGGCTGAATAAATTTGAAGTTGGTAAAAATTGTCAAAATATTGGAAACCCCCCCCCCCCCCCCCCCCACACACACACACACATTTTAGCATTGATTTTTTTTTTGTTTTTGGTCACATTCAGCTTGTATTCATGTATTTTTTTAACATTTTGATACCAAATAACCTGAAACTCCTCCTGGATCTACAATGCTGTTTGTTTTAAAGTGCTAATATAATTCTATGTAGGAATCTTTGTTTTAAGCACCAATTCAACCCTTTAGCATTTACATTACTCTATATATACTATTGTATTTTCATGGTAAACACTTTATTTCACATAATTATCTCACATAATATCAATCTATGAGATTTTGATGATATTTATTATGAGAAGAATGCTTTAACATAAGTATGCGTAGCCATTTACACACAAAAAGGTGAGAGAATTCTGGCCGGATACAGCCAGTTTGAATGCTAAAGGGTTAATAATGAGAAAGATATATTCCTAAATCTCTCCAAATGTCTGATTATTTTCAAATTTTTTTGAAAATCATAGGCAGTGTCTTTCGCTAGAAATATAACAAAAAGGGACCCAGAAACCATGTTGGTCCTCAGGAGGACTTTCATCTTCAGCCAACTGGACTACTGTTGTCACCCCACAGTGTCAAACTAACTGCAGAATTTGAAGCAATCAAACAAGGCTACACCAAGAGGATTGCCTCAATGAAAAGATGAGCTACTGGGAGAAGCTGAAGAAATTAAAGCTTGACTCCCTAGAGCAGAGACAGGAGAGATAAGTAGTGATATACATATGGAAGATCCTGGAAGGGTTAGCACCAAACTTTGACAGAGCAGGATGCCACTGTGTAGTGCCAAAGGTTCCATCCATCGCATCAAGAATAAGGCCCACATACTGCAATAGCCTAACTCTAACACCAGGTTTTTAATAAGCTGCCACAGAGTCTGAGATATCTAAATGGTGTACATGTGGATGTTTTCAAAAGACATCTTGACATTCTCCTCACTGAGATCCCAGGTCAACCCACAGCATGAGGTGAAGTGCAAATAAGAGCAGCAGCAACAAACTCCCTTTTGCATCAATGACCAACCAGGAAAGGTTGGCTGGACAAAGTTTAGCATCAATAGCAGTGCCACAGCTTATTGGCTGGAACACATAATAGATTAATTTACCTGAAAGTTTTCCATCATAATTCTATTTAAGAATCTTCGTTAAATTATGTTCCAAACACAACTTAATAATGAAAAAGTTGATTATATTGCTAAATTTCTCAAAATTATTTGGAAAACATAAGCTGTGGTTTATATTAGAAATATGGAAGTAAAAGGGTTAATTTTTTCTTTAAATTTTGCTACTGAAGCTATTTACTATCTCTCTCCTTCTATAGTGAGAAATGTTGAATATCAATTTTTGGAACCAGAGTTGTTTGTCAGTTGCGCTCTTCTGTTTTTTTTATTTATCCAACTTTACAATCTTCTAAATCCCTTTACTTTCTCTGTTGTAGGCCCAAACCACTCAACCAGTTCTCAACCGCTCTCGATCTCGTGACCCAAAGTCATGCACCATCTCCTGACGCAAGCTGTTATATATTTTTATATATTAAAAAACATTTTTTTTATGGCATGTGAATGGAAGGAGAGGAGAGTAGGAGAGAGAGAAATGTGAATTGATTTCTTGTTTTTTTTTTTCCTACTCAGCCTTTACCACAATCACAACTTCTGCTGTTATCCTAATTCCTTTTGGAGGCAGTGGGCGAATTTGTCTTGTTAAAAATAATTATATATATAAATGTATATATATATATAAATGTGTATGTAAGTATATATATAAATGTATATGTAAGTATATATATATATAAATGTGTATGTAAGTATATATATAAATGTATATGTAAGTATATATATAAATGTATATGTAAATATATATATAAATGTATATGTAAGTATATATATAAATGTATATGTAAGTTTATATATAAATGTATATGTAAGTATATATATAAATGTATATGTAAGTATATATATAAATGTATATGTAAGTATATATATAAATGTATATGTAAGTATATATATAAATGTATATGTAAGTATATATATATAAATGTATATGTAAGTATATATATATAAATGTATATGTAAGTATATATATATAAATGTATATGTAAGTATATATATATATATATATAAATGTATATGTAAGTATATATATATATATATATATATATAAATGTGTATGTAAGTATATATATATAAATGTATATGTAAGTATATATATATAAATGTATATGTAAGTATATATATATATATATATATATA
>OZ024742.1:32262570-32290070 GCA_964016885.1 Eledone cirrhosa | reverse complement strand
CTGGAAACTCCCGCTCTGCTCATGTCTTTTTAAAAGTAGTGACTCACAGATGTGCTGCCTCTCCTCTTTGCTTTTTCTACTACCACTATTATTGCCTCTTTTGGGTGATCTTATGCCATGCCTCCACTTAACCCTTTAGCATTCACATTACTCTATATATACTATTATATTTTCATGGTCAAGGCTTTACCTCGCATAATTATCTCTCATAATATCGAATCTATGAGATTTTGAAAGTATTTATTTTGAGAACATTACCTTAACATCAGTATGAGTGGCCAGTTACAACAGAAAGAGGTAGAGAATTCTGGCCGGTTTGAACATTAAAGGGTTAAGTACTCCCTATTCACTTGTCTTTCCTGTTTCTTTTTTAATTGGCAGGTCTGAAGGGGAGACTAATGATGTTAATGTTGTGCTTAAACTATATTAGCACCAGTGCCATGGTAAAATGCACCCAATGCACTGTAAAATGATTGGCCTTAGGAAGAGCACACAGCCTTAGAAACCATACCAAAAATAGTATGTATGAACAAGATGTGGTTCTCTAACCTATATAGTCTCAAACTCTGGAAATCTGTTCAACGCATACTAACATGGCAAGGGGATGTAAACAGATGATGATGATGATACAAGCACCAAAGTAAATTGACAATAACAAGAATGAGTGGGAAAGGAGAAAAAAAGACATACACTCCCTTTCAAAATATTTGGGGTAACAAGAGTTTTTATTGTCATTAGAAGCTTGTCTTAGGGAAGTATCAGGTGAAGATGTTTGACTGCTCCAGCACTTTAGCCTTGCTGTCACACATGGTAATGCTGTTAGTGTTCAGGATTGCTTGAAAAAGGTTTTTAACGGGAAGTGCCTGCATTCTCTGTAAATAAGGAAAGGGAATATGTTTATCCTTCAAAATGAAAGGCAGACTGTATGATGCTTGTGTATGAACAGCAATGCTGCATAGAAGGGAGATTTGGTGCACTATGTGCAGAAGACTTGTGGACGTGTAATAGTAGTTTACACGAACTACGAAGTGTTAATGAACCTGAGAAAGCAGGCATAAGAGGGATCAGATGTGGTGGTATGGATATGTAATGCATATGGGGGGATGACACCAGTATCAAAAGGTTCACATCACTTGAAGTTGAAGGAAATTATGGAAGAGGAAGATCTGGGGAAACTTGGGATGAAATGAAAAAGCTGACCATACGCAATTAAACCTTTCAAAGGGTGATGACACAGGACTGAGACCTCTGCCAATAAAATGTATGCAGAAGATCCACCAATATGCACAGGATTCTAGTGTGCACCAATCTTCCTCCTCCCTCACCTACTCACCTTCCCATACCTTAATACTCACTTATCCCCAGCTTGCATACTCATTTCATCCCTCCCCTTTCACACCTGATATAACTTCTACCCAACCAATGCCTACAAGCAGGAAACTCCCCACCTGCTCCTTCATAGTCGTGCCACTACAACAAAAACTACTGTAATGTGGTTGCGCTGATGACAACAAAAAGCACCCAGTTTATGCTATAAGACAGTCATGCTGGTGGCACAACAAAGAACACCAGTCCACCCCATAATGGTGGTCATGCTGGTGACATGACAAAAGCAACCAATCCACCCTATGAGGTGGTTATGCTAGTGACACAACAAAATAGCATCAAGTCCACCCTGTAGATGATCATTTTTGTGGCAGCCAGTCCACACTGTAATGTGTTTGGCATTAGGAAGGGCATCCAGCTGTAGAAACAAAGCCAGGAATACTTCCGTATGAGCAAGACAGGGTCAACTGACCTGACTTGTCTCATGTGACATCTAACCCATGTAAACATGGAAAATAGATGTTAAGTGGTGATGATGATTTCTGTCCCTGTTGTAGGAGATACTTGCTGAAGATGCTATGGCTGGTACTTGGAACATAACTTCATAAAGGGTTCTTACTTAAAATTATATTGGAAGGTTTTAATTTAGAAATGGACATTTTGAAATAGTCAGTTCTATATCATAGGACAGCTCCAGCTGGGTAATACCAAAAGGATTCCTTCCTTCCTTATTTGGGACCCTAAATCCTGATGGAATTGTAGAGGAACTGTCTTTATATCTATGTTTTGCACATTTAAACCTGGTGAAGCACATCCCAAGTTGTATCTGACCACAGCCACTCTTCCAGAGAGAGAAGAATCAATTCCAATACTAAACTAATACTTTATTTATTGAAAGTTTAGACAAATTTGATCTCAATGGGATTTGAACTCAGTGCAGAAAGCTGGAATTAATACTGCCTCTTGTTTCCCTATTTCTTATGAAAAAGGTTTCTCACACAGAAGTATGATGGAAGGTTTTTAGATGATAATAAACACTTTAAAAAGAACATTTTTTTCATCATAGACCCAGGGATGGTATCAAAAGGTACGGTATCCTTTCTAGATTATATTTATCAAATCTTGTATTTCAAAACAAATCTTGTATTTTTTTATGCTTGTTAAATTATACCCAAAATACAGGGATCTTATTTAAACCTTAACCTTCTCGCTAACTACCCCATATCCCTCCCACCCGCACCACCATTATTATGTGGGCCAATCATAAGTCAGTGGCCTATGCTATCACTTACCTGGTTGCCTTTCGATATGATGGATGGACTACGGAATTCTGGAGAGTTTGAAAAGAAAAAATCTGGACACTCAGTAAAAATGCCAAAGATAAAGACAAATTCACCTCATGCTGCCGGACGAGAATGCAAGGACTCCTCCTCTTTATTTCGGCGGCGGATGGCTAACATAACCCCATTGGGGTTACGTTGGACAACATTGTGACTGCTATGATGGAATCCATGGAGGCTATGGGTTTGGTACTAGAAATGAGGAAGGTTCCAGAATCCTGGAATTCTGTGACGCAAATAACCTAACTATCTGTAAAAGCGAAGGAGCTACTGGCGGATGCGAAAAAATATATAGTGTACGGGGAAAATGGTTCATTCACAATCCATTCCCCCCCGGAACTAAAAAGCCAGAGACTCCTAAACACGGTCATGTTTAGGACAATCTCGAACAAAAGTAAAAAACCAGCTCAACCATCACAGAGCGAGATAGAGCTGGTTTTAAAAGACGTCATGAAGGACATCACCTTCATTCAGAAGGATAGACTCTACGGGAGTCTATCCATTCTCATGAAGGACAGGGACACAGCAGTGAAACTGTCCATCAAACCAATCACATCCACCGCATACACCTTCTACCCTACGTACATGGGTAGAAGAACACAAAAAATAAAAATCCACACCATCCTGCCGATTATGGACATATGGTGGGTTTTGACAGGTTTTCTGGACCTGGAGGATGACATGCTGGTGTCCATGGGAAAGGCATCGGGTGACGCGTTCAGTGGAACGAGCCTCGAACTTGTAGTTCAAATGAGGCCCGAAAGGATCGCCCAGATCCCTGAACGCGTCATACTGGATGATCTAACCTTCATCAACATTACCGTTGAGGGTAGACGGCCCTCGTGTTACCTCTGCGGAACCAGAGGTCACCTGAGGGCTGTCTGTCCCCAACTTAATAAGAAAACCCCAATCCTGCCTACACCACCAACAACTGCACAACCAACACAATCACCACAACTACCACTACAAAAACAACCACCACAGCTCAAACCAAAACAAAACAATGTCCAACCCATCCCCTCCACTCAAAAAACAAAAACAATTTCCAAAACACCCGTACCGCAAACACAACCCGAAAATATACCCCTCCCCTCCAACGCGGAAGATGACCCTAGTTCGTCGTCAGACGAGGAGGAGCACTTCCACACAATCAAAAGAAAAAAAAGAAAACACACCTCAGACACACAAATGAAAAAAACCCCTCCCCAAAACATAACACTGACACCAACACAAAAGAGCTCACGACAGCAAACAAAAAACACCACACAAAAACAAAAACATGCATACACATACATAAATACAAGAAACAAAAAACTGTTAAACATTGTGTACAACAACAATCTAATAAAAACACAAGGGCCTAACTTCACCCAGGCAGGGGATTTCCCCCACCTCAAAATGATTAAGGCCCCACAGGACACCTATAAAACTTTAAAAAACAATTTTAAAGAGGACGTGGGTCCCCCCTGCGTCGGGCCCATTAACCGCGTCCTCCTAAAAAACTATCCCACCCCCTCCCCAAACACCCTCACAACTCCAAGCTCCCCAACCACACAACACACTGATGCCCCCACACTTCCACAAACCACCACCCCACCCAACAACCCATCCCCCACCCTAATGGAAATTGTGCAGCCCGATACCCGGGACGCAGAGAGGTAAGTGCCTTTTCTCTTCACCACCAACATGGCTATGCTAAGAGTAGGCTGTTTAAATGCGCGTGGCCTGGGCTCAACTTGGAAGCAAGCAATGCTTCTAAATGACCTCAGGTCACAACGTATAGATGTGATGGTTATTTGCGAGGCCCGGATCAGCAACGTGCGACAGCTGGCCCCCACCTTTGATGACTTTGAGATGCACGCATCTCTCTGTCAGCCCGGAGGTGGGGGTGGAGTTGTCGTTCTGCTGCAAAAACATCTGGGTCTCGCAACACAGATGGTACATTTGGACCCGGAGGGTCGACTAGTGGTTCTGGACCTTGGCAGTGGTAAAGGCGGAGCGTTTAGGTTGGTAGCCGCCTACGGCCCTTTCGGGTCAATGCGGCCGGACTTCTTCCATCGTCTGGAGACTTTTCTAGGGACGTCCCGCTCCTTGCTATTAGTGGGGGACTGGAATGGTATCCTAGATGCACGCTGGGACTACGTAGGGGCCTGCCCCGATAGAGAGGGGTGTAATAGCCTCAAAGGGTTAATCGGTCGATTTGACCTGGCCGATAGATATCGACTAGATTTTCCGACTGCGCCAACCTGGACTTGGGCAAATCGTAGCGGATCATCTAGGTCGTACCTAGATAGGTTCTTAGTTAGAATTAAGGATAAGGACTTTTTAAGTTGTCCAAAAATGCGCATGGTTGGCTATTCAGACCACAAATTAGTGACCTGCATGGTCAACCTTGACAGAACTCATAGACAGGGCCCCGGTTACTGGAAGCTCAACTTGTCCTTGCCGGCAAGTAGAGCCTACAGGAATCGGATTAGTACGTTAGTTAAGGAACGGTTGACTGGAGCGATCGTCAACAGCAGGTGGTGGGTATCTCTAAAGAGAGAGATTAGAGTAGTCTCGATAGAATTTAGTAAGGTTCTAGCTGCGGATAGGAATAGGAAGGAAAGGGAGCTAATAGATAGAGTAGAAGAGGCAATTAGAAGCGGCGACGTGGCCAGAGTGCTAGCATCGAGAACGGCTTTGAGCCAGTTTTTCGACGCGAAGCACGAAGGCTGCGTTGTCCGAAGTAAAATACGTGCTCTAGGGAACGAGGGGACCAAAGCTGTTAGCTGGGCCCGCGTGACAGAGGCCAACAGTGGAACTAAATCCACCATCCGGTCTTTGCGAGACCTGGATGGACGGGCGATTCTTGAGCCTAAGCAGATGTGTGAGGCCTTTCAAAGGCACTTTGCCCGACTGTTCGGGAGGGGCGGGGAGCCGGTTGGGAACGTGGACTTCGGTCCATACCTCGACGGCCTGCCGCGCCTCTCGGACAGGGAGGCGAAGTCCTGCGAGGAGCCGATTTCGGCCGCTGAGATAGAGGACGTGCTGAGCCAATGCGGCAAACGCAAATCCCCGGGTCTCGATGGTCTTCCTTACGAATTATATCTAGCTATGCCGGACTTGTTCCCCGATCTCCTCGAGGCGGTCTACTGCAACTGGCAACAGAACGGGAGAATTCCCTGTACTGTGACCAAGGGCGTAGTCACGCTAGTGAGGAAGGACGAGAACAAGGGGGACGAAATAAGTAACTTCAGGCCCATAACTCTGCTAAATACAGAGTTACAGATTTTGGCCAAGGTGCTAGCAAAGAGGTTGGCGCTTGTCGTGGGCAACCTGGTGGGAGATGCGCAGACATGCGCTATCCCGTCCAGGTCCATCCATGACAACCTCCACCTCATGCGATACATCATAGAGAGGGTTGGGAACGAACCCGGCTTTGGTGGGGCTCTGATCAACTTGGATCAATCTAAGGCGTTCGATAGGGTCGACCATGGTTACCTGGATGCGGTGCTAGCGGCGGCAGGCTTCGGACACGTTTTCAGGGGCTGGATCACTGCTATGCACAGCGGCCGCATCTGCTCTAGGGTCAAGGTGAACGGCTACCTCTCGGAGCCGTTCAAAATCGCGCGGTCCATCCGACAAGGGTGCCCTCTCTCCTCCCTTCTGTATGTGTTGACTCTCGAGCCACTACTGCGGAAGTTGGAGTTGTTGCAGGGCATCCCTTTGGAACCGGGATTGCGGAAAGCGGTGTCGGCCTACGCCGATGACGTGACAGTAATGGTGTCGACGGCCTCCGAAATCGAGGCGGTCGGCACCTTACTGGAGGAGTACGAAAAGTTCACAGGGGCTAAGCTGAACCGGGACAAGTCGATCGGTTTGCAACTCGGCACGTGGAGGGGCAGACCGATGCCCTCCGATAGCGTCGTCGGACGCTGGACGGAGGGCCCGGTGAAGTTGCTCGGGGTCTGGTTCGGACCGGACCTCCAGGTGGAGAAAAACTGGGCGGAGGTTACGAACAGGGTGTTTGCACTGACCCAGAAGTGGGCCAGTTGCAAACTATCCCTGAAAGGCCGGGCGGAGGTGGCGAACACCTACATAGCGTCCGTCATCTACTACCGCCTGACCGTAGTGCCCTGCCCAAGGGAAACCCTCACCAAGATGGAGCGCGCGCTCTTCCAATTCCTTTGGAAGAGGCGGGCTCCTATGGTGAGGAGATCCATCTGCTGTCAACACCCTTCGAAAGGAGGGCTGGGGATGCCGTGGCTAATGATGCGTAAACACGCATTAAGGCTACGGCACCTCTACGTATTCCTCACCGGACAACCGGTGTGGGCCTCGTTTGTGAGACGAACCTTTCCCAGACTCGTCTCACTCACCGAGCTGCAATCCTGGGTCAAGCAAAGACCGAGAAAACTGGGCGCCTGGCACACTGAGTGTGCCCAGGCGCTCACCGCCCTCTGGCAGGCGGATCCGGTTATCAGTGGAGACTCCACCGCAACATTCTATAGAGGGCTGGTACGCAGCAGGTGCGACGACGCCCTCGGAGAAGCCCTAGACATGGAGGAGGACGAACTGGCCAGCCTGTTCGGTAGGACATTCAGCCCGGGACCTATGGACAACTTCCAGAAGTCCCTGGCCTGGCAGTGCTACCGAGGGGCTTTACCCGTTCGAGAAAGGCTCTACAGACACGGGCGCCCGGGTAGGGACCCCGCCAAAAAGATCTGTCCCAGATGCGTGTGCGACGAGGAAACCGTTGCACACGCATTAGTACACTGCTCGGGCGTAGCCGATCTGTGGGGCTATGTCGAACAACTGCTGTCAAGGGTGGGACCGATCCGGTTGACCACCGAGTCTATTGTAATGATCAAGCCGCCTCCCCCCTTCAAAGATGAAGCAGAGGCGGTGTTTCTGTGCGTAATAGCCATGGCGAAAGAGGTTGTATGGTGGACGCGTCTGAAAGGACTGAGGTCGGGCACCTTTCTCTCTGGCCAACAACTGGTCCGTTTCTTCCGATATCATTTCGGAAGAAGGATCAGGATGGAGAGAGAGGTGCTGCACCCCAGCCGTTTCTATGAAAGATGGGTGAAAGTGGCGAGAATGGCCCGTGTGAATGGGCCTTCACTCTACATCAGACTATAGGTGAGGAAGATGAAAGACCAAGGGAGCACCCCTTCTCTGTGCTCCTGAGGAGAAGGGTTGCACACTTTTTTCGGGGGTGTGTGCGACCCCCCAAGGCGCCTCCTCTCTATTGAGGATTTTGTTAAAAAATTTATTTTTTGTTATATCTTATTTTATTTTTATATTTTGTTATTGCCTCCTCCTTATTGAGGACGCCTTTTTGTGTAAACTCCCCCCTTTGTACTTGTCCCACTTTTGATGCCCTAGTGGCAAATAAAAGAAATATATCTGTAACACTAACTTCAAAAAATGAGACAATCACTTGATCACCTATAGATCAGGGGAACACACCAGCCAGGTAGATTATATCCTTACCAGAAGACGTGACAGAGTGTCTGTTGTAAACACTAAATCCCTCCTCCATGAAGAATGCATCTCTCAACATAGACTCATAATTAGCGACCGCATAGTCAGGACAAGACGTACTCGACAACAGTAGAGGACTATTCTCAGGAGAAAAATATGAAAGTTAAAGGACCCCACAGCCAGTAATAAATTTAAAAACATATTACTTGATGGCTTTGATAGTAAGGAAGAGCAATTAGAGTCGTACAATATAGAGGAACAGTGGGAATTCCTGAAAGCTAACCTGCTGAAGGCGACAGATGAAACCTGTGGCTGGAGCAGACTTAGAGGCAGGAGGAGAGTAACTTGGTGGTGGAACAGTAAGGTGGAGGGGTCAATCAAGGCCAAAAAGCAGGCTTGGAAAGCATGGCGGGATGGGGGAAGTAGAGAAAACTATCAAGTGGCCAGGAGGGAAGCTAGGAGACAAGTGTACTTCGCAAGAAGGGAAGCAGAGGAAAGAAAGTTCAAGCATGTTCTACAACGCGAGGACCAAAAACGTGAGGTGTTCAGGATTGCTAGGCAATGTGTCAAGGAAAACCGTGATATTGTCAGGGAGAAGTGTGTCCTTAATGATGATGGTGTACTTGCCATCACTGACGCTGATAAGAAGGTAGCTTGGAAGTGTCACTACGAAAGGCTACTAAATGAGGAGAATAATTGGGAGAAAGACAGTCTCCCCCACATCGATCCAATAGAGGGACCAGCAGTGCAAGTTGAAGGTAGTATAATAAGTAAGGTGATCAAAGACCTGAAGAAATAGTTGCTGAAATGCTGAAAGCATCTGGAACAGTGGGACAAACTATGGTCACCCGGATAGTAAGCCAAGTCATACAGAATGGGGTCGTTCCGAAGGACTGGCGCAGCAGCATCATCATTAACTGCTACATAGGGGAAACTATAGAGGCATTAAATTAATTGACCAGGTCATGAAGGTCACAGAAAAAGTAATAGCGCAACTAATCAGAGAGCGAATCGATCTAGACGAAATGCAGTTCAGGTAAAAGTACAACAGACGCTCTTTTCATTGTACGACAATTACAGGAGAAGTAATGCAAAGTATGGGTGCATAAAAGATGTAGTGGGATCACAGGTAAGCTAACTAAGAATATAGATTTTATATGTGGCCGGTGCTCAGGTGCAATAAATAGCAGCAAGTGCCCACAGAATACTAGCTCATTCCATTGCACAGATGGTTCTATAGAAATAGTGGACACCTTCCGTTACCTGGGTGACAAAATCAGCAGTGGTGGAGGGTGCTCTGAAAGTACAGTAGCGAGAGTCAGAACGGGATGGAAAAAGTTCAGAGAGCTTATACCACTATTGGCCGCTAAAGGGTTCTCTCTAAAAATGAAAGGCAGGCTGTATGATGCCTGCATACGAACAGCAATGTTACATGGCAGTGAGACTTGGGCATTGTGTGCAGAGGATATACGCAGACTGGAGAGGAACGAAGCTTGCATGCTCCGTTGGATGATCACAGCAAGACTATGTATATGTTTGTATATATTTTCATATACGTCACGATCACAGCGAGACTATATATGTGTTTATTAAATATAAACATATTGTAGATGGGCCAATATACGCCATGATCACAACCTAAAACTCTTACAGCGAAATTATACTTATGTTTGTTATACATAAACATATTGTATATTGGTCAATATACGCCTTTACGTAGTGTAGTATTTAGACAAGGGGCGGTGGATTGGCAGTATCGGTAGAGGGTCAGACGCCATGCTTTCAAGCATAGTTACGTCCCTTTACGATCTGAGTTCAAATCCCGCCGAGGTTGACTTTGCCTTTCATCCTTACGGGGTCGATAAAATAAAGTACCAGTTAATTGCTGGCCTTGTGCCTAAAATAGAAACAAGTATTTAGACAAGGGGCGTTACTCTATTTGACTCCGCTTCAAACACTTCGTTTCGTTTCATTTTGTATATTTATGTCTAAGCTGAACTGTATATATTTTCAACATTTTATAATTCCATTTATATCTGGGATGCTTTATAGCAATATTAAATCAATAATTGTTTCTACTTTAGGCACCAGGCCAGCAATTACCCAGTGCATTACTGGTACTTTATTTTATCGACCCCGTAAGGATGAAAGGCAAAGTCAACCTCGGCGGGATTTGAACTCAGATCATAAAGGGACGTAACTATGCTGGAAAGCATGGCGTCCAACCCTCTACCAATACTGCCAATCCACCACCAATATTAAATCAATAATCCTTCGTTATTGGTACCTGGAAAGTGAAAGTGAATTTACCAGAACTACTATATTTGCTCGTTTATTTAGTTTCGTATCCACAAACTACTATATATATATATATAATCGATTAACAAACTCAATGTCGACTTAATATTGTCTTTCGTTTTGATTCTATATGTTCATGTGAAATATTTATGTATTTAAGTAATAGAGATATAAGTGTGTTTGTGTGTTGATTTTTGACAGTTCTAGCATTTGTTTGTAATTTCAAGCCATTTATATTGTCAATACATTTGGGATAAAAGTGAACTTTCCTATTACGTACTTTCGTGTACATCTTTTATTTTGATATAATAAAATATTCACTTCTCTCGTCATTAGTTCGGAAGTAGTGTGGCTAATAAAGAAATCATCATTGGTACGTATGTACGTATGTACGTATGTGTAGCAATAATTCGATACTCTACTCATAGTTTTTTTTTCACACTATAAAGCGGCCACATTTAAGTTGACCTTTGGTGGCCTCATAGATAAGTTTCTATTGTGAATAGGTTTAGTCGCCAACATGGCTAAGATTTTGACATAGCAAATGATCATCTGCTTTGTCTTGTGTTCCGGCGACATAATGAGCGATAGTGATAAATAGCCAACTCCCAGAGTCAAAGAAAAGAGTTGCAGAGTTGATTCTGAGAAATTAACATGTAGTTCACTTTTACACACAGACCCCTTAAGATCTCTCTCTCTCTCTCTCTCTCTCTCTCTCTCTCTCTCTCTCTCTCTCTCTCTCTCTCTCTCTCTCTCTCTCTCTCTCTCTCTCTCTCTCTCATACACACACACTCACTCTCTCTGTCAGGAAAACAACAATCATCGCATGATGTCCTACATCTTGTGTAGGACAGAACAAAGGAGAAACACAAAATAAAAATCTAATCACTGTGGAAGTCACGGAATGTGTGACGAAAGAACTTTGACAATATATAAAGAACTATCCGGTTATCGAACCAACCAACCAACCAGTCAACAGGTGCGTGTGTTTTTATTGCAACATGACCCTCCCAAAGTATAACAATATCTGTTTCAATACACGTTCTCAGATAAGAAATCTTGCAAAACAAATTCAAAAACGAAGTATATATATATGCAAGGGAAGATAAAAATATAGGGCACAGTCACAACGCAGAAAACAGTACTGGTTCTCCAGTCACCGCTATAGGTTACATAATCCGTTTTATAAACACAAGTAACATTTTTCTTTGCATAGACCAAGACTTATTTCCGTTTTTGGAAGGGGAATAAACTTAGTATTTATCGTGCTGTTAAATAAAATCTTAATACGTTTACGAGTTACTTCCCCTCTTTACTCGGTACAGGATGGTTTCTTACAATATCTAACAGTTTTAGCGATATTTAAGTAAATAGAATACACACTATTTAACACATCGCTGGTTGTCTAGCACTCCACCGATTCACGTATTTATTGCTGTAGATCGTAACTCTTTTATTAACATAGGGATTTTATGATATTTCACATAAAAACAGAATTCGTGGAGCCTGATAAATATAATTGTTTCTACTACTTTTGGCACAAGGCCAGCAATTACCCAGTACATTACTGGTACTTTATTTTATCGACCCCGTAAGGATGAAAGGCAAAGTTAACCTCGGCGGGATTTGAACTTAGAATGGCAAGGGCCGTAACTCTATGTGTCAAAGCATGGCGTCTGATAAATATAATTGTTTCTACTTTAGGCACAAGGCCAGCAAATACCCAGTGCATTACTGGTACTTTATTTTATCGACCCCGTAAGGATGAAAGGCAAAGTCAACCTCGGCGGGATTTGAACTCAGATCGTAAAGGGACGTAACTATGCTGGAAAGCATGGCGTCCGACCCTCTATCGATACTGCCAATCCACCACTGGTGGATATAATGATTTCTAGTATAGGCACAAGGCAAGTAATATTTTTTGCGGGGGGTCGATTAAATTGACCCCAGTATGTTACTGGTGCTTTATTTTATCGACCCCGTAAGGATGGGATTTGAACTCAGACCGTAAAGGTGTCCGACTCTCTATCGACACTGCCAATTCAGAAATATACAATCAAAGCGCCCCCCCCCCCCATCAATTCAACATTAAGTGCGTCTATCGATCACACATCAGAAGGGACATCGGAGATTTCTAATACCTTTTGAGGTAAGCCAACACGTTCGTACTAGTGATTTTTTTTAAAGAAGAAAAGTTTTTGAGAGACGCCGAACACTCGCGGCATAAAATTGTGAACAAGTTGTGTGTGATGAATGATTCTTTCGTTAAGAAATTTGCATCTCTATCATGTTCCACATTCGATCTTACTGCCCGAGATGTTTGGCAGAGAGAAGTGTCTTCGGATTAAGCAATACCTCATTGGAGGAATTTGATAGATTTAAATTTAAAAGTCGTAGTGTCGGTTGCTTGACTAGTTGGCGTGTTATCCCCCCTCTCCCCCTCCTCCTCCTCTCATTTATTCCTGGGAGGGTCGTGGGTGCAGAGTCCTCAAACACTCCTTCCAGCAGATCCTGTTAGAACAACCGTCTCCAACTGATCCAGCTGGATCGCCAAGCAAGACTAGCCAAACTCATGGATGTTATCCAACCATCTTCCTCGGAGTCTACCTGGGGTCTCCTATCATTTGGATTTGCCCGTAAAATCTGTCCAGCGATTCTGTCCTGAGACATTATTTCATTGGGTAATATACTTGACTCCTCGTTGTACCTTCTGCCAGGAGTTGTGACAGGTAGATAGTATCAGCAATGGAAAGAACAATGTTTCTTGGATCCGAGCTAAACATCGACACAGATT
Source organism: Eledone cirrhosa (assembly GCA_964016885.1). NCBI lineage: Eukaryota > Metazoa > Mollusca > Cephalopoda > Octopoda > Eledonidae > Eledone > Eledone cirrhosa. The sequence goes on along the minus strand of OZ024742.1, from coordinate 32,276,843 downwards.
GTTTTGGAGGGTGAAGTGGGGGAGGGGGATAAACTGTGAGGAGACCTGTCGTGTACACACACATACATATATATACACACATACTAGGCACACACATACATATATACTACACACACTACAACCACACATACACACACAGACATACACACACACATACACACACACACTTATATATATATATAACGAAGGAAGTGTGGTAAGGAACCAGGTGGACCATAACGCACCAGAGCACTCGATACCTAGGGTAGTAGAGTGGGTAATAGGAAAAGAGTCAGGACCCCCCGACGGCTGAGTTCCAGCCATTTCGACAACTAAATGTGAGTGTGTGTATGTGTATGTGTATTGATGTGAGTGTATGCGTGTGCGTGTGACGTAAATTAATGGTTCTTGAAAATCGATTGTGATCGATAAAAAGTCGTAGAACTGGCGATATTATTGACTAAAAAGCTCTTTTTAAAGGAAATAACTCTAGAATATTATTTCCACGGGGAAACAACTCTAGAAAAATTTTATGTTTTAGCGCCAAATATCTAGACTAATTGACAGTGTCGTTATAATGTCGTATAGAATACTTTCTGGTATTCGTTCTAGGACAACTTTGCCTAGTATCCTTTTGAAGTCGGTAATAAAAGTACCAGTCTAGTACTGGGGTCTATTCTTCCTCTATATCTCTTGCTCCCTTCCTCTCCTTCTCTGGAGAGATGGGCTCCGCTAGGCTTAAAATGCCCAAGAAACAACATGTTTCAACACGGCGCCCCTACGACTTCACCAGGAGGTACGGAACAGTGCATGCATCTAATACAGGATATATTCGACACGATCTCGAGTACTACTGGCAACATGTAACCCAAGACAACCTCTCATATGGTCGGTCCGTCGGTCAGGAAAGGGCAACCCTACCAAGCTTGTTTACTTAGCAGGGGGCGAGGTGGAGACACTGCGGGATGGAAAAGAAAACCCACGAAAGGTGGACACTAGTTAGACACTAACAGGGAGGGTTAAAGAAAGAAAGAAAGAATAAAAGAAAGAAAGAAAAAAAGAAGAAAAAGAAGATAAAGAAACAAAAAAGAAAAAAAGAAAAGAAAAAAGAAAGAAAAAAAAGAAATAAGAAAAAGGAAAAGAAAGAAGAAAGAAAAAAGAAGAAAAAGAAAGAAAGAAGAAAAAAGAAAAGAAAAAAGAAAGAAAAAGAAAAAAAAGAAGAAAAAAGAAAAGAAAAAGAAAAAAGAAAAAAAGAAAAAAAGAAAAGAAAAAGAAAAAGATAAGAAAAAAGAAAAAAAGAAAAAAGAAAAAAGAAAAAAGAAAAAAGAAAAAAGAAAACAGTAAAAAAGAAAAGAAAAAGAGAAAAGAAAAGAAAAGAAAAGAAAAGAAAAGAAAAGAAAAGAAAAAGAAAGAAAGAACCTAAAATCTGCCTTAAAATAGTAATTGACTTCCTTCTGCCAGAAGTTGTAACAGGAAGATATCAGGAATGAAAAGACCAATGGAAACATTGTTTCCTAGATTTGATATGACAAGTTCCACCTCACTTGGTGAGTAAAGTCTGCGATGTTGTCTTATCATAGATACATATGTAGTGGCGGCACATGGCTTAGTGGTTACAGTGTTGGATTCATGATAGTGATGGTTGTTAGTTCGATTACCAGACGGCGATGAGTTATGTCCTTGAGCAAGAAACTTCATTTCACGTTCCATCTGTCTGGAGTTGCAACCAGAAAGATCAATGGAAACATTGTTTCCTTGATCCGATCTGACCAGTCTGTATGTATGTGTGTGTGTGTGTATGTGTGTGTGTGTATGTGTGTGTGTGTGTAGTGACCAACAGTAACAGCGCGAACCAGATGAAAGGTTGATACACTCTCCGCCAGCGACAAACCCCACAGCCACCCATCCCTTTTCGACCACCCTGCCTCACCAAAGTGTAGAAGCCCAGGTGTATAACGCCTGATACTCCCAGAGGACAAAACACAGAAAGCGTTACACTGCTGGTTAGCAAGGAAGACGCTGAGAAAACGTTATTCCAACAAGTGGGGCTAACTCTTACGGGTGACCAACTCCGCCCCGAAAACGTCAAGTAGGGAAACGGTTACAATTATAAATTTCAGGAGGGAAAGGCATTTAACTAAACTAACTATTAAATTCACCCACTCTCCTTCTGGTGACATGATAACACTTTCCCATCTCACCCAATACAACATTAACTACCTCAGCTCTGTATCTTTGTGGTGACATGATAAAACCTTTCCATCTCACACGATCCGACACTAACTGTCTCAGTTCTTCATTGGATAATCCTGTATCTTTGTGGTGACATGATAAAACCTTTCCATCTCACACGATCCAACACTAACTGTCTCAGTTCTTCATTGGATAGTTCTGTACCTTCCTCATTGACTCACTTTAATGACTTGAGAAGTCTTCCATGTTTGTGTTTCACATTAGTGGGCTCCCATAGTAAAAGATGTTTGCTACACACGAATGCTAAAAAGGATAAAAACATCAAACTTCTTGATCGTGTGCTACAAACAAATTTCTCAACGGCAACCTCCCACCTATTAGCCATACCATCCGTGTCGTCATCTTCAACTTGCAGGTCATGTCATGAGAGGTAATAAACCGCTACAAAGCAAAATCCTATCAAATTGTCCTTAATATGTGTCACTGTCCCAAATTTCAGCGCCTTAAAAGTAAAACTGTGGCTTACAACTTGGAACACATGTATACATCCATTTATTTTAAATATTCAGATTTGTTGATGGTTAAGCGCAGTGCTCCTTCTGTTTTCTTCTTCATCTTATTACTAAATAGTTAACATAAATGTAATGTTTAATGGATCAAATACCAGGGTTTGACAGACCGCTTCCTTTTCACGCCGGCTGCAGTCGAGACTTCATATATTCGAGGTCCCCAGACTGTCTTGTTCTTCCCTCAAATCGAAAAAATGACAGCCTGCCTAAGAAAGAAGCCCTCGTGAGGTGATGTGGCTATTGCAGCGGGTGTCACTGGCCGTTCTCCATGGTAATTCCTTCGCCATTTTATCTGTAGGACGCAGCTAAGAGATACCACACAGCCTGGGGTGTAGAAACTGTCAAACCCTCCTCCTTTTCCCTTTCTTTCGTTGTTTAATTTTTCTTCCATTTTATTTCTTCTATCCTTCATTCATAAAATATCGAGTTTACCGTATGTGAGAGTTGGTATCTCTGTTAGTGATTAACTAGTGTGCACCTCTACCTTATTCTGCTCTATTTCGTACATCATCTTCCGGCATATTCTTGTTCTTGATAAGCAAAACAGTGAGTATTCTGTGATTCTAGAATTAATACTACGATACTCGCTATATTTCCTCACCTGTTCTTCTGTTAAATACAACAATGGCTCCCCTCTGTATCTAAATACTTTGATGCTGGATAAACTAGAGTGCAGCCTGGAAAATAGATTAATGACGAGCGTTTTTATCGTTTTGACCATTACACCGGTACCTTAGTGTAATATGCTAATGGATAAAAAACAAAGAGAGGGAGTTAGAATGGAAAGAGAGAGAGAGAGAGAGTGCGTGGGATAAGAGAGATAGATAGACGGAAAAAAGTGAGAGAGGGAGGAGCTATATGTAGTGCAGTTGGCCAAGACGCTACTTGTCGATAACTAAATGTAATCTGCATTACGCAAAGAAGAGGCAGCCATAACCGCAGACAGAACGTTATGATAAATATAGCTGGTTTATAAATAACTGCTTCGTTTTCTTTCTAATCAATGTTACAATTCATAAGAAAGTTACGACAGCAGCCATATTGGCTGACGTCAAACACATCGTAACAACCTGGATTCATTCAAATCTACACCAGCAGACTGATAATCATCTCTCAAGACTGTAGATCACCACTTCATATTCTTTATCTTTTATTTATGTTTACAGACCGCCATTTATATTTATATATGACTTCATAAAATAACCTTTTTCTCACTCTAAATAGAATCAACAACTATTTAATAGAAAGCGTTTCTGCAATGTAAAGATTTTTTTAAAAATCAACCCTTTCATTGCCATATTTCTAATGAAAGACACTGGCTGTGCTTTTCAGTCAATTTTTTTAAATAATTAGAAATTTTATGCGATTTCGTAATATAACGAACTTTCTCATTAAGTTGGTATCTATGTGCTTGTAGGCTGAAGAGTTTAGAGAGGAGAGAAGCGCCCTCCTACGGTACTCTTAGAGAATAGGATGGTTTAAGATCTGTAGAGTTCCTAAGTGATTACTGGGTTTTACTTACAGCGTTTATTGTTATCTGTTTTATTTTTGTCCATCTTTTTCTAGATCTCCACTGTCCCCGTCTTTTTTATCGTTCTACATGTTTCGGCAATTGTGGTCAATAAAGAAATTATTATTAAGCTGGGCTTTAGAACATGAAATTTCTCATATAAAATTAAGACAGAATTGTATGCCTAGCCGATGGTATAAAGCGCCTAGCCGGTATCTGAGAAATATGGGTTTGATTTCTCATAGCAGCCGATGGCAACTTCTTTTTCCGTCTTTACAAAGTCTTCGCCCTATTTTATAAGCTACTAGCAGCTGAGCCCGGTTACACCCGGGGCCACTTTTTATTAAGTTAAATTTGAAAAATCTTATTGAAAGTTTATTATAAAGAAGCAGTTTCAGGAAAAAAATTAGAAATATGCACTTGGGGCTGGACGGCGTACAATGAGAAGTGGAGCGACGTGAAAAGCGTTGTTTATTAACAGCGAAATAGCAATGTCGATGATATGCAATTTGAAAAATACTATTTACTGTTAGTGGTGGTTAACATGTATTAGAATTAAAATAAAAACACGCGTTCCTTCTTCGCAATTTAAGGGTTTTATTTCTTTTGATGGAAAACAGTGACCGTACTGCAGAATCGATTTCATAAAACGGTACTGTATGATCGTTAAATGTAGAAGGATGATAGTTTATTAACAGCGAAATAGCAATGTCGATGATATGCAAGTTTAAAAATGCATATTATGAAGTTTGTATGATAGTTTACACTTTTTCCTGAAACTGCTTCTTTATAATAAACTTTCAATAATATTTTTCAAATTATTGGTACTGTATGTTAACAGCGAAAGAACGTTGATGAGTTTAAAAATTTGTATGAAATTGTAAATAACTTAGCCAAGTATTTGAACAGGGGGAAATAACTCACTGAACGCGATAGTAAATAGACCGTTTGGGGGCCCTAGGGACCACATTTTTCAAGTTAGAGATTTGAAACCTCGTCTATTTGCTTCCTTGGCACTTTTTATATAGGTGGGTAAATTTTCATGTCCGTCCGACCACGTCTACTATCATTTAACCGTGCACATCTAAATTTCAACCACCACCCATTTCACAAATATATATTAGATATATATTAGATTTTATAGCATCTCCGCGCAAGGGCACATCAATCTTTATATTTAGACAGAAGTGTTTTAGATAAATATTAGCAGAATGGCCCGGCGTTGCTCGGGATTTGCTCTAGGGTTCTTATATATTTGATATATATTTATTCTTATCGAGCCTCGTGAAATAAATACGTTTGTTTATATTTTGTTATTGTGTAAGCAAAAATATCTGTACACGTATATATAATATATATATATATATATATATATATATATATATATATATATATATATATATATATATATATATATATATATATAAATAACAGATTAAAGTTTAAGCAAAGAATCGCTGCTTTCACCCTTAACGGGATCTTCTGAAACTAAAAAAATCAATCTGTGAACGCAGAAGTAGATATTTCGAAAAACGTTACGCACTATATATATATATACACACTATATATATACATATATACACACACACAGATAGCGACGGTGTAATATCGTAATGCAGACAGTCAGACATACAGACAGATATTATAAGGGCGCAACGTTATATCTATGTATCTATCTAAAAAGAAAGACTAAGAATTATAAGAGAGATCGCTAAATCGCCTAATGCGGTCCATAGGGCATTGCACATTTGAAATTCTTTTTGCTCAAAATACTCACAGGCCCATATGTATTACATGTGTAAAGTTTGAAAACAATCGGTTGGGTGGTTCTCGAGTTTTAGGGAGACAGACAGACATTCTCTGTTTTAGATATATAGACCAGCAGAAAACCGCCTACCGAGTGGTTTTCTGCTAGTATATATATATATTACACACACAGAAATATATATACATTTCTGTGTGTGTATATATATATATATATATATTACACACACAGAAATATATATACATTTCTGTGTATGTAATATATATATATATATATATATATATATATACACACACAGAAATGTATATATATTTCTGTGTGTGTATATATATATATATATATATATACACACACAGAAATGTATATATATTTCTGTGTGTGTAATATATATATATATATATTACATACACAGAAATGTATATATATTTCTGTGTGTGTAATATATATATATATATATATATATATACACACACAGAAATGTATATATATTTCTGTGTGTATATATATATATATTACACACACAGAAATGTATATATATTTCTGTGTGTGTATATATATATATATATATATTACACACACAGAAATGTATATATATTTCTGTGTGTGTATATATATATATATATATATTACATACACAGAAATGTATATATATTTCTGTGTGTGTATATATATATATATATATATATTACACACACAGAAATGTATATATATTTCTGTGTGTATATATATATATTTCTGTGTGTGTATATATATATACAGAAATGTATATATGTTTCTGTAGCACTCCTCAATTCCCCCCTCTCTCCCTCCCGCTATCCCCCTCTTGTAGTCTGTCTCTTTTTTTCACTCTCACTCTCTCTCTACGCGTGCGCAAAAAACATTCGCACGCGCGCACGTGTTTTAGCGTCTATTTACTCTCTCTCTCTCCCTCTCTCCCTCCCGCTATCCCCCTCTCGTAGTCTGTCTCTTTCTTTCACTCCCACTCTCTCTCTACGCGTGCGCAAAAAACATTCGCACGCGCGCACGTGTTTCCACTGTCGGACAGACAGACAGAGAAATTGCTGGTTATATATTATAAGGAGATAAACACTTTAAAATAAATAGTTTTGTATCATAGAACCAAGGGCGGTTTCAGGCGGTTTGTTATGAAAAGGATTACTCATTATTTTATATAACCTCAAAACAGTAGTCTTGTCCTCCATCTTGGGTTTCTATCATAATTCTGTTCTGAAAAAAGAGAGAAAGAAAAGCATTAGGCATCATCTATTCTCAATAAGATGAATTCTATGGAACGTTTTAATGTTATCCAAGATCAACTGCGTCTGGGTACATGCATGCTTGGTTCCGTAATTCCTGATGGAGTCGTAGGGGTGCCGTTTTGACATACGGCGTTTCTAGGGCGTCTTTTTTCAAAAATTATCAGAGCCCATCTCTCCTCTCCATGTCTGAATACAGCAGATTTCTTCCTGGGAAGGATAGAAAGTGAGAGAGAAGTGAGAAAGGGATTTGAAGGAAGAATTGATCCCCAGTACTTGACTGGTACATTTTTATTGTATCGACCTCGAAAGAATGGATGAAAGGCAAAGTTAACCTCGGTGGGATTTGAACTCAGAGAGCAGAAACAAAAACCATGAAGCATTTTATCCGACGTTCTAACGACTCTGCTAATTCACCACTGTGTACATACATAATGGAACTCTAATCCTTTCCATGGACACAGCATGGCCGAATGATTAAGGAGTTCATCTCACAATCACTAGGTCCCGGGTTCGATCCCACTGCGTGGCATCTTGATCAAATGTCATTTACCATAACCTCGGGCAGGATGCACGCCTACTAATTTTTGAGGAAAAAAAACGGCAGTTCGGAGACCGAGGACAACGGAGAAAAACGACAGTTCGGAGACCGAGGACAACGGAGAAAAATGACAGTTCGGAGACCGAGGACAGAGGAGAAAAACAACAGTTCGGAGACCGAGGACAGAGGAGAAAAACGACAGTTCGGAGACCGAGGATAGAGGAGAAAAACGACAGTTCGGAGACCGAGGACAGAGGAGAAAAACGACAGTTCGGAGACCGAGGACAGAGGAGAAAAACAACAGTTCGGAGACTAAGGACAGCGGAGAAAAACGGCAGTTCGGAGACTGAGGACAGCGGAGAAAAACGACATTTCGGAGACCGAGGACAGAGGAGAAAAACAACAGTTTGGCGACCGAGGATAGAGGAGAAAAACGACAGTTCGGAGACTGAGGACAGCGGAGTAAAACGGCAGTTCGGAGACTGAGGACAGCGGAGTAAAACGGCAGTTCGGAGACCGAGGACAGAGGAGAAAAACAACAGTTCGGAGACCGAGGACAGAGGAGTAAAACGGCAGTTCGGAGACCGAGGACAGAGGAGAAAAACGGCAGTTCGGAGACCGAGGACAGCGGAGTAAAACGGCAGTTCGGAGACCGAAGACAACTGAATTCTAGATGGCGATCGGTACGAAACGGAAGCGGTCTCTCAAGTTTCTAATTGACCAATGAATGAACAGCATTTTTTTCTGATGTTATCGATACCTACCATCACTTTATATGATGACAAAATGGCGGTATATATCTTAAGTATTATGTGATAGAGGGAGGTGGGTGTGATGATAGACAGAGATATTATCTGATCACCATTGCATGTAATAGCTGGCACAATCTCCTACTTGTATGTCAATAGTGATGAATCACTATTTCACACACACACACACACACACACACACGCACACACACACACACACACACGCACACGCACACGCACACGCACACACACACACACACACTACACTAACATATTCATACACAGTTTCCATCTGAGGCACGAGCCCGGGCAAGGTGTGTTTGAGGAAGACCAACAGTCGCCTATACATACCAGTCACCCCTCTCATGTCAGCGATGTTATCCAAAGGAAAGGTAAAGGCCGATACAGTTTGACACCAGTGACGTCGCAATTCATATCTACAGCTGAGTAAATTGGAACAATGTGAAATAAAGTGTCTTGCTCAAGGACATAACACATAGCCCGGTCCAGGAATCGTACTCAAATTCCCGATTGTGAATCGAACTCTCTAAGCACTAAACCATGCGTCTTCATAAGTCATATGACCGGAAAACCTACCTTAAACCCACCACAAACCGAAGGACATCAGAGACGGATTAAGTTTAAAAGCTCTCTCCCCCAACCGTCACCGGCTGAAATATTGATTGTGGCCGTTGAACATTATTTATCCCATCGAGGTTAACTCTGCCTTTCATCCTGACGGGGTCGATAAAATAAAGTACCAGTAATGCACTGGGATAATTGCTGGCCTTGTGCCAAAAGTAGAAACAATTATTTATTGGTGGATTGGCAGTATCGGTAGAGGGTCGGACGCCATGCTTTCCAGCATAGTTACGTCCCTTTACGATCTGAGTTCAAATCCCGCCGAGGTTAACTTTGCCTTTCATCCTTACGGGGTCGATAAAATAAAGTACCAGTAATGTACTGAGTATTTGCTGGCCTTGTGCCTAAATCAGAAACCATTATTCATGGTAGCAAAATAATTTGGAGTCCTTTAAATATTCGGAACCGTTGTTTACATTCCAGCCAGCCGTCAGCCCCTTTAATCTGCCATTACTCGACATTACTTTGGAAATTGGTTGTACTTTACGTCAGAAATTAGATTGTGAAACTCACGATATATGATACGATGATCGCTCTCACAAATGTCATCACTATTTTACTGCAATTATATACAGTTCTTATTGATGTTGTTGTTGTTGTTGTAGTTGTTGTTGGTGGTGGTGTTGGTGGTGTTGGTGGAGGTGGTGTTGGTGGTGGTGTTGGGGTGGTGGTGTTGGTGGTGGTGGTGTTGGTGGTGTTCATGGTGATATTGCTGGTGTTGTTGTTGTTGTTGTTGGTGGTGTTGGTGGTGTTGGTGGTGGTGGTGTTGGTGGTGTTGGTGGTGGTGTTGGTGGTGGTGGTGTTGGTGGTGTTGGTGGTGATATTGCTGGTGTTGTTGTTGTTGTTGGTGGTGGTGTTGGTGGTGTTGGTGGTGGTGGTGTTGGTGTTGGTGGTGTTGGTGGTGGTGGTGGTGGTGTTGGTGGTGGTGGTGTTGGTGGTGGTGGTGTTGTTGTTGTTGTTGTTGGTGGTGGTGGTGTTGGTGGTGGTGTTGGTGGTGTTGGTGGTGTTGGTGGTGGTGGTGTTGGTGGTGGTGTTGGTGGTGATATTGCTGGTGTTGTTGTTGGTGGTGGTTGATGGTGGTGGTGGTGGTGGTGGTGGTGTTGGTGGTGGTGGTGTTGGTGGTGGTGGTGGTGGTGTTGGTGGTGATATTGCTGGTGTTGTTGGTGGTGATGGTTGTGGTGTTGGTGGTGGTGTTGGTGGTGGTGGTGTTGGTGGTGGTGTTGGTAGTGTTGGTGGTGGTGGTGTTGGTGGTGGTGGTGTTGGTGGTGGTGTTGGTGGTGTTGGTGGTGGTGGTGTTGGTGGTGGTGGTGGTGTTGGTGGTGTTGGTGGTGGTGGTGTTTGTGGTGTTGGTGGTGGTGTTGATGGTTGTGGTGTTGGTGGTGGTGGTGGTGTTGGTGGTGTTGATGGTTTTGGTGTAGGTGGTAGTGATGGTGGTGGTTTTGAGGGTTGGAGTGTTGGTGGTGGTGGTGTTGGTGGTGATGTTGTTGTTGGCAGTTGTGCTGTTGGTGGTGGTGTTGGTGGTGGTGGTGTTGGTGGTGGTGTTGGTAGTGTTGGTGGTGGTGGTGTTGGTGGTGGTGGTGGTGTTGGTGGTGTTGGTGGTGGTGGTGTTTGTGGTGTTGGTGGTGGTGTTGATGGTTGTGGTGTTGGTGGTGGTGGTGGTGTTGGTGGTGTTGATGGTTTTGGTGTAGGTGGTAGTGATGGTGGTGGTTTTGAGGGTTGGAGTGTTGGTGGTGGTGGTGTTGGTGGTGATGTTGTTGTTGGCAGTTGTGCTGTTGGTGGTGGTGTTGGTGGTCGTGGTGTTGGTGGTATTGATGGGGTGGTGGTGCTGTTGCTGTTTGGTGTTGTTGTAATAGTAGTCACGCGTATTCTAGTTGGCAGAATATTTGGCAGAATCGGTAGAACTTCGGATACAATATTTAGCAGCATAGAGTTACGGCCCTTTACGTTCTGGGTTCAAATCCCACCGAGGTTAGCTTTGATCTCATCCTTACAAGGTCGATAAAATAAAGTACCAGTAATGCAATGGGGTCGTATTAATCAACTTTCTCCTCCCCGAAAATTGTTGGCCTCGTGCCTAAGTCAGGGTGGATTGGCAGTATTGGTAGAGGGTCGGACTCCATGCTTTGCCGCATAGAGTTACGGCCCTTGCCAGTAATGTACTGGTAATTGCTGGCCTTATGCCAAAAGTAGAAATAATTATTAGTTCTACTACTACTACCACCACCACCACCACCACCACTACTACTACTACTACTACTACTACTACTACTACTACTACTACTACTATTACTACTACCCCACTACTACTACTACTACTACTACTACTACTACTACTACTACTACTACCACTACTACTACTACCACCACTAGTACTACTACTACTACTACTACTAGTAGTAGTAGTAGTAGTAGTAGTGGTGGTGGTGGTGGTGGTGGTGGTGGTAGTAGTATAGTTACAGTTGGTGGTAATGGAGATGTTGAAGTGTGATGAGGTAAGAAGTGATAGTAATTATTACCATTATAGTAGTAGTAGCAGTAGTAGCAGCAGCAGCAGCAGCAGCAGCAGCAGTAGTAGTAGTAGTAGTAGTAGTTGTTGTTGTTGTTGCTGAGTCAAGGGGACAAGAGACAAACAACAAACAACAACAAGGAATAAATAAAATATATTTAAATGTTTGGAGGGCAATTTATCAACATTTGACTCATCCTATATAGTGAGGGAGGTCATGTTAATATTGTGGTGGAGAGAGGGGGAGGTGGGGAGAGAGGAGAGGAAGAGGGGAGAAAGACGGAGAAAGTATATATATATATATATATATATATATATATATAAATTGAATATACATTAGAAATAAACACAAATATAAACATACGTGTTCGAATTGTAAGGGACCAAGTTCGCCAGGGTGAAAAAAATACTAACTATAAGAATATGGTTTGCCAGACTCAATTTAAAATAATAAATCAAGAAAAAGAAGAACAAACCTATATTGGGCAACTGCCTGAACACCCAGACAGCTTTGGTAGCTGTTTCGCAAATTATTTAGCGAAGGAAATTACAAATTTTCTGCTCTTCGGTGGGTGTAAAAATTATTAATCCCTCCATTTCTAAGTGTATCAGAAGACTGAATAGTGTGCGAATATGAAATAACGCAAATGGCATCAGAACCTAGCGTGTCTCATAAACATTTGGTGTTAAAAATAGCAGCCGAGTTACTTTAAATTGAGTCTGGCAAACCATATTGTTATAGTTAGTATTTTTTTCACCCTAGCAAACCTGGTCCCTTACAATTCGAACACATGTATGTTTATATTTGTGTTTATCTCTCTTGTATATTCAATTATATTACACGGCTCAGAAAAACTGCTTTCTTTGAGCTATTTAATTGTAAGACACTATTTTGAGTTTCTAACTCAATATCTGATATATATATATGTACACGTACATACATATATGTATATAGACGTACAGTAGTATGTATATATACATACATGCACACATATATATATGTACGTATGGATTCACCGAACATTTATTATAATGCTCGGTGTGTTTGTAAACAAACATCCCGTATTAAGCCGTAGTGTCCAGCAACCATCGCTGCTCGTTTGTTCAACATTGACAAAGGAACGCTGTACTAGTTTCAAGCTTATTAGCTATCGTCAGCAACGTATAACTTCCTGCCAGATTGTTGAACGTATATACTTACCATATGCATATTAACGGCTGAGTAGCCCAACTTGCATATCGAGTGGGTTAATCGGCCGGGTGCACCGAAAACGATAAACGGAAAAAATGAAACGAAATTTAATTTCCCACTCTTAGTACGGCTGTTACTTAAATATAAGTATGTACACGTACATACATATATGTATACAGACGTACAGTAGTATGTATATATATATACATACATGCGCACATATATATCGATAAACGGACAACGATGGTTGCTGGACACTACGGCTTAATACGGGATGTTTGTTTACAAACACACCGAGCATTATAATAAATGTTCGGTGAATCCATACGTACATATATATATATGTATGTATATATATATATATACATACTACTGTACGTCTGTATACATATTTGTATGTACGTATATATACTTATATTTAAGTAACAGGGAAATTTCGTTTCATTTTTTCCGTTTATATATATATATATATATATATCCATATATATATATATATATATATATATATATATATATATATATATATATATATATATATATATATATATATATATCCATATATATATATATATATATATATATATATATATTTATTTAATACATTAACAGAGAAAGCTTTAAGCAATACTCCGACCGGCTTCCGTCTCACTCACAAACATTAACAGAGAAAGCTTTAAGCAATACTCCGACCGGCTTCCGTCTCACTCAACAAACATTAGAATATACCTTAGTATAATCCCAATTATACGTTTGGGGTGTTAACTATACGTATTTTGCGGATAGCCAGTTGTATTATTTTATGAGACATAATTAAAATACATCTCTTTCCAAACAATTGTTATATATATATATATATATATATATATATATATATATATATATATTGGAAAATGTGTGTAATCCTTGGTACAGTTAGGTATATTAAGACAGGGGGGAAGAAAAAATGGCTTCACTTGTGCTTTCAACAAATTTATTTTCTTCACAAAATCCCAAAAGAATTTTTCTTAAAAAAAATTATTTTATAAATTAAGTTGTTGGTTAGGTCTTAGGAGTTCTTGGTTAACGTAATATATATATATATATATATTTATATACATATATATATATATATATATATATATATATATCCATATATATATATATATATATATATATATATATATATATATATATATATATATATATATATGGATATATATATATATATATATATATATATCCATATATATATATATATATATATATATCCATATATATATATATATATATATATATATATATATCCATATATATATATATATATATATATATATCCATATATATATATATATATATATATATATATATATATATATATATATATATATATCC
>OZ024742.1:32232570-32260070 GCA_964016885.1 Eledone cirrhosa | reverse complement strand
ATGCGGGCAGAGCGACTAAACCTAACACTCAAACTTTACACATACTTATGTTTCAGGGAGTGTTAGGCGATTTAGCGATCTCTCTTTATAATTCTTAGTCTTTCTCTTTTTAGATAGATACATAGATATAACGTCGCGCCCTTATAATATCTGTCTGTATGTCTGACTGTATGCATTACGTCACTTCCCTGAGGATGTCTGTCTCTGTGTGTGTGTGTGTCCGTGAGTTTGAATCCCTAAAACTCGAGAAGTACCCAACTGACTTTTTTCAAACTTTACTTGTGTATTACTTATGTTTCAGGGAGTGTTATGCACATAAAAAATTCATTAGGTAAAAATCTGCGTTTTTTCAGGTTTTTATGGGTTATTTGAGGCGTTACGTCAAACCGATTTCCTTGAAATTGTAACTATGTTTTAGTCAGTCTCTTCTTCATACCGTGAGCAAAGAAATCCAACTTTTTTATGGCGTAGGGCCCGCATTAGGTGAAAAACTTCATTTTTTCAGCTTTTTAGGGCTTTTTGGAGACGTTACGTTTAGCCGCTTTTTCCGTATTTCAAGGCATATTATGCACATAAAAAAAATTATTTTCTTGATCCCCTAGGGCCCGCATTAGGTGAAAACCTGCATTTTTCCTGCTTCATCGAGGAAAATCTTAAAGATTATCCAGCCATCAGAGTATTCGGTTTATTTTCTTTACATACTGTCCAGGCATGCAGTTTTTCCACGATTAGGTCTGTTGGCAGCCCGCGTTCCAAAATACCTCATCCCGTGCAACGCCGGGCACCACTGCTAGTTATTATTATTTTTGGCAGTATCGGTAGAGCGTCGGACACCATGCTTTGCAACATAGTTATGGCCCTTTACGGTCTGAGTTTAAATCCCACCTAAGTTAGCTTTGTCTTTCATCCTTACGGGGTCGATAAAATAAAGTACCAGTCATGCACTGGGTCGATTTAATCGACGCCCCCCCCCCCCAAAAAAAAATGCGGGCCTTGTGCCTATATACGAAACTATTGTGGATTGGCAGTATCGGTAGAGGGTCGGACGCCATGCTTTCCAGCATAGTTACGTCCCTTTACGGTCTGAGTTCAAATCCCGCCGAGGTTGACTTTGCCTTTCATCCGTACGGGGTCGATAAAATAAAGTACCAGTAATGCACTGGGTAATTGCTGGCCTTGTGCCTAAAGTAGAAACAATTATTATTCAAAGGGCGATGGATTGGCAGTATCGGTAGAGGGTCGGACACCATGCTTTGCAGCATAGAGTTACGACCCTCTATGATCTGAATTCAAATCCCGCCGAGATTAACTTTGCCTTTCATCCTTACGGGATCGATAAAATAAAGTACCAGTCACGCACTGGAGTCGATTTAATCGACTTTCCCCTCCCCCAAAATTGCTGGCTTTGTGCCTCTATAAGACACCATTATTATTATTTAAAATCTAGATATTTTTCTATGGTTTTCTATATTTTAATAGACCTCTAATGACATCATCTGATGTCTGCAAGGGTTCTGCACGTGCTGTAACAGTATTTTGACATTTGATGACACCATAGGCCATGATGGAGGACACACAGCACACACTTATACAAGCTCATTGCGCAACAATTATTTCTGAAGTTGGCACAAGACCATAAATTGACGAGATGATAATAACGTAATGTCAACGAGATTCAACGTGACTCTTAGTGACATGGCTGACACTTTGAATTAGGGGTCAGGTGCAAATCAATTTTGTCAGCTAAGTGGACTGGGGCAACGTCAAATAAAAGGGGATGCTCAAGGTGTAGATCTGTATGTATATAAATGCATATGTGTATATAGATGCATATGTGTATATCCATGCATATGTGTATATAAATGTATATGTGTGTATACATGTATATGTGTATATAGATGCATATGTTTAGAAGTGTATATACATGCATATGTGTATATATGTGTATATAAATGTATATGTGTATATACATGTCTATGTGTATATATGTGTATATAAATGTATATGTAGGCGCGTGCTTTTGCAAAAATTTCCTTTGATAAATAAGTTTAAAGCACGTGGCTTAGTGGTTAGAGAATTGGATTCACAATCGTGAGGTTGCAAGTTCGATTCTCAGACAGGCTGATGCATTATGTCCTTGAGCAAGACACTTTATTTCACGTTGCTCTTTCTGCCAGGAGTGGTGACAGGTAGATAGTATGAGTAACGGGAAGACCCATGGAAATATTGTTTCCTTGGTCAAGATCGATAAAAAAAAGTACCAGTGTAATACTGGAGTCGATTTTTTGCTCTTCTTCTGGAAGAAACTGACTGCAGAGGTGATAGGGTCTACAAGGTATAAAACCCCGACGGTGCCACTACGACGCCATCAGTAATAAAATTAAAAAATTATGTAAAACAATAACAGTAGATCTGTTACAAATAATTGTTTCTACTTTTGGCACAAGGGCAGCAATTACCCAGTGTATTACTGGTACTTTATTTTATCGACCCGGTAAGGATGAAAGACAAAGTTTACCTCGGCGGGATTTAAACTCAGACCATAAAGAGTCGTAACTCTATGCTGGAAAGCATGGCGTCCGACCCTCTACCGATACTGCCAATTCCACCGCCCCTGTTACAAATAATGGTTTCTTATATAGACACAAGGCACAATTTTTTTTTTTTTGGGGGGGGTCGATTAAATCGACCCAGTGCATGACTGGTACTTTATTTTATCGACCCTGTAGGGATGAAAGGCAAAGTTAACCTCGGTGGGATTTGAACTCAGATCATAAAGGGCCGTAACTCTATGCTACAAAGCATGGCGTTCGACCCTCTACCGATACTGCCAATCAATGGTCTCATTTACAAATAATACAAACATTGCGTTTAAAATAATTTTATACAGTTTTACCATGATTCTCATTTTACAAAGTAACCACCATCATGAGTGTTATATTTCCCAGGCAACGCTAGGTATCCTTCCTAATTATTTTAACCTTCAAAGTGTTAAGACCTACAAGTTTGCAACAGCTGCCAGCTCAGTATGATGACTTCTAATATCAAATAGCTATTGAAGCAGTATATAATTCTCTGATAATATTCATGAATCAACCGTCTCACGATGAAACCATTTGGAGCTACTTAAAACTGTGTGAAATTAATTTCATTGAAATTAATAACAAGGTCACCAGATGTGTAAGTAAAGTGTGGGTGGTTGTGGGTGGTTGTGGGGTTAAAGAGTTCCGTCTATCAAATTCTACTCGCAAGGCATTAGTCAACTAAAATACATACTAGATACTATTCGTTAGGACTGAACCCAGAACCAACTGGTTGCGAAGCGAACTCCTTAACAACTCATCCATGCCTTGTATGTGTGTATGTATATATATATATATATATATATATATATATAAATTATATATATATATATATATATATATATATATATATATATATATATATATATATATATATATATATATATGGCATACGTTAAGACGGGCGTCTGGGAAAGTGAAAGTAAATTATTTGACAACAGTAAATTAAAAAAAAAATTTTTTTTTAATGAAAGTTACGATACACACGCAATTGTATGGATTTCTTAATATATATATATATGTGTGGGTGTGTATATGTGTGTATATATGTGTGTACACTGTGAATTTGTTTGTTTATTTACAACAGGTCTCTATAGTGATATGGTGTTAATTAGTATTGCGTGTGTGATTATTTTTTCTTTAGATAGACGTTAAACGATGATGATGACACAAACACATATATATATACAAACACACATATATATATACATACAGACACACATATATATACACACATATACACACCCACACATATATATATATTAAGAAATCCATACAATTGCGTGTGTATCGTAACTTTCATTGTAAAAAAATAAAAACAAACAAATTCACTGTTGTCATATAATTTACTTTCACTTTCGCAGACGTCCGTCTTAACGTATGCCTATATATATATATATATATATATATATATTTAATTTTAATATAGAAAGGCTTCTACAGGACTAGAACTGTTTCATTTGGGGGAAATCACCAGGAAGCTTCCTGATGATTTCTTCCGAATGAAACGGTTCTAGTCCTGTAGAAGCCTTTCTATATTAAATATTTATGCTCTGCTTTGTATTTTTTTACCTTATTTACTGTGGTTACCCCCGATTGAACCCGGGATAAACTTATATATATATATATATATATATATATATATATATATATATATATATATATATATATAAAATCAGGGTCTAGCAAATATAGAAAAAGTTTTAAATCGCTGTACTTACTATGTGTGCCTTTACCGCGGTTTCAAGTTCCAGAATAAACGGATAATCCAAGCGGACTTCGATTGAGAAGGGAACCATCTTCAGAGGGCTCTTCTCACTCGGAGAATATAAAATTCCCGAGTTCAAATCACAAACTGACGCCATACAAAACCATTCCCAGATGAGAGTGGATGATAGAAGAAATAATTCTGTCTGGTGCCGTGTGCAAAGACAAAAGGCAGGGTGGACAGGTCAATGTCCTGCCACTAGAAATAGCAGCAGTCCAAACGGCCAAGTTTTATCTCTACCTTAGGGGAGATTAGTAATAATAAAGTATGAATTCCTACGTGTAAAAAATACATATAGGGATACAAATATTATCCAACCATATGCCAATGTGGTTCCATGGCGGGTTAATAAATTAACAAGCTAGAACATATAAAATCAAGGTCTAGCAAACAAAGAAAAAGTTTTAAAATAAATTTTTAAAAATTCGCTGTACTTACTATATGTGCCTTTACCGCCGTTTCAAGTTCCAGAATAAACGGATAATCCAAGCGGACCTCCATTGAGAAGGGAACCATCTTCAGAAGGCTCTTCTCACTCGGAGAATATATATATATATATATATATATATATATATATATATATATATATATATAACGAAGGAAGTGTGGTAAGAAACCAGATGGACCATAACGCACCAGAGTACTCAATACTTAGGGTAGTAGAGTGGATAATAGGAAAATGTTCAAAATCCCGACGACAGAGCTCAAGCCGTTTCCACGGCTATTTCAGTCCAGAAATAGTCGTCGAAACGGCTTGAGCTCTGCCGTCGGGGTTTTGAACATATTCCTATATATATATATATATATATATATATATATATATATATATATATATATATATATATATATGTATATATAAATATATACATACATATATATATATATATATATATATATATATATATATTGTTATACTTTGGGAGGGTCATGTTGCCAATAAGAAACACACGCACCAGTTGCTTTCACTTCAATTTATTATAATAAATTTATAAATTTAGGAATTTATAAATTTCTGGTTGGTTGGTTGGTTCCACAACCAGATAGTTGTTTATATATATTGTCGCATGCGACAATATATATAAACAACTATCTGGTTGTGGAACCAACCAACCAGAAATTTATAAATTTATTATAATAAATTGAAGTGAAACAACTGGTGCGTGTGTTTCTTATTGGCAACATGACCCTCCCAAAGTATAACAATATCGGTTTCAACACACGATTTTAGATAAAGAATCTTGCTAAACAAATTCAGAAACGATATATATATATATATATATATATATATATATATATATATATATATATATATATATATATATATATATCTAAGGCGGGTAAAATTTCCGAGATCCATGGACGAGTTCTCTCCAGCGGTCTCTGTCCCTCATTATCGCTGCCATATCCTGCATCTCCAACAGACCAGTGTCTGTCCTTAGGGCATCAACATATGTTAACCTTGGTCTTCCTCTTCTAGTGTGTCCATGTAGGGGCTCCCAAAGGAGCACTGAGTGCAATGTCAACTCTGGATGTCGGTGAGCATGTCCAGCCAACCTCAGTCTCCTCTGTGTCACTTTTGAGCTGACTTTTGGGATGCTCCCATACAGCTCTGAGTTTTTCATCCTCAGTGTATACTGATTAATGTTCAGAGCCATCTTCAGCATTCTCGTGTAGCACCCATCCACCATCTGAGTGAGTCTCTTGGTCAGTGTCCAAGTCTCAGACCCATACAGCAGCACAGACTCCACTACAGCAATGAAGAGGCGGATTTTCAGGTCTCTACGAAGGTCCGACTTCCACACCGATCTCAAGCTGTGACACGCCGCCCAGGCCTTGCTCTTCCTCTCAACCACATCATCTTCCGTATTCCCAATCTTTGCTCCCAAATACAGGAAGTCCTCAACCAATTCCAGCGGCTTCCCGCCTACATTAGTGATCCCCTCTGGCTTCTCAACATTCTCTACCAGATATTTTGTTTTAGTCTCATTCATTCTCAGCCCCACACTCATCGACACAGTCTCAATAGTAATAATAATAAAACTGAATAATAATAAAATTGAATAATAATAATAATAAAATAGTAATAATAATAAAATTGAAGACTAAAATCCAAAGAGGGCTCGATAAGGAAAATATATATCAAATATATAAGAACCGAAGAGCAAATATTTATTAAAATAACAGATTAAAGTTTAAGCAAAGAATCGCTGCTTTCACCCTTAACGGGATCTTCTGAAACTAACAAAGTCAATCTGTAAACGCAGAACTGTATATTTCAAAAAACGTTGCAACCGGAGGAAGACAGGAAGACGATACTTTGGTTCGTGGAAACGTTCGCTGGCAAAGAACGGGAAAAAACGAATAATACGTCATTAATAGGAGCGGTGAAAAACAATTACGCGCAAAGACAGAACCAGGTTTATGGTATAAAAGAGGTCGTAGACTAA
This sequence comes from Eledone cirrhosa, assembly GCA_964016885.1. Lineage (NCBI taxonomy): Eukaryota > Metazoa > Mollusca > Cephalopoda > Octopoda > Eledonidae > Eledone > Eledone cirrhosa. Next base: position 32,253,273 of record OZ024742.1, on the reverse strand, counting down.
TGTTCTCTTAGGTGGTGCATAGAGGCGTTCTCTGGCAATGAACGAAAAAACGAAGATAATAAGTCATATGTGGAGCGTGGAGAACAATAGCACGCAAAGACAAAACCACGTAAATGGTATAGCAGAAGTTGTAGACTAAAATTCCCTTATTACGAAGCACTTTCCCCCTACACATAAATATAATTAAAACATTTTTTAATAGAAATACTATTAAAATTTCTTACTCTACGACTCCTAACCTTGCACATAACATCACAGCTTCAAATTTAGCTAAACTACCTAGCCGTAGGAACACGTGCAACCCTGTAGTTAGTACTAACTGTAATTGTAGGAATCGGGCTGATTGTCCCCTATCCCAGAAATGCCTCTCTAGTAACATTGTCTACAAATGTAAGGTTGTAACACCCACGTCCCGTAGGGCGTACATAGGGTTAACCGCCAATAGTTTCAAGCAGCGTCTTTACATGCATACCCATTCTTTTCGTTACCCTCTAAGAAGGAATATGACGTCACTTTCAGCTTATATCTGGAGTCTAAAAGACAACCACACCCAATATAAGTTACACTGGGAGATCCTAGCTAGGGCTAGATCGTATAACGGAAATAAAAGACCATGTGACCTCTGCGCCGCTGAGGCCCTGGAAATACTCTACGCCACAGACCACATCTTAAACAAAAAATCTGAGGCAATTTCGGCTTGTAAACATAAATTGCACAAAACTTTCCTGTATTACAGCCCCACGTTATACCCTAACGGATAGCACGATCTATACGTGGATATTTTACGTCTTGATGTGGGAGCTAAGTATATGTTTTGTTTATTCCTTTACTTATTTGCATAGGTAAGTATATATTACCCGTATGTTTTGTGAAGGTATGTATACCTTCTCGTACGTATATTTGACTGTTATGGCGTATAATTTTTACATATTCTGGTATTTAGGGTTTGGCTATGTGTATATGGGAGTTTTGCGTCTGCGTGAGTATGCAGGTTCGTACGTATGGTGGGTGTGTGTATATGTGTACTTCTTGTTTTAGTTGACTTACGTCTCCGAACATTCGTGTATTTATTTGTAGGTATGCGTGTGCGCTTGTTATATACGTATTTATTTACTTATATACGTTTATATAATTATTTATTTATTTGTACACAAGCACACACACACACACATATTTATATGTGCGTGGTTTTGTATACCTATGGTAAGGTTTTGCGTATGCTTGTGTATGTACGTATCTGTTTGCGTGTATGTATTTATTTGTTTCTATTATTTCTGTATTGTATTTATTTACTTTATTCTTAACTCTGTAGCGGAGATTCATTTGGTCTCCTAGTTAGAATTTTAGTCTACAACTTCTGCTATACCATTTACGTGGTTTTGTCTTTGCGTGCTATTGTTCTCCACGCTCCACATATGACTTATTATCTTCGTTTTTTCGTTCATTGCCAGAGAACGTCTCTATGCACCACCTAAGAGAACATTAGTCTACGACCTCTTTTATACCATAAACCTGGTTCTGTCTTTGCGCGTAATTGTTTTTCACCGCTCCTATTAATGACGTATTATTCGTTTTTTCCCGTTCTTTGCCAGCGAACGTTACCACGAACCAAAGTATCGTCTTCCTGTCTTCCTCCGGTTGCAACGTTTTTTGAAATATACAGTTCTGCGTTTACAGATTGACTTTGTTAGTTTCAGAAGATCCCGTTAAGGGTGAAAGCAGCGATTCTTTGCTTAAACTTTAATCTGTTATTTTAATAAATATATATATATATATATATATATATATATATATGTGTGTGTTGTGTGTGTGTATGACTTTTTGTACCTCTGTTTGTTGCTTACTTGAACTATATATATATATATATATATATATATATATATATATATATATATATATATATATATATATATATATATATATATATATATATATATATATATAGTTCAAGTCAGCAAGAAACAGAGGTACAAAAAGTCATACACACACACAACACACATGCGCACAAGGAGGTGCTGAAAAATTCCCGGCTTTAGGTAAAAAAAAATACAGGAGGATCAGTTAACTATGATTCTATTCAACATATTCTTCTCTCAGATTCACACACTTATTGCAGTGGTCCTTCGGGTTTTCTAACTAAGCCCTGTAAAAAGAACTCAGAAGGTTGCGCCTCCGACTATCCTTTCGCGTTAACCTTAAAGGCAGGATATTTTCAGCACCTCCTCGTATATATATATACATATGTATATATATATATATATATATATATATATATATATATATATATATATATATATATATATATATATATATATATATATATACGAGGAGGTGCTGAAAAGATCCTGGCTTTAAGGTTATCGCGAATAGTCCTTTGTTCTGTCCTACAGCATCTTTTTTTGTGTGTTGTGTTGCGTTCTTAGTTTGCGCATGCGTTACATCTAGGTATGTGTGTTTCAATTTATTTATTTATGTGTTTATTTACAAATTCAAAAACGAATATATATATAAAAGAAATAGGATTTCGCTTCAAGCATAGCTTTATACAATATGTATAAATATTTGGTATCTCCAAAGAAATAGGGCAGAAGCAAGGGGGACAACCGTCTATGCATTTCAGGCTTAACTGGCCTTCGTCAGGACGGTCCCTCCCATATATATATATATATATATATATATATATATATATATATATATATATATATATATATATATTGTCCAAATGAGTTTGTTTCCTGATGAGTTCGAAGCTCGAGATTTTATCCTTGATAGGATATTTCCGAAAGCGAACGAAACCCTAAGGGTAGAAACGTAATCCAGGTATGTGTATATGCATTTTTTCTTCTAACTTTAATTTTATACCTAATTGTGTATGGTTGACGGTATATTTAATCGATTTCCACGTGCTATTGAAATGTTGGGTAAATATTCTATAGCGGTTGATCGCGAATAAATTGCTGTCGTTTATTTATCTACTATTTCTTCATAGGTGCCTTTTAATCTTATAGCCTGGTTTAATTGATTTTTTTTGTGTGGTTGATTATGTTAATTGGGAGAGGAAATTGTGTATATATATTATCAAATGATTCTATGGACATACTTTATAGTATATATATATATAAATAAATATATATATATATATATATATATATATATATATATATATATATATATATATATATATTCACATATATATATATTCACATATATATATATATATATAAACAAAAGACGTAGAGAAGAGGAGAAAGAGAAGAAGGGGAATGAGAGGAGTGAGAGAGAGACGTAGATGGGGTGGGGGTAAGGGAGAGGGGTATGGAATGAAAAAATTTCTGTTGAGTTCAGTGAAAGCAGAGATGAGAATGAAGGTGTATGCGTGTATGTAGGAACAGGTATATGTGTGTGTGTGTGTGTGTGCACGTATGTGTGTACGTGTGTGTGCATGTGTGTATGTGTGTATGTGTGCGTGTGTTACATGAAACCGAAATGCGGTGTAAATACAATATAGCTATATATTGACAGGGAAGAAAATGCTCTCCACTTTAAACTTTCGTTGACAGCTTCTCATTATAACTTCAAAGCATTCGTTCATACAAGACCGGAACTCCCTACTTGTGTGCCACCGGAAGTAATCAAGGCTATTAAATAAGGCAGCATGCTATATGGTATTTTATCACTATTTCAGGTAGTCACGTGACTTAAACTACGCAAGACACACGGCACGAACATGACTAAACGGTGTATGGTGTATAAAGAGACACTCAACAAGCAACAATACCTAGATTATTAATACGCTTTGATAGTTCCTAGATATTTAAATGGTGGATGAGGAGTGAGGAGGGGGGATTATAGGTGATACTTTATCTCTTGCCAAAGTAGAAAATAATTAAGAATATTAACAAAAATTGTTTGCCAAAAATGGTAACTCCCGTTACCACCACCAAAAATGGTATCCCCACCACTTCCACCAAAAATTGCTTACCCCACATCCAGCCCCACCAAAATGGCAACTCCACCAGCACCACCACAATCAAAATGGCAGTCCCCACCACCACCATCATAAATGGTAGCCCCTCCCTCCACCACCACTATCTTTAATGTCTTGAGAGTTCTTCCGCATTTGTGTTTCACAGTGGGTTCCCGTAGTAAAAGTTTTTTTAGGAGGTTCGTTGCCTCTCCTAACATGACCTGCAAGTTGAAGACACCTGACACAGTTGGGAGTTTTAATAGGGTAGAGCATCAAATCAATCCTGGTACTTCACTGGTACTTCGTGGGGTAGAGGACAGTCGATTCAGTCCATCCCAGTACTTCACTACTATTTCAAGTGGGTCGCTGTCTTTCCGATTCTTTCGAAGGAATCAGCAGAGCGGGGAACAAGAGGGACCAAGGACTCCAGAGGTCTCGACGAAGACCAGTACAAAGAGGAAGCGGTTGGACAGGTCCTGGTTGTCTTTTATCTTAGCCTCTGTTTGAAATGAAATTTAGTAGACAGAATCCGTGTGATATATTTTGTAATTGAAAGGGTCAGCTTTGTCACTCACTGTGTCACACTGAATCTCCCTGAGAACTATGTTAAAGGTACACATGTCAGTGAAATACTCTGCCACACATTGATCTGTAGAATGCTCAGCCACTTACACGTTAACTGAAACAGTCATCAACGAAACGGACAGCGTTCCATTTACAAGTATGTTAAGTCATTGTGGAGGTACATGGCTTAGTGGTAAGAACATTAGGCTTGCAATCGGGAGGTTCTGAGTTCAATTCTCAGACCAGGTGAAGCGTTATACCCTTGATCAAGACACTTTATTTCACGTTGCTCCAGTTCACTCAACTGTAGAAATAAGTCGTGACGTCACTAGTATCTAGCTATGTCGGCCTTTACCTTTCTCTTGGATAAAATCATATATATATATATATATATATATATATATATATATATATATATATATATACTAGCAGCAGTACCCAGCGTTTCCTGGGTAGGTAAAATAATATCTGCTTTGATGAAAAGGTGTTGATCTTAGCGACTGCGAGTTTCTTGAAAATCGGTCGTAAGGTGTAGCAAATGGCGAAATGTTGAGTGAAATCGTATGAAATATGTGGGAGGTGGAAAAAATCGTATTTTGAAGAGTTAAACGGCTGCCACGCCGTCCCTGAACAAAAAATTCAAAGTGTAAAGCTACTATAAGATGTGCAATGATACGTTCTATCGTAGTATAACAATTGAACCAAATAAATTGATTTATGTGTGAGGTGGGGCCGAAGTTTCGAATTTGAACGAAATCGGTTGAAAAATGTGGGAGCTAGAGCCGAAAAGGCGGAAATTTGAGCGAAAAGGTGGTATTTTCGAATATTTAAGCGGCTGCCACGCCGTTACTGAACAAAAAATTCCAAAATGTAAAGCCACTTTAAGACGTGAAATAATCAGATCCAGTGGGAGCTAGACCCGAAAAAGTGGAAATTTGAGTCTAAAAGTGGTATTTTTGAATATTTAAGCGGGTGCCACGCCGTTACTGAACAAAAATCCAAAATATAAAGCCATTACAGAATGTGCAATGATAAATTCTATTTTGCTTTAAAATTTGAACGAAATCGGTGGCAAAATGTGGGAGCTAGAGCCAAAAATCTTATTTTTCGATACCTAAAAAAAGATTTTTATCTGCAGAATGACCCCGGAATAAAAAAAAAACGATACGCTGATATATAGAAAACACTCCCCGATGACTAATCTATGAGCCTGTAAAGTTTCATGAAAATCGGTCGTAAGATGTAGGCCCCTATAGGTAATACACAGACACACACACACACACACACACACACACACACACACACACACACACACACACACACATACTTAATTTAATATATATACAGATATACAGAGTGTCCCCCGCCAAAATGTATACACACTTCAACAGCATTCTAATAAATATTGCCTGTACAAAGTGCGTATACATTTTTTGTGTGTGTGTGTGTGTGTGTGTGTGCGTGTGTGTGTGTGTGTGTGTGTGTGTGTGTGTGTGTGTGTGTGTGCATTTATAAATATAGTTCAAGAAAACAACAAATAGGTACAAAAAGTCTTATTAGTTTCACGCTATATAAGGAAAAGGGGAAAGAAAGTTCGACGTGTCGGGGTTCGGCCCTTCTTCAGGAGTACAAAAGTAGAGACAGAATCACAAAGAATAGATACAGAAAATAAATAGTTGTCCAAGTAAAGAAAAAAAAAAATCGAAAATAACGAGAGTAAATAAGACAAACCATTAGGTCGTCTTGATAACAATTTTGGAACGCAGTGTGTGTGACGTCACTGGGGCACAGCTATATCGGCCATTACGTTTCCATTGGACAACATCGGTGACGTGGAGAGAGGAGACTGGTATGTTATGGGTGACAGCTGGTCTTCCACAAACAACCTTGCCTGATCTTGTGATCCGGAGTGGAAAGTTTTTAGGTGCAAATCTCTTTTAGATGACTGTAGGGAGTCTTTAACTCAACGAAGAGTCAAAGGAGAGCCTCTGCTTGGTCACTCGAGTGCTAGAAATACTTATACTGCAGCTTTCTACAAAATGACACGATGCATAAGACTAGAATGCTTTTGATCATAGCTCTGCTTGATCAGGGCTGACTTGGGGTTAAAGGAAAAAGAGCAAACACTACTTGGTCACATAGTTCAGTAATAGTAATGGTCGTGGTGGTGGTAAAGGTGGTGGCTGTAGTAGTAGTAGTAGTAGTAGTAGTAGTAGTAGTAACAGCAGCAGTATTAGTGGTAGTAGTAGTAGTAGTAGTAGTAGTAGTAGTAGCAGCAGTAGTCGTAGTGGCAGCAGTTGTAGTGGTGGTGGTTGTGATAGTAGTAGTAGTAGTAACGGTGGTGGTGGTGGTGGTGGTAGTAGTAGTAGTAGTTGTAGTGGTGGTGGTGGTTGTGATGGTAGTAGTAGTAGTAGTAGTAGTAGTAGTAGTAGTGGCAGCAGTTGTAGTGGTGGTGGTTGTGATAGTAGTAGTAGTAGTAGTAGTAGTAGTAGTAGTAGTAGTAGTAGTAGTAGTAGTAGTTGTTGTAGTGGTGGTAGTAGTAGTAGTAGTAGTAGTAGTAGTAGTAGTAGTAGTAGTAGTAGTAGTAGTAGTACGGCGGGGGTGTAATGAGAAACTGTTATTCATACAGTAAAGGATTGACAGCTGTGTGTGTAAAGTCTTTATATGGAGTTATTGTAAAGACACTAGAGAAAATATTAAGTGTGAATGGCTGCTCTGTGTGTGATGCCTTTTCATTATCTGAGGAGCTTGATGTAAATAAAGTACTAGCCAACAGTATACTCCGCATTGATTAGTTTAACGTACAGGTGAACCCTTGCTTGTGTTGTTCTAGCTGTTTGATGTAAGAAACAGCCTTCTTGAGAAATTAACGACTAAGCTAAGTGGATAAGAGTTCCACTGACACGTGTACTATTAACGCAATTTTCAGGGTGATTCAGCGTGACACAGGGTGTGACAAGGCCTTCTTCTTCTTCGCCCACTTATTCCTGAGAGAGTCGTGTGGGAAGAGTTTTCAAACACTCCTTCCAGCGGGTCCTGTCAGAAGCAACCGTCTCCAACTGATCCAGCTAGATCCCCAAGTGTGACCAGCTGATCTCATGGATGTTATTCAAGCATCTTGCTCGGCGTCTACCCCTGGGTCTCTTGCCGGTTGGTTTTGCCCGTAAAATCTGTCCAACGATTCTTTCCTGAGACATTCTAACCACATGCCCATAGTACCGGAGCTGTGATCTCTCAATTCGGAGTAGTAGCGGCTCTACCTGGAATAACTATCTCATCTCCAACTTACGTACTTCATCGAGTAACGTTACTCCAAAGACCCTTCGGAGAAACCCCATTTCGGCCGCTTTTATTCGCGATCTTTCAGTCATTCTTGACCATAGATTCTTGACCATAGGTAAGGGTTGGCATGAATATCGAATTGATGATAGCGAGTTTGGCTTTTACACCTATCTCCCTTCTTCTGATTAGTGAATGCTGAAGCTGGCGCACTACTGCACCAACTCCTGCAATTCTTGCACTTAATTTTGTCTCCTGCCTTCCATTACTCATGAACACGGCTCCGAGATACTTGAACCTCTCTATCTGCTTCAGTGGAACTCCGTTCACATGTAGAGTGCATTGCATAGGCTTCCTTGAGAGGACGAGTGTCTCAGTTTTCGCAGCACTGATTTTCATTCCAGCTATGCAGCAGCACTAGGCATCAAACCTATCAAGTGCAAGTCAAAGATCATCTTCTGTGACAAGGTCGTTTTTGTTTTTTTAATTATAGTTACAACACATTTTTTCCAGTTGTAGGAACGGGAGCAACATGAAATAAAGTGTCTTGCTCAAGGATACTACACAGCCAAGAATCGAACTCGCGGCCTTACGATTGTGTGCCAAAAGCTAATCATTAAGTCACGTGCCTTTACGCTATTGTGATATGTTGCATGCATGGTCCCGTAACTCCTAAAGGAGTCGTGGAGGCACCTTATTCAAATACGGTGTTTCTAGCTCATTTTAAAACCTGGCGGAGCCCATCTCATCTCCAGGTCTGAATACAACAGATTTCTCCAAGAAAAAAAATAGAGAGTGAGAGAGAGGAAGTGAGAAAGAGATATAGAGGAAGAATCGACCCTACTACTAGACTGGTCATTTATTTTTATCGACCTCGAGTGGATGAAAAGCAAAGTTGACCTCGGCGGGATTTGAAATAAAAAAACAGAGACTCGAAACGGATACCTCAAAACATTCAATCCGATGTTCCAACGACTCTGCCAATTACTTTGCCGTCTTACTTTGATACATAAATGATGTCAAAATGACCCACTCCCCATTGACTGACAACTGTTCAAACCTCCACATGGTTTCTCGATAATGTAGAAATAGCAGCAAAATCTCCATCGGAGCTTTTGTAGTGATTTTACCATCTTACAAAACGAAGGATACGTTAGACAATACAGTCTAGAAGAAAAGGATGAAAGTGATAACGACTGAAACATTTTAATCGTATAAAGACGGGGATGTTGATGTTTTCAAGAAACATTTCGATATTCTGCTGACCAAGATCCCAGATAAACCTACAGCATATGACGACGTTCAAATTAGGGTAGCAGCGACAAACTCGCTCTTACATCAATGACCAACTAGCTATAGAAAGTGTAGCGGCAATGGCGGTGCCCCAGTATGGCCTCAGCCATGTAACAGGTAAAAGAGATCTATTGAAACAGGTATGACCTTTTCTTTAACGGCTTGGAGAAGGGATTGCAATTCCCTTAACCCATATAAGAGTCCCATTGAGATTGGTATGAAAAAAAGAAGGATTTGTACTTACAGGGAGACCAGGTCCCGAATACTTTCAAAGCACTGGCCTCCTCTAAAAGTAACCAAGAGCCAGTCGGTAGTTTTAAACGTGACGGTTATGTAAGATGTTGACGAATGGAAATGATAGCAGCAACGATTGTCAAATTGAACAAGAGGAAACAGTTCAAAAGCGGAAACAGCCATAGAGTTGCTCAGTCTTATTGGCGTCATCGTTACTGCTGCGACAGCAATCGGTTAGATATTGTTGATTGCAGACAACGAAGATGAGCAGCAAGCAAGATGACCACTGCTAAATACCACCACCACCACAACAACAACAGTAGCAAGTGTTTAAAAATAAACTTACAAAAGAACATCTGACTGATAAAATGACAAGTCAGTCAATCATATTGGTGGCCTCCCCACAGCTCCGGCGGATAGAATGGAGAAGGCGTTTCCCCGAAGGACGGTGGATTGGCAGTATCGGTAGAGGGTCGGACACCATGCTTTGACACATAGAGTTACGGCCCTTGCCATTCTGAGTTCAAATCCCGCCGAGGTTAACTTTGCCTTTCATCCTTACGGGGTCGATAAAATAAAGTACCAGTAATACACTGGGATAATTGCTGGCCTTGTGCCAAAAGTAGAAACAATTATTTTCAATGTTTGACACAAAATAGTTTTCGTGTGAGCCATTCAGAGCCAAGGTAGAGATAAGATATTTTAAGCTAGATAAAAGACAAAGAAGATACCGTCAGATATTTTCATCCGGGGCTCTAACGCTTGGATTAATTTATCCTCGAGTCAATATGTCAGTTTTTATGTGGTTAAATGACCTGCTAGAAATAACAACCCAAAATCCTTCAAATTACACACTACTATATTTAAAAAAGAAAAGCACCAGTAATAAAACACCAGTAATGCACTGGTGTCGATTTAATCGACTTTCCCCTCCCCTAAAATTGTTGGCCTGTTCTCTATAGTAGAAACTATTATAACGAAAACGAAAGTGTTGATTCCAAAAATTATTTACGATGTTAAGTTAAAAGTTGTCTTAGCTCCACATCATACAAAATAAAAGTGACAGCACATAATTAAATTTCATATAATTATATTTATTTTCTTACAATTACATTTTTTAAACAGTCTGAAATTAAAATCATATCTAATATTTTATAATTTATTATTATGAAGTTACAATAAGTTGTTTAAAACATCCGTTATCTTTCAATTAGTTTTATGTCATTTATTATATTTTCCATCAATTTATCTTTTCAACCGATTTATGCTTTTCTAGACCTGCCAACCTCTAAAAACCCAAATGGAGAGTACCATGAAAAAAGGTGCCCCAAAACGGGGAGAAATGAGGCAAAATGGGGAGATTTTACATTATGAAAGCTATACCCATTTTCACAAGAGAAGACATCTCTCACCCACCCCAAAGTGGGTGGGAGATCTTCACGTCGGATGGGGAGAGTTGACAGGTCAGCTTTTCTACGAATATGTATTTCGACAGATACGTATTCGACTTTCGACACTCAAACCTTCTACGAACAAGTTTTCGGTAAACAGGATTACGATGAATATGCCCTTCAACGAATGTGCCCTTTAATTCTAATAGCTCTTATACCAGCTATTGTCTGGGGTTAAACAACAACTACATTGATAAAAGCGGTGAATTGGCAGAGTGGTAAGAACGTCGGATAGAATGTTTTGAGGTATTCGTTTAGGCTATCTGCTCTATCTGAGTTCAAATCTCGCTGGGGTCAACTTTGCCTTTTATCCTTTCGGGGTCGATAAAAAAGTACCAGTCATGTACTGGAGTCGAATCTTTCTTTATATCTTTTTCTAACTTCCATTCTCTCACTCTCTCTATCCTTCTCTGGAAGAAATCTGCTGTATTTAGACCTGGAGAGGAGATGGGCTCTGCCAGGTTTTAAATGTCCAAGAAACACCATATGCCACCAGGGCAACCCTACAACTTCTACAGAAGTTACGGGACCATATCATGTCATATTCCACTAAGGCAACCCTACGACTCCTACAGAAGTAACGGGATCATATCATGTCATATTCTACTAAGTCAACCCTACGACTTCTACAGAAGTAACGGGACCATATCATGTCATATTCCACTAAGTCAACCCTACGACTCCTACAGAAGTAACGGGACCATATCATGTCATATTCCACTAAGTCAACCCTACAACTCCTACAGAAGTAACGGGACCATATCATGTCATATTCCACTAAGTCAACCCTACGACTCCTACAGAAGTAACGGGACCATATCATGTCATATTCCACTAAGTCAACCCTACAACTCCTACAGAAGTAACGGGACCATATCATGTCATATTCCACTAAGTCAACCCTACAACTCCTACAGAAGTAACGGGAGCATATCATGTCATATTCCACTAAGTCAACCCTACGACTCCTACAGAAGTAACGGGACCATATCATGTCATATTCCACTAAGTCAACCCTACAACTCCTACAGAAGTAACGGGACCATATCATGTCATATTCCACTAAGTCAACCCTACAACTCCTACAGAAGTAACGGGACCATATCATGTCATATTCCACTAAGTCAACCCTACAACTCCTACAGAAGTAACGGGACCATATCATGTCATATTCCACTAAGTCAACCCTACAACTCCTACAGAAGTAACGGGACCATATCATGTCATATTCCACTAAGGCAACCCTACGACTCCTACAGAAGTAACGGGACCATATCATGTCATATTCCACTAAGGCAACCCTACGACTCCTACAGAAGTAACGGGACCATATCATGTCATATTCCACTAAGGCAACCCTACGACTCCTACAGAAGTAACGGGACCATATCATGTCATATCCCATTAAGTCAACCCTACGACTTCTACAGAAGTAACGGGACCATATCATGTCATATTCCAATAAGGCAACCCTACGACTTCTACAGAAGTAACGGGACCATATCATGTCATATTCCATTAAGTCAACCCTACGACTCCTACAGAAGTAACGGGACCATATCATGTCATATTCATTGATCTTGAAACGATGAAAGACATAAATGATCTCGCTGAGGTTTGAAGTAAGAACACAGAAATCTCGGAGCAAATACTGCAAATACCAAGGAAACCTCTATTTAAAAGAATCTTCTCACGTCCGCAGGCTTTTGAAATGTGTCTACGCATTATGCTCACAGACACACGTTACTACATTTGAGGACCACAGGTTTAGGACTAGTATTGTTATTGGTGTTGTTAGAAAAAAAAAAGACTATGCGGTGAGGAAAAGTCACCTGGTTAGTGGGTGAGTAGTGTGGTGAGTTTCAACATGCTTCATTCAAAACATCAGTAGTATTTTATCTTTTACCCAACAAGTAGTCCTTTGTTTTGATTGGTACATACAGTAACTGACCACCCCCTCAATATAAACTGTATATAGCTCAAACCACACACCTATATAGGAAGAGAAAACGGTCCTTACTTCCTAATGGTAACGTAATGGCGCTGTTCTGGCACACCTCATGTTTCGGCTGTTTAAAACATTGCGTAGCTCATTTTTCTCCATCTCTGAACACAGCAGATATCTTCCAGAGAAGGATAGAACACGAGAGAAAGTGTGTGTGTGTGATAAAGAGAAAGAGATAGATAGATGGAGAGAGGGAAGATAGAGAGAGAGAGAGAGACAGAGAGAGAGAGACAGAGTAATAATTTTATATATATATATATATGTGCGTGTGCGCGTGTATATATATATATATATATATATATGTGCGTGTGCGTGTGTATATACATATATATATATATATATATATATATATATATATATAGAGAGAGAGAGAGAGAAAGTGATAAAGACAGACATATATATATAGAAAGAAGAAGACCCAGTACTGAATTGGTACTTTAGGGACTTCAAAAGGAGTTTCTAGGTCACTTTTTAAACCTGGTAGGGCCCATCTCCTCTCCGGGTCTGAATACAGCAGATTTTTTCCAGAGAAGGAGAGAAAGTGAAAAATGGAAATGTGACAGAGATATAGAGGAAGAATCAACCCCCAGAACTAGACTGGTACTTTTTTTTATCGCCCTTGAATGGATGAAAAGCAAAGTTGACCTCGGCGGGATTTGAACCCTGACAGCAGAGAGACGAAACAAATACTACAAATCATTCTATTCAACATTTTAATGACTCTGCCAATTAGCCGCCATATTTCTATACAATCGAAACAATAAAACTAAAAACAACACTGCACATCACCAAGGTACACAGAGCTGTCTCAATAATCCTGTGACAAGGCAATAATAATTATTTCTAATATAGGTAGAAGACCAACAATACGTAGAGAGGGGAAAGTCAATTATATCGACGGGATTTGAACTCAGAGAGCCGAAACGAATATGACAAAGCATTCTATCCGACGCTCTAACGACTCTGCCAACTCTTACACTCCTATGTAAGCGGTAGAAACCTTTATCCACTCAAATATAGAGTTCCCCAGCTTTAAAATCACCAATTCTTCTTCTTTTTATTCTCTCTTGTCTCCCTTTCTGAAAATTGGAATTATCACTCCCGATTGCCATTGCTTATGTGCCTTTCCAGAGATCCCGGTCACCCGGCACACACGAGTCAGCCAGAGAACACCGTCTCTATTTAAGGCTTTTAACATCTCAGATCGGATATTATCTTCCTCAGAGGCCTTGCCACATTTGAGCTCTTTAATTGCTCGTGTGACCTCAGCCTCTGAGAGATTAGTCACCGCTCCCATCCCAGATACACCTCGTGCACATCAGATGCTGTTGTGATCGGGTTTACTCACTCAAATATTACAGTTCCCCCTTTAAGATTCCAAAGTTTGTTGCTTTTATAAAATCTTTTCTTTATCTCTTTATAAGTTGTTTGTTTTTCTCTCTCACGGGGGGCTTTTGAAGCTTTTTTTGGCACACAAGTATATATACCCACACACATTGCATACACACATGTATATATATATATATATATATATATATATATATATATATATATATATTGCATGCATATATAAACACACATATACATACACACACACACACACACACATATATATATATATTGCATGCATATATACATACATACATACATACATACATACATACATACATACATACACACACATAATCCATAACGCTTATATAGTTCCTTTTATTGTTTTTAGACAAAATGTTCTTCCCTGCCCCCACTCCCACCCTCGCTCCATCACACACACTCTCTCTCTCTCTCACTCTCTCCCCTCCATCTATCTATTTCTCCTCTCTCTCTCACTCCCCCTCCTCCATTTATTTATCCCTCCTCTCTTCCCCCTCTCTCTCTCTCTCTCTCTCATTCTTTCCCCTCCATCTATCTCTCCTCTCTCTTTCTCTCACCCCCCCTCCATCTATCTATCCCTCCTCTCTGCCTCCTCTCTCTCTCGCTCTCTCCCCTCTATCTATCCATCCCTCTCTCTCTCTCTCCCATCTCCCCCTCTCTCTCTCTGTTCCAATACTCTAAACAGACCACCACTGGTGGTTACACAACATCAGTGAAATTACTGAACCTTATCAAAGGCTGTCAAATATCTCTGTCAGCAGTTATTAGTGGAGAGAGAGAGGGGGGGGGGAGAGGGGAGAGAGAGAAAGAGGAGGGAGGAAGAGAGAGAGAAAAAGAGAGAGAGGGTGAGAGAGAGAGGATGAGAGGGAGAAGGTGTGTGTGTGAGAGAGGGAGAGAGAGACCAAATAGAACGCTAGAAATATATAATCAAAGTAGAATAGAAAAAACTGAGTAAAATATTTTATTCTAAAATATTTTCTTCAAACAAAAGTTTTCTTGTAAGTTGATGGAATAACAAGATGTAATCTATGTACTACTACTACTACTACTACTACTACTACTACTACTACTACCCCACTACTACTACTACTACTACTACTACTACTACTACTACTACCACTACCACAACCGCGCTGCTACTACTACTACTACTACTACTACTACTACTACTACTACTACTACCACAACCGCGCTACTACTACTACCCCACTACTACTACTACTACTACTACTACTACTACTACTACCACAACCGCGCTACTACTACTACTACTACTACTAATACTACTACTACTACTACTACTACTACCACAACCGCGCTGCTACTACTACTACTACTACTACTACTACTACTACTACTACTACTACTACTACCACCATATATGTATATATATGTATATATATGTTGTAATATAATGAAACGAAATTTCATTTCTCACTCTTAGTACTCATAAGGAAAGTATATACTTTCGAACGTTCAACTATCTGGCAGAAGGGTATACGGTGCTGATGATAGCTAACAAGCTTGAAACTAGTACATCGTTCCTGTGTCAGTGTTGAACAAAAAGGTGACGTGGTTGCCTTAACACCGTATGGCATAAATCAGGCTGTTCGCTTGTTTACAAACGGACAAAGCGAGCGTTATAATAAACGTTCGCTAAACTGATACGTACATATATATATGTGTACCTGTATGCATATATATATATATATATATATATATATATATATATATATATATATATATATATATATATATATATGTGTGTGTGTGCTACTGTACGTCTGTATACATATATGTATGTACGTATACATACATACTTACATGTATATATATGTATATATCACAACTACGGGTTAAGTAGCCTCACAAATCTCCAATCGGCCAAACGTGGTGAGTACGACTACATCCCTGATATAACTAAAACCAAACAACAAGTGGTGGAGGTCAACCAGGGAGGTGTTCCTCCTATAGGAGAGAAGTCCCTGGATGGGATGGTGGATGGGTGCTACACGAGAATGCTGAGGATGGCTCTGAACATTAATCAGTATACACTGAGGATGAAAAACTCAGAGCTGTACGGGAGCCTCCCAAAAGTCAGCTCAAGAGTGACACAGAGAAAACTGAGGTTAGCTGGACATGCTCACTGACATCCAGAGTTGACACTGCACCCAGTGCTCCTGTGGGAGCCCCTGCATGGACACACTGGAAGAGGAAGACCAAGGTTAACGTATGTTGATGCCCTAAGGACAGACACTGGTCTGTTGGAGACGCAGGACATGGCAGTGATAATGAGGGACAGAGACCGCTGGAGAGAACTCGTCCATGGATTTCGGGAATTTTACCCGCCTTAGATAGATAGATGTACGTATATACGCGTATATACGTATATATACTTGTATGTACACGTATATACGCGTACGTCAATACTCATCTTTTTCCATTTCTCCGAGAGTTCTTAACCCCACTATCAGGCTAAATAATTTTCCTTAATTTCTTTAGTCAAAATACGGCGATAGCTTACATTTATAATTTCAAACTCGCTCGCTGTTTCAAAAATATTCTTACATGTATATATATGTATCCCAACTATGGATTAAATAGTCTCACCAACCCGTAATTGGCCAAACGTGGTGAATATGGCTACACCCCTGAAAGTGTTGGAGGCCAACCACGGAAGGGGTTCCTACAATAGGAGTGAGAACGCCCTGGATTGGATTGGGTTGGTCTGTACTCATTACTGTGCTTTCTGTTTTACAATAAACCTGGCCTAATTACTTCAACTTTGGTATTTGTCATAACAACCAAAACTGTTGTAATCAATGGCAAACAGAACTTATGTTAAGCAACATTTAGAGTCAGATATATGTAGAGTGGATATGTGCCTCTGTGTGTGCGAGTATGTATGTATGTATATATGTATGCATGTATACATATTCATCTATGTATATATATATATAAACACACACACACACACACACACACACACACACACACACACACACAGACACACACACACACACACACACACACACACACACACACACACACACACACACACACACACACACTGTGTGAATTAGTCATTAATATAGGTGACCAATCACAAGAACAATATCGTAGTTGTTTCAGTGCCCCAGCTTCCAGTGAGCTTCCCTTAATCATAAGGAGAGGAATCAATTGACATGATACCAGACCTCATTTGATTACCGAGTGGGGGTGGAACTCGTCGAATTGGACCAGGGAAACAATGTTTCCATTCGTCTTTCCATTGCTGATACTATCTATCGGTCGCAACTCCAGGCAGAAAGAACAACGTGAAATAAAGTGTTTTACTCAAGGACATAATACATCGCCCAGTCCGGGTATCGAACTCACTACCTCACAATTCCGAATCCAATCCTCTAACCACTAAGCCACGCGTTTTCACAAGTGACCAGGGTTGTGGAAAGAGAGAAACTGACCTAAAACTTCAAGAAAATAACATAAAAAGAAGTAAGAACCTCTTCAGTATCCACTTGTCTTCGTACATGGAGAAGACAGATACGATTTTGGAATTTCAAACACTAGACAATAGGAACAGTGCCACGCACGTATCTCTCTATATAAACTACATTATGTAATAAATACTTTAACGACTTGAAATAGTGTCAAGATTTGTTTCACTGGTAGGCTTGATATGTACGAAGGTCGGCTGAAAAGTGTATAGGCTGACTCTAAAGGAGTGATGCTAGGGCTGTGAAATCTTGCATGCATTAATTTCAATTCTTCTTGTTAATTACTGCATTGTTTCTTTCCGGGGACTATGTTGAAAAATAAACCTCATTTGGTCATTCCACGAAGAACATTCAAAGTGGACAGTTAGCTATATGTTAGAAGCGAGAATCTTCTTGACAGCCAGCCAGCTATATGTTAGAAGCGAGAATATTCATGTCGGAGAGCTAGCTATATGTTAGAAGCAGGAATATTCATGACAGAGCTAGATATATGTTAGAAACGAAAATAATATTCAAGATGGACGACTAGCTATATTTTAGAAGCGAGAAAAACTTTCGCGGAAGATGGCTAGCTATATGTTAGGCGTAAAAACAATCTTTGTGACGAATGGATCGCTTGCTATATGTTAGAAGTGAGAAAAATATCAAAGACTGACAGCTAGATGCTAGAAGCAAAAACATTTCTCCAGCGGAAACCTGGTGCAGTCTGCGACTAACCCAGGCTCTGCTGCACTTCGGACCGAGGAGGGTAAACTCTCCAAATATAGATCGCTCTCCGACAGTTTTGCGATCGAGCCCATAACAGTGGAGATTTTTGGTGTGCTTGGCACCTCCCTACTCATCACCATCGGCACAGAGTTGGCTACCCGTAGGTGTGAGCCTTACGAGGTGGAATGGCTCTTCCAACGCGTCTCCCTCACCATTTTCAGGGGAAACGCCGCAGGGCGGCCAGCACGTGGGCCCCTATTTGCCTATAATATTGAGAGATGGGGAGAGCGAGAGAGACGAAGGCAGTGACTAAACCAGCATTGCCGAAGCCACTGTTGTTTCATTGTATCTTCCTCTTTCCTATCGCTTTTATGGACTCATTCCACTTTTAATTCCTCCTTCTTAACACTGAGTACTTTCAGAAGATCTCTATGACAATTATCAAGGTGAACGCACAACAAACACAAACATACGAACACAAACAGATACAGATATTACCAGTGTTGTTCTAGTTTTCTGCTGTTCAATTATGGGAATGCTACTTGTATAAATTACTGCCTCCGTTCCTCTCGCTCTCGCCATCTCTTACAAACGGAGACCCACGCGCTGGCCGCCCCGTGGCCCCGGAGGACAGAATAGAGTAGGCGTTTTCCTGGAGGATGGCGAGGGAGATGCGTTGGATGAGCCATTCCAGCTCGCGAGGCTCACATCTGCTGGTAGCCAACTCCTTCCCGATGGTAGACCAAAGACACCAGATGTCTCCACTGCTAAAGTGTTTATTTTGATGTGCAGTTGACCCTTGCTTGTGTAGTTCAAATTTTGTGCAACAAATTTACATTATCTGACAAATACAACATACGTTTAAATGTTAAATGATGGTTAAAAGACTAAAAAACACTCATAAAATGTTAAAACCAGTCATTATAAAATATCAAATGCCGAGTCATGTCACCTGCCTCAAAGATTTGTGCAGTTCTAAAATTTCCTGAAAATTAAACCTGAAACATACACAAACACTCAAATATGGCGTCATCCCTAGAATTAAACAACCAACATCCCAGTTAAGGCAGAGGGGACATTTAATATATATATATATATATATATATATATATATATATATATATATATATATATATATATATATATATATATATATATATATATATATATATTGTTTTTATAAATATGTAAATTTAAATTGCTGATGTTTTTTTCTGTCGGAGTTGATGGTGGTGCTTGTAGATGGTGGTGGTGATGATATTTATATTTTTGTTGTTGGTGGTGTGTGGTGGTGGTGGTAGTAGTAGTGGTGGTGGTGTTGATGGTGGTATTTATATTTTTGTTGTTGATAGTGAGTGATGGTGAGTGGTGGTGGTAGTAGTGGGGGTGCCGGTAATGGTATTTAGATTTTTGTTGTTGATAGGGGTGATGGTGTGTGGGAGTTGTAGTTATGGGGGTGGTATTTATATTTTTGTTGTTGATGGTGGCGATAGTGGTGGTGGTAATGGTGGTAGTGGTGGTGTGGTGGTGGTAGTGGTGTTAGTGGTAGTGATGGTGGTAGTGCTGGTAGTGGTGATGGTAGTGGTGTTAGTGGTGGTAGAGGAGCTGGTTGTGTTGTGTCCAGTTTTTAACAAAACAATGAGTCAGGCACCAAATTTAAAATTAAAAACAAACAATTTAATTAGAAAACGAAATAAAAAAAGTGAAGAAAAATTTAGAGTATGTAACTGTGTGTGTATGTTTGTGTGTGTGTATGTTTGTGTGTAGGGCCAGATTTAGACCTTGGTGGGCCCCTCATATAATACACACACACACACACATATATATATATATATATATATATATATATATGAATATATGTATAGTATATTTGGCAATATACCGTATGAGCATTGCCTTTGCCGAAAATTATAGAGGCTGAATCTTATAGAATCCCAGTAATAATCAGGAACTGATTATACAGAGCGATTGCCGGTCCAGCAAAAATAAAAAATTAAGATTGGTGCTCTGAAATAGCGATGTATACATGGATGTATGTATAGTATATTTGGCAATATACCGTATGTTTAATTAAAAACATTTTGAAGACCTTGCAGCGGCAATCGCTCTGTATAATCAGTTCCTGATTATTACTGGAATCCAGCCTCTATAAGGATCGCCAACAGCGTGAAACAGAATCTGTCGGCTTCTCTCCCTTCTTTTACCGAAAAAAGAAGTAAGTGACATAGTCAATACTTTAAAATGATAGCGCAAGGTCTTCAAAATGTTTTTAATTAAACATACGGCATATTGCCAAATATACTATACATACATCCATGTTTACATCGCTAT
>OZ024742.1:32220070-32225070 GCA_964016885.1 Eledone cirrhosa | reverse complement strand
GTAGTAGTGGTAGTAGTGGTGGTAGTGGTGGTGGTAGTAGTGGTGGTAGTGGTGGTGGTAGTAGTGGTTGTAGTGGTGGTTGTGGTAGTAGTAGTGGTAGTAGTGGTGGTAGTGGTGGTAGTGGTGGTGGTAGTAGTGGTGGTAGTGGTGGTGGTGGTAGTGGTGGTGGTAGTAGTGGTGGTAGTGGTGGTGGTGGTGGTGGTAGTAGTGGTGGTAGTGGTGGTGGTGGTAGTGGTGGTAGTAGTGCTGGTCCTTGTATGAATAAATAAATAGAAATGATCTAATGGAGAAATGAATAAAAATTTGAATAAAGGAATGGCTAAATGAATATTATTGATCGGGAAAGATCGATAAATTGCTAATAGTATAAAATACCAAAAATCACACACTGCCATCCATAAAATGATGACACATTATATAATTTAAGTGTGATTTGGTTGTTATTTCTAGCACGAACTCTGACAGTGGTTCACTTGTTGATTAGGCTTGTTGTTCCTTAGTCCTTGATGAGGTATTATCGATCTGTGATCTCTGAGTTTATATCCCGCCAAGGTCAACGTCTTTCCTCCTTTCGAAGGTCGATAAATAAAGTACGACCAGTATAGGGGTTGACTCTCTCTATCTCTCTTTCTCTCTCTTTCTCACTCTTCTCTCCCCCTCCTCTCGCTTTCTCGAAAAATCGGATGTATTCTGACCTTGAGAGGGGTGGAGTTAGTCAGGTTTAAAATGCTCAAGACATTTTAACCCTCTAGCCTTTACATTATTCTCTATATACTATTGGATGTTCATGGTAAACACTTTACCTCACATAATTATCTCATATAATATTGAAGATATGCGATTTTGATATTATTTATTTTGAGAACAATATCTTAACATCAGTATGAGAAGCTGGTTATAGCTGGTTTGAACAGAAAAAGGTGAGAGAATTTTGGCCGGATATGGACGGTTTGAATGCTAAAGGGTTAAACTCCAAGAGGCGCGTGACTTGGTGGTAAGGATGTTGGACTTAATATCAAAATACACAAACAAATTGGAATACATAGCAAACCCTCCAATTTTACATATCAAACTTAGCTTGGTGCAAGTAATTGGAACTGAAAAGTTATACATACAGGTATTATATTAAAAAATTCTAACAATCCTAAAACTAAAAGGTCCAGCTGACGGCACAGATGAATTGCTGCGGCCGTCGCTAATAGTGCAGGGTCCCCGGTAAAATTGCCCCTCATCCGGCCCTGAGCGCCAGCCTGATGAGCCTCCGGGCTCGAGACAGACCTTACATTTAAAAAAAAAATAGACATGCCGTGTCAGAACGGCTCCCTTACTATTACCATTACTATTTCAGAGAGTTCTTTCTTTTCCTGTGTATTGTACTCCCTTTACACACGCCTTGGTATGTTTGAAAGGAAATCAGAACTGTGTTAGTTCCCTTAAGTAGATTTAACGTAAATAGTGGCGCGAATGTTGATTTGCAGGCTTGCCTTCGATTTATTCCATTAACTTCGCTTTTTTCCCCTTCTTTCTTCCTGGATTGAGAAAAATATCTACCACTATGGTATAGGTACTTATTTAACCTTGTTGTCCCTCCATATCACTTGGCAGGCCACCATCTTGTTAACCTATGATCAAAGACGTTTCTGTAGTGACTGTCTTTCCGTTTTTCCCTGGCACAGTTAACTCAGGAATACATGACTCAATGTGTTTGACTTTAAGATAGTTGGGTGTTTTTTCTTCTTTTTGAGCGGGATTTAGCTGCTATCTCCATCAACCGATTAGTTGAGATTTTCTGGTTGGCCAAGTTCATGGATCCTTAACTCTCGGAATCGTAGGAGCACAGTCTTGACACACGGTATGACTTTGGACATTTAAAACCTGACGAAGCCCATCCCTCTCCAGGTCAATTTCTTCTTCTTCTTCTTCTTCTTCCTCTCTCTCTCTCTCTCTCTCTCTTGAGAGAGAGAGAGAGAGGACGAGAGAGCGAGTGAGAGAGAGAGATAATTTCTACCCTATGCTGGTACTTTATCCACCTCAAAAGGATGTTAAGTTGACTTCGGTGGGATTTGAACTCAGAGCGCAGTGAGCCAGAAAAAAACTGCGAGGATTTTATTTTTTATCCGACTCCCTAACGACTTTGCCATTTCATCACCTCTTGGCTGTCAAGAAAATACTTATTTTCGTTAGCTAAGTGTCTTGAGTATTTTAACTGACAGAATGTCTGTGAATAATAACAGACAAGTGTAGGACAATTAGCAGAGCGAGAGATGTGTTGGTCAGCGATAAAATATAATGTTGACAGTGTGATATGAAGATGAGAGTACGGGATATTATCTACTGGGTCATTCCACTTTAGAGAAACAACGAAAGTGATGTATATATATAGTGAAATATATATAGTGAATATATATAGTGGAATATATATAGTGAAATGGTGTGTATAGGGGCTAGGTGGTGTATATAGCAGTTAGGTGATATATATATAGGGTCTATGTGGTGTATATATAGTGAAATGGTGTGTATGGGGGCTAGGTGGTGTATATAGCAGTTAGGTGATATATATAGGGTCTATGTGGTGTATATATAGTGAAATGGTGTGTATAGGGGCTAGGTGGTGTATATAGGAGCTAGGTGGTGTATATAGGAGCTAGGTGGTGTATATATAGTGAAATGGTGTGTATAGGGGCTAGGTGGTGTATATAGGAGCTAGGTGGTGTATATAGGAGCTAGGTGGTGTATATAGGAGCTAGGTGGTGTATCTAGGAACGAAGTGATGTATATAGGAGATAGACGATCTCTCTCTCTCTCTCTCTCTCAGTGACTAGGTCGTGCTGGGTGAAGAGTAGTCACGGGCCTGACACAGAGTTCCTTTACACCAGATATAGAGAAGTATTGAGCAAGGGGGGAGATGTCTAGTGGGCAACAGTAACTACATAAACTACTCGATGAAAGGTTGTCATGCACATCTCCCCACCCCGTTCGTCCGCGCCCTACGGGGCCGGATTTATAGCAAGGAAGGCAGATTTAGAACCTGAAGGTCCTAGTGCATTTCAGGTTTGAGGCCCCTCTTACACAAAATATTTAAATATACACACACCACCAAGTTTACATTTTATGTATGTTTTAAAAATATTGTTCTGGTATGTCTAAAAGATAAAACCAAAAAACTCCAATCAGGAGAGAAAGTCTTTGGCTGCCCCAGGGAACATTTATCTAGGCTCACCCCCGTCGATAGAGCCCCTTGCTGGTGGGGTGCCTCCAAGTTCTAAATCCGGTTATGGCACCCTGCCTCTCCGACGTTTAGGACAACAGGTGTGGACAGAACAGAGAAAGAGTTACCCCCGGAGGGATATCAAGGGAGACGCGCATTTTTTCTTATTCTAATGAGGGATATGTTACTGAAGAAGAAGAAGAAGAAGAAGAAGAAGAAGAAGAAGAAGAAGAAGAAGAAGAAGAAAATAAATAAATAAACAAATAAAGAAAGAAAGAAAGAGAAGTAATTCTAAGATGTGAATCGTACACAGCAGAAAATAAGCTAATTTTCTGTATCAGCATGAAATATTACTTTAAAAAATATTCAGGCTTATCTTCGCTTACACACATACACACACACACATGCACACATACACACCCTCTCTGCCCCCTTCTCTCTTACACACATACACACATACACACACACCCTCTCTCTCTCTCTCACACACAGATACAAACACACACACACACCCTCCCTCTCTCTCCCCCTTCTCCCTCACATCCCCTCTCTCTCTCTCTCACACACACACACCCTCTCTCTCTCTCTCTCACACACCCTCTCTCCTCCTTCTCCCCCCTCTCTATCACCCCCGCGCTCTCTCTCCCTCCCTCTCTCCCACACACACATAGACACACACAGAGCTCCGTGTAATACTTAATAGTGAGAGTCATAAAAAGGTAATATCTGGTATATCTCTTTTACTCCACTTAACCACCAACTTCTCATATCTACTTAAAAGGCTGGTGATTTACATGTAATTAAGCAAATAACAGAATATACCCGTTTTATTATTTCTATTATTTATCAGACACTTCAAGGCGGTGGATTGGCAGAATCAGTAGAGCGTCGAACATGTTTGTGGTATATACTTACAGACCTTTTCATTTTTAGTTAAAAAATCCGCCGGAGTTAACTTTGCCTTTCATCCTTACGGAGTCGATTAAATAAAGTACCAGTAATACACTGGTTCAATTTAGTCGACTTTACCCTCAACATTGTTGGCTTTAAGGGCGATGGATTGACAGTATCGGTAGAGCGTCGAACAACATGCTCTGTGGTATAGGGTTACGGACCTTTTCGTTCTTAATTCAAAACCCGCCAAGGTTAACTTTGCCTTTCATCCTTATGGAGTCGATAAAATAAAGTACCAGTAATACACTGGGTCGATTTAATCGACTTTCCCCTCACTCAAAGTTGTTGGCCTCGTACTTAAATCAGAAACCATTATTAAATTATATTCTAAGGGCGGTGGAATAACAGTATCGGTAGAGCGTCGGAAAACATGCTTTGTGGTACAGAGTTACGTCCCTTTACATGGTCGATAAAATAAAGTACTCGTAGTACGTCGGTAGAGCACAGATAACATTTTTTGTGGAAATATAGTTACGGACCTTTTCGTTCTTAGTTCAAAATCCGCCGAGATTAGCTTTGACTTCTATCCTTACTGGGTCGATAAAATAAAGTACCAGTAATGTACTGGGTCGATTTAATCGTCTTGCCCCTCACTCAAAATTGTTGGCCTTGTACTTAAATCAGAAGCCCTTATTGGCAGAATTGGTAGAGCGTTGGACAATCGAAGTTGAAAATGCAATTGGAGTCGTTAAGGAGGTTTATTTACAATAGTATATGACTTTTCCGGTTTCACAAGTTTCATGCTTTTGAAAAGTTATGCAAGATTTGTGTGGCTTTGCCATCGTCTACCTCGCATCTAGCTGAGATTGCTACCAACACAGGTTAGTATGCATTACTA
>OZ024742.1:32197570-32212570 GCA_964016885.1 Eledone cirrhosa | reverse complement strand
GCTGACCGTTGAGGAATACCTGTAGATGCCGTAGCCTCAATGCGTGCCTACGCATCAACAGCCACGGCATACCCAGCCCTCCTTTCGAAGGGTGCTGGCAGCGGATGGATCTCCTCACCATGGGAGGCCGCTTCTTCCAGAGGAACTGGAAGAGCATGCGTTCCATGATGGTGAGCTTTTCCTTGGGGCAAGGCACGACGGTCAGGCGGTAGTAGATGACGGACGCTATGTAAGCGTTCGTCACCTCCGCCCGACCTTTCAGTGATAGTTTGCACTTGGCCCACTTCTGGGTCAGCGCAAACACCCTGCTCGTCACCTCGCCCCAATTCTTCTCCACCTGGAGGTCCGGTCCGAACCAGACCCCGAGCAGCTTCACCGGGCCCTCCGTCCACCGCCCGACGACACCGTCTAACGGCATCGGTTTGCCCCTCCACGTTCCGAGTTGCAAACCGACTGACTTGTCCTGGTTCAGCTTAGCCCCCGTCAGCCTTTCGTATTCCTCCAGTAGGGTGGCGATCGCCCCGATTTCCGAGGCGTCCGCCACCATTACTGTTACGTCGTCGGCATAGGCCGAGACCGCTTTGTGCAATCCCGGTTCCAGGGGTATGCCCCGCAGAAACTCCAACTTCCGCAGCAGTGGCTCGAGAGTCAATACGTACAGAAGGGAGGAGAGGGGGCACCCCTGTCTGATGGATCGGGTGATTTGAAACGGCTCCGAGAGGTAGCCGTTTACTTTAATCCTAGAGTAGATGTTGCCACTGTGCATGGCAGAAATCCAGCCCCTGAAAACGGGTCCGAAGCCCGCCGCCGCTAGCACCGCATCCAGGTAACCATGGTCGACCCTATCGAACGCCTTAGATTGATCCAAGTTGATCAGGGCCCCACCAAAGCCGGGTTCGTAGCCAACCCTCTCTATGATGTATCGCATGAGGTGGAGGTTGTCGTGAATGGACCTGGACGGGATAGCGCATGTCTGCGCGTCTCCCACCAAACCACCCACCACAAGCGCCAACCTCTTCGCCAACACCTTGGCCAAAATCTGTAACTCTGCATTCAGCAGAGTTATGGGCCTAAAGTTACTTAAGTCGTCCCCCTTGCTCTCGTCCTTCCTCACTAGCGTGACCACGCCCTTGGTCACAGAACAGGGAATTCTCCCGTTCTGTTGCCAGTTGCAATAGACAGCCTCGAGGAGTTCGGAGAACAAGACCGGCATAGCTAAATAAAGTTCGTATGGTAGACCATCGAGACCCGGAGATTTGCGTCTGCTGCATTGGCTGAGCGCTTCCCCGATTTCAGTGGCTGTGATTGGCCTTTCGCAGCACTCCGCTTCGCCGCTCGAAAGACGCGGTAGACCGTCGAGGTATGGACCGAAGTCCACATCCCCGTCCGGCCCCCCGCCCCCTCCGAACAGTCGAGCAAAGTGCCTTTGAAAGGCCTCGCACATCCGCTCAGGTTCAAGGATCACCCGTCCATCCTGGTCTCGCAAAGACCGAATGGTGGATTTAATCCCACTCTTGGCTTCTGTCACGCGGGCCCAGCTAACAGCTTTGGTCCCCTCGTTTCCTAAAGCACGTATTTTACTTCGGACAACGCAGCCTTCGTGTTTCGCGTCAAAGAACTGGCTCAACGCCGTTCTCGCCGCTAACACTCTGGCTACGTCTCCGCTCCTAATCGCCTCTTCTAGTTTATCTGTTAACTCCCTTTCCTTCCTATTTCTATTCGCCGCTAGTTCCTTACTGTAACCTATCGAACTTACTCTAATCTCTCTCTTTAGAGATACCCACCACCTACTGTTGACAATCGCTCCCGTCAACCGCATTTTAACTAAGCTACTAATCCGGTTCCTGTAATCTTTCTTTGCCGGCAAGGACAAGTTCATCTTCCAGTAACCGGGACCCTGTCTATGCGTTCTATCAAGGTTGACCACGCAGGTCACTAATTTGTGATCTGAATAGCCAACCATGATCAGTTCTGGACAACTAAATACGTCCCTATCCTTACTCCTAACCAAAAACCTATCTAGGTACGATCTAGATTGTCCACTGCGGTTTGCCCAGGTCCAGGTTGGCGCAGTTGGACAATCTAGTCGAAATCTATCGACCAGGTCGAATCGATCGAGTAACCCCTTGAGGCTGCTACACCCCCCTCTATCGGGACATGCCCCTGCATAGTCCCAACGCGCATCTAGGATTCCATTCCAGTCCCCCACTAAAAGCAGGGAACGCGACGTTCCTAGAAAAGTCTCCAGACGTTGGAAGAAGTCGGCTCTCTCCGCCCCGAAGGGAGCATAAAGACCGACCAGTCTGAAAGCCCCGCCTTCACCACCTCCGACGTCCAGCACCAGTAATCGACCCCCCGGGTCCGAGTGAACAATCTGTACGTCGAGAGTCAGACGTTTATCCAGCAGTACGGCAACTCCCCCCCCCGCCTCCGGGTTGACAGAGAGATGCGTGCATCTCAAAGTCATCGAAGGCGGGCGCCAGCTGTCTCACGCTGCTGATCCGACTCTCGCAAACAACCATCACATCTATACTTTGTGACCTGAGGTCACTTAGAAGCTTTGCTTGCTTCCAAGCTGAGCTCAGGCCACGCGCGTTCAAACAGCCAACTCTCAATTGATCTATTTTGGTGTTGAAAGTGAAGAAAGAAAAGCACTTACCTCTCCGGGTTGCGTAATTTCCATGGCATCAGGTGTGTTGGGTGGAGGGATGTTTTGTGGTGGTGTGGGGGTACACGTGTGTGGTGGGGTTGGGGTATTTGGAGTTGTGTCAGGGAGAGGGGCGGTTATGGGGAAATATTTCAAGAGGACGCGATTCAACGGTTTTAAACAGGGGGGGCTCACGTCCCGTCTAAATTGTTCTTTTAAGGAACGATAAAGGTCCAGAGGGACCTTTATCATTTTTAAATGGGTGAAGTTCTCTGTTGAGATAAAGTTTGGCCCTTCGGTCTGCACCATAGGGTTATTGTTTATTAATTTAACCAGTTTTTTGTTTTCTTTATTTATATATGTGTATTGCAACGTCTTTTTTTGTGATGCTGTCAATGTTTCGGAGAGGGGAGGCGCAGATTTATTTTTGTTTGTTGAGGGTGGGGTGTTTTTGATTGGAGTTGGTGTTTGTGTGTGGGTTATTTGTGGTGTGCTGGGTGTGTGTTTTCTTTTTTTTCTTTTAACTTGTCTGAAGGCTTCTCCTCCTTCTTCTTCAGAAGTTGGGGGAAACTCTTCAGCGCTAGGTGGGAGGGACGTGTTGTGTGGTTGTTTTTTTTTTGCGGGAGGGGTAGATTTGTTACTGTTTTTTTTATTATTTGTTTGGAATGGGTTTTGTGGTGGTGGTGGTGGTAATGTTTGTGTCGTGCTTGTGGTTGGTAATGGTGGTGGTGATGTTTGTGTTGTGGTTGGTGGTGGTGATTTTTGTGTCGTGCTTGTGTTTGGTGCTGGTGGTGGTGATGTTTGTGTTGTGTTTGTGGTTGGTGGTGTCTGTATTTTGTTTGCTGTGTGTGGTATTAGTGTATTTTTGGAGGTGGGTGGTGCTGGTGTACTGTTTGTGGTGGGTGTGGGCAATAGTCCTTTTTGGGGGATACGTTTCGGGCAGTTAGCCTTAACGTGTCCCCTTTCCATGCATAAATAGCATGCTGGTCTTCTCCCCTCTACAATTATGTCTATTGGGGTAAGGTCATCCAGCCAGATGCGATCCGGGATTTGTGCTATTCTTTCGGGCCTCATTTGGACTAGTATGTCGAGGCCCATTCCCAGGAACGCATCTCCAGTTGCCTTCCCCATTGACAGCATAGTGTCTTCGCCCATATCAATGAAGCCAGCAATAGCCCACCAGAAGTCCATTGTGGGCAGCATTGTTTTTACTTTTATTCTCTGTGTTCTTCTACCCATGTAGGAGGGATAGAAGCTATATGTTGTCGACGAGAGTGGGCTTAGGGAAAGCTGAACCGCCGTTTCTTTGTCTCTTGTTAGGACCGAAATGCTGCCATAGAGTCGGTCCTTTCGTATGAAGAGAATATTCTTCATATAGTCTTTTAGGACTAACTCTATTTCCATTTGGCTGGGCTGTGCTGGCTTTCTTGACTGGTTTAGTATAGTTCTGTATATAACTGTGTTTTCTGCTCTGGCTTTCTTGAATTCTGGGGGGGAGTTAATGGAAAACATTCCGTTCTCCCCCAAAACAATATGTTTCTTTGCTTCGGCCAGTTTTTCTCTGGCGGCAGTTAGGTCAATTGGTGTGTATGTAATGGATTGCTTTGTTTTCTGGGCGAAAGTTGCCCTGTCGTTATTTGTATTATTTTCTGTTTGTTTGTTTTCTGTTTGCTCATTTTCCTTAACATTTGTTTTTTCATTTTGTTTGTTTGTTTCAATGTCTAATTTTGTTGTAATTATTTTTTGTTCTTCAGACTTGGGGGGCGTGGCAGAGCTAATGGCAGACATGTCTGCCATCTTTTCCGCCATGCTGCCAAGAAAGAAATTTTTCGGCAAAAATAGATATTTATTTTACCCCCTAAAAAGGGGGTAAATGCAAAAATGTTTCCCTAAATAACAGGGGTTAGTGTTCCAAATGTGTTGCACTAAAAAATTTATCCGGTACTTACAATAGTAAGGGTAAATCCCGATGGAATAGCGGAGCCGATGCGAAGCGTGTCTTACTCTATCAAGATAGATAGATAGATAGATATAAGCTTAAAATTAAGAAAGCAAGAACGTGGGGGTGGGGTGGGGGGCTGTTTTCCTCATCAGTTGTCTACTGGGGTCTCGGATATTTCAACGCTTTAAAGACAATATATATATATATATATATATACACATAAATATATTGTTTTTAAGGCTGTATTTGAGTTGTCTCTATTTACAGAAATATTTATAGAAAGCAATAAGGAAATGAAGAATAGGAGAAAAAGGAAAGAAATAAAAGGAGGGAAGGGAAGAGGCGGAAGTAGCGACAGACCCTACACACCAGTCAGAGCTGGGATCGGCCAGCGAAACCCGCTACAGCAGCCACTCCACCTCACGGGGCTCCTTCCTTAGGCAGGTTATGTTTTATACAAGTAACTTAACCGATCTCCTTCAACATCCTTCGGAGAAACGCCTTCACTATTCTATCAACCGGGGCCTCGTGGCTGCTGGGCGGCCAACATGTGGCTCCACCACTCGCTCACTCTATTCTATCAACCGGGGCCTCGTGGCTGGTGGGCGGCCAACATGTGGCTCCACCATTCGCTCATAATAGCCTTTCCTTCACTATACGTTCGTCTACAGATACCTAGTTATCTAACGACACCAACAGTTGACTGATAAGATAACAAGTCGGTCAATCATATTGGTGGCCTCCCCACAGCCCCGGCGGACAGAATGGAAAAGGCGTTTACCCGGAGGACGGTAAGGGAGACGCGCTGGAAAAGCCATTCCAGCTCGCGAGGCTCACACGTGCTGCTGGCCAGCTCAGCGCCTATGGTGGTGAGTAGGGAGGTAGCCCTAGGGCGGAGGACACCAGAAGTCTCCACTGCCAAGAGTACAACCGCAAACCTGTCGGAGAGCGACCGGTACTTGAAGAGTTTCGCCTCCTCAGCCCCCCCCCCCCGCAGCAGTACCTGGGTTAGTCACAGACTGCACCAGGTGGCGGCTGCAGAAAGTGTCGCTGCAAGTGGCATCCCATACGAGGGGTTTGCCACTGCGGAACGGGAAGATGGTCATACCATCTGGCCTTTTGCCATCCTCTTCAGTCCAGCCCCACCGGCTCGAGCTGGGAAGGGAAGCCTGCAGCGGCGTCCGAGAGATGGGGAAAGCGAAAGAGACGGAGGCAGTGACTATACCAGCATTGCTGAATTTTGTAGACTTGACAAAGTTTCTTACATAAAACTATGATGGCAGTTTTTATAGATTGGCTAAACGTGAAAGCTAGTTTTGTTTTTCTTAATATATACACTCTGTTATAGCATAAACTTAGGATATAATAACTAATTGTTGGAGAGAGAGAGAGAGAGAGAGAGAGAGTGTGTGTGTGTGGGGGGGGGGGACAGACAGTGTGTGTGTGTGTGTATGTGTGTGTGTGTATACTCTAGGTCTGATTCCTGTCGATGTTAACATCAGTTTTCATCTTTTCAGTGTCAATAAACAATGTACCAGTAGAGTACCTCTGCCGTCGATTGTTCTATGTCTGACCCCCCTCTCTCTCTGTGTACATATATATAATACACACACACACACACACACATACACACACACACACACACACACACATATACATATATATACATATATATGTACATATATATATATATATATATATATATATATATATATATGAATAAATTTAGTCCTTCATCAGTGATCTTCCAACCATCATTGGTATTTCATCGCTTTAAAGACCATATACCTCCGGTTAGTGCGAGCAACGGCTAAAAAAAGTCGTTGGGACACGTAAATAAAGGGGACACGAGTGTAAACAAACAAAAATGGTGAAGCAACGAAAAGTGAGGAAGAAGGAGTCGAGTCCCAAATTTCTATGAATTTAAATTCGGTGAAATCGTGAACGAGAGAGAATAAAGACCATCAAACCTGGATGGAATGTGAGCAAGGAAGGAATTCCGTACAGGTCTAACGGGAGGAAGAAGGGATCTAGTCTGTGAATTCGGTGAACGTAAGTTCTGTGAAATCGTAGACGAGAGAGAGAGAAAAAAAGCGACCTGCCAGACCAAGGGTGCGAAAGAAAAGAATTACGCACAGGTCAAACGGGAAGAAGGAGGAGGAGGAGGAAGAGAGGTAGTAACAGAGAATGAGTGAGTGAAGGGTGAAGAAGAGGCTAACAGAGAGAGTGACTGCTAGAGAGGGTAAAGATACAGAGAAAGAGGAAGCAGTAAGAACGAAATAGACGGGTATATATATGTATATATATATATATGTACATATATATATATATATATGTACATATATATATATATTTGTGCGTGTGTTTACCACTCTGTCTCTCTTTATCTGTTTGTCTGCTTGCCTGCCTCTCTCTCTCTCTCTCTCTCTCTCTCTCTCTCTCTCTCTCCCTCTCCCTCCCTATATATATGTGTGTGTGTGTGTGTGTATGTGTGAGAGAGAATGTGTATAGTTTTATCCCTTTGCAGTGTTTTATCTAGTAGGTTCTTTAAGCTAGGGTACCAGTACCAGCACCAATGGGTGTTAGAAGAGGGGGGGGGGGAAACAAACTCGATATTTTCGTTTTGTTGCTGATATAAACAAGTTTTGGTTAATTCCAGTCTGACTGTAGAACCAATATGACACCAGATCCCTCTCACTGGCAAAATGTCAAACATCTCAATGTTAATTGAGTTAAATGTGACAGTAGCCAGACCAATAAATGGTTCCAGAGAAAAAATTATTTTATTCTTTTATTGGTTTTAATCATTAGTCAGTCAACGACCCCACCACATACTTCCCACCCCCACCAATATTTCACTAAGTTACTACATAGACACGTACATCTCTCTCTCTCTCTTGCTCTCCGAACTTGCTAGTTCCCGAAGAAGGACTTATGTCCGATACGTTCAAACCTTAGTAGTAGTAGTAGAAGTGATGATGATGATGGTGGTAGTAGTAGTAGTAGTAGTAGTAGTAGTAGTAGTAGTAGTAGAAGTGATGATGGTGGTGGTAGTAGTAGTAATAGTAATAGTAGTAATGATGATGGTGGTGGTGGTAGTAGTAGTAGTAGTAGTAGTAGTAATGATGATGGTGGTGGTGGTACTAGTAGTAGTAGTAGTAGTAGTAGTAGTAGTAATGATGATGGTGGTGGTGGTACTAGTAGTAGTAGTAGTAGTAGTAGTAGTAGTGATGATGATGGTGGTGGTAGTAGTAGTAGTAGTGATGATGATGGTGGTGGTGGTAGTAGTAGTAGTAGTAATGATGATGATGGTGGTAGTAGTAGTAGTAGTGATGATGATGGCGGTGGTGGTGGTAGTAGTAGTAGTTATAGTAGTAGTAGTGATGATGGCGGTGGTGGTGGTGGTAGTAGTAGTAGTAGTAGTAGTAGTAGTAGTAGTAGCGATGATGATGGTGGTGGTGGTACTAGTAGTAGTAGTAGTGGTAGTACCATCTGGGTGTATAATAAGAAGACAGGGGAATGCCAACGGGAAGGCCGTGTCTAATGGCCATTCTCCCACCCTAATGAACAAATTCCTCAGCCCTCATGAATTTTGACTGGTATCTGTCCTCATCACCCTCGGAGACAGATACCAGTCTTGCTCTGCCTTGTAAATCTTGGAGGCCTACGGTACCATAATCGTGATCAACACCACCTGTACTACACCACAATCACCACCTATACTACCACCACCTATACTACTACCACCACCTGTACTACTACTACTACCACCATCACCAAAATTACTACAAATATCACTACCCCCACTACCACCACCTGTACTACTACCACTACCACCACCCATACTACTACTACTACCACTACCACCACCTGTACTACCACCACAGTCACCACCTATACTACTACTACCACTACCACCACCTATAATACTATTACCACTACCACCACCTGTACTACTACCACTATCACCATTACCACAACCACTACCTATACTACCACCACCTGTACTACTACAACTGCCACCACCACCACTAGGTTTCGACAGCTAATTCCAGATATAGTCACACTCTACTATCCCAGGTATCGAGTACTCTGTGGAATAATGGTCCACCTAGTTTAATACTGGTTTAATCCTAACACACACACACACTCATATATATATACATATATATATATATATAAATACAATATCGGAGAAAGCTTTTTAGCGATACTCCGGCCAAATTCCAACTCCCTCAACAAACATTAGGAAATAAGTGATTATATTCCCAATTATGAGTTCGGGGTGCTAACTAAAAGTATTGCGTGGAAAATTATATATATATAGGGATTTAGTGATTTAATCCTGGTACCTGGTATGTATATAAGCATTTCTAACATTAATTTTTACCTAATTATGTATGGTTGACCGTATATTTAAATAATTTCCACGTGTGTTGAAATGTTGGTAAATATTCTATAGCGGTTGCACGCGAAGACGTCACAGTAGCGTATATATTTACTATTTCTTCATAGATGCCTGGTCTAATTGATTTTTTGTGTGGTTAATTATGCTCATTGGGAGTAGAGATGATGTATATATATTATCAAATAATTCTTTGGACATGCTTTACTCTATAATATATATATATATATATATATATATATATATATATATATATATATATGATAATAAGGGCGCTGCGGAGTTGCAAATGGGTTACATATGAAAAAAGTTTGTCCTTCATCAGTGATCTTCCAACTATCATAGGCATTTCATCGCTTTAAAGACCATATACCTCCGGTTGGTGCGAGCAACGGCTAAAAAAAGTCGTTGGGACACGTAAATAAAGGGGACGCGAGGGTAAACAAACAAAATGGTGAGGCAACAGAAAGTGAGGAAGAAGGAGACAAGTCCCAGATTTCTATGAATTTAAGTTCGGTGAAATCGTGAACGAGAGAATAAAGACCATCAAACCTGGTTGAAATGTGAGCACGGAAGGAATTTCGCACAGGTCTAACGGGAGGAAGAAGGGGTCTGGTCTGCGAATTCGGTAAACATAAGTTCTGTGAAATCGTAGACGAAAGAGAATATATATATAGGGTTTAGGATGGTGGTTAGGACGGAACAGGAGGAGAAAGGAATTTCCATCGTCAGCTGTAAATGTATCCCGAACCGATATATATATATATATATATATATATATATATATATATATATATATATATATATATATATATATCATAGATTGAGTTAGAAACTCAAAATAGTCTTTTACAATTAAATAGCTCAAAGAAGGGAATCTTTCTGAGCCGTGTAATACAATTGAATATATGAGAGGGATGAATACCGATACAAGTATACATGTGTTCGAATTACAAATGACCAAGTTAACTAGGTTGAAAAATACTAATTTAAAACAATATGGTTTGCCTGACTTGATTTAAAGTAATAAATCAATAAAAATAACAAACCTATATCGGGCAATAGCCTTTGATACCCGGACAGACCTAAATCTGTTTCGTAAGAATTATTAAGTGAAAGCCATAATCCCTGTGCTCTTCTGCGGGTATCCAGGAAAATTCGTACCTTTCACTTCAAAGGATCTAAGAAGACTGAACGATATGCTGATATAAACGCACATGTCGCAGTGCCTAGCGCGTCTCATACTCATGCCGCTAAAAAAAGAATATATATGTATATATATATATACACACGCACATACATATTATATGCACACACACACACACACACACACACACACACACACACACACACACACACACACACACACACACACACACACACACACTCATATATATATATATGTGTGTATATATATATATATATATATATATATATATATATATATATATATATATGCATATATATATACATACACATACATATTATATGCACGCACATATATATATATATATATAGAGAGAGAGAGGAGGGAGAAGGGGAGAGAGAGGGAGAGAGAAAGAGAGAGAGAGAGAGCAACTTCCACACACGTATACATACATAACACACACACACATACACATAATACTGGGTGTATGTATATATATATGTAAATGGTTCAACAAAAATTATATATATATATATATATATATATAACTTTTGTCTATCCCATTTACATATGTTTCAATATATAATATTTAATGAATGTTATGCTCAATTAAGTAGAAGATAAG
Organism: Eledone cirrhosa; assembly: GCA_964016885.1. NCBI lineage: Eukaryota > Metazoa > Mollusca > Cephalopoda > Octopoda > Eledonidae > Eledone > Eledone cirrhosa. The sequence goes on along the minus strand of OZ024742.1, from coordinate 32,201,804 downwards.
AAAACATTATAAAACGCTGTATATCATCAGAAAGATATTGACATAGAAAGAAACAGCCTTAAAATAACAATAAGGCCCACCAACAGTCGGTCAGTTCTAAGGATTCCTCTTTCCAGGTCAATGTATAATCTTTTAGTTTGTTTCTGATGATAATCACAGTTAAATAAAGTTTGTTTTTTTATTATCCTCTGCTAAACTCACACACACACACACACACACACACACACACACACACACACACACACACACACACACACACACACACACACACACACACACACACACACACACACACACACACACACACACACACACACACACACACATATATATATATATACTACATAAATTGGAAGTGGTCGGACGTTGTATATTTAAGTAAGTAGGTGTAGTCGGATAAACGTCGAAACAGCTTGGTGGAATGCAGCGAAAATTTACACAGTTATGCAGAATGAGCCGAGGAGGCGTTGGGTCGACTTTTAGGGTACAAGCTTCCATGGTTACGGAGAAAATCGATGAAACAGGAATTTCCCATTCAAATTGAACTGAGAGTAATCTGTGAACGCAGAAGTAAATATTTCGAGAAACGTTTCAACCGAACGAAAACAGGAAGACGATATTTTGGTTCGTGAAGACGTTCCCTGGCAATGAACGAAAAAAAAAAGCGAGGATAATACGTCGTTATGTGGAGCGTGAAGAACAATTTCATGCAAAGACAAGACCAAGTTTATGGTATAAATGGAGTCGTTAGACTAATATTCTATTTAACATAACAGAATGATTTCCAGCCCCGGAGTTTAAGAATGATGTAAATAAAATTGAAAACGAAAATGACAGAGGTTATTAAAATAGTAAAAGTAAATAGTGAAGATTTAGGCCAGTACATACGTATGCCCCGACGGACATACACATACATACGCACACACAAATACATACCCCCCCCACACACAGAAACACACACACACAAACACACACACACACACACGAGCGCGTGCGTGTATAAACCTTATGCATTTCTACAGTATTTTCACCAAACTTAAGACATAGGTTACTTATGTACTCCGGATGGTCATAGGCACTTTCATTTTTACAGATATTGATTATAGGGCCTCCCGGCAGATAACCCCTTTAACCACTTTCTTGGAGTCGACTGAAGCACTGCAGTGCAATGCAACAAAACGTCATAACTTCTGGAGTTCGCAACCGATTTTCACAAAACTTGACACATGGGCTACGTTTGTCCTTAGAATCTTAGTCTACGACTTCAGTTATACCATTTACGTGGTTTTGTCTTTGCGTGCAATTGTTTTCCACGCTTCACATATGACGTATTATCTTCGTTTTTTCCGTTCATTGCCAGAGAACGTCTCTATGAACCACCTAAGAGAATATTAGTCTACGATTTCTTTTATACCATAAACGTGGTTCTGTCTTTGCGTGTAATTGTTTTTCACCGCTCCAAATAATGACGTATTATATTCGTTTTTTCCCGTTCTTTGCCAGGGAACGTTTCCACGAACCAAAGTATCGTCTTCCTGTCTTCCTCCGGTTGCAACGTTTTTTGAAATATTCACTTCTGCGTTTACAGATTGACTTTGTTAGTTTCAGAAGATCCCGTTAAGGGTGAAAGCAGCGATCCTTTGCTTAAACTTTAATCTGTTATTTTAATAAATATTTGCTCTAGGGTTCTTATATATTTGATATATATTTATCCTTATCGAGCCCTCTTTGGATTTTAGTCTTCAAATTTATTATTATTATTACTATATATATATATATATATATATATATATATATATATATATATATATATATATATATATATATATATATATATATATATATATATAGACTATATAGAGTATTTGTAGTTTTTCAAAATTGAACGATGAGTATTTAAACTTTATTTTATTCTGAGTTAAGACTCTATTCGTTTTTTCCCTGGATTTCACAAAATCTGTGGATGAAATCTCTGTCTTGATTTTTTTTTAATTGAGTTTGAATTATTTTCCCACATCTTACGTTAATTATTTTCCATTTTGACGTTATAGTCACTTACATATTATGAAATACTGTTGGCTTCTAGCTCACACTAATTTCTATATTTTCATATATATATATATATAATGAACGAGATGAGGTAAGGAACCAGATGGACCATAACGCAGACGGCAGAGCTCAAGCAGTTTCGACGGCTATTTCTGGAGTCCAGAAGTACCTGTCGAAACGGCTTTAGCTCTGCCGTCAGGGTTAAACATTTTCATACATATATATATATATATATATATATATATATATATATATATACACACACGTATATCGCCAGTCGATCGACTTTCGTCAAATCGGACCGAGGAAACAATGTTTCCATGGGTCTTTCCAATTGCTAATACTATTTATTGGTCGCAACCCCAGGTAGAAGGAGCAATGTGAAATAAAGTGTCTTGCTCAAGGACATTTTATTTCACGTTGCTCCTTCTACCTGATATATATATATATATATATATATATATATATATATATATATATATATATATATATATATATATATATATATATATATATATATATATATATATATATATATATATATATATATATATATATATATATATATATATATATATAGAGTTAAGGTAAATATTGATGCAATTCAATTCTAGCACTCAACGTACTTATTCCACATAGAGGTGCCGGAGTAAATATCTAATAAGAAAAAGCGAAATACTTTCCGATGTTAAAGTCCTTTAATAATAATGATGTGATACATATTTCAATGGCGACAGTGGCCACACTGTTCCGTGCGCCAGAGCCACGACATCGTCAGACAGCTTGTTACATAATAAGGTTATGTTTCCGAGGCAATCCAAATTGAGTCGACATGGGAACGGACGAAGCGTGTGCTCTTGGGTTCTTCGCTCAATTTGGATTGCCTCGTAAACATAACCTTATTATGTAACAAGCTGTCTGACGATGTCGTGGCTCTGGCGCTCGGAACAGTGTGGCCACTGTCGCCATTGAAATATGTATCACAGCATTATCATTAAAGGACTTTTATATATATATAACGAAGGAGTTGTGGTAAGGAACCAGATGGACCATAACGCACCAGAGTACTCAATACTTAGAGTAGTAGAGTGGGTAATAGGAAAAAGTATGACCCCGTCGGCAGAGCTCAAGCCGTTTCGACGGCTATTTCTGGACTGAAATAGCCGCCGAAACGGCTTGAGCTCTGCCGTCGGGGTCATACTTTCTCCTCTCTCTCTCTCTCTCTCTCTCTCTCTCTCTCTCTCTCTCTCTCTCTCTCTCTCTCTCTCTCTATATATATATATATATATATATATATATATATATATATATATATATATATATATATATATATAAATATGAAAACATGGCGTGCTGCGTGGTTGCAAATGGGTTACATATGAATAAATTTAGTCCTTCATCAGTGATCTTCCAACCTTCATTGGTATTTCATCGCTTTAAAGACCATATACCTCTGGTTGGTGCGAGCAACGGCTAAAGAAAGTCGTTGGGACACGTAAATAGGGGGAACGAGCGAGACAGTAAACAATCAAAGATGGTAATGCAACGAAAAGTGAGGAAGAAGGAGTCAAGTCCCTGAAATCGATAAACATAAGTTCTGTGAAATCGTAGACGAGAGAGAATAAAGACCATCCGACCTGGTCGAAGTGTGCGTGAGGAAAGAATCTCGCACAGGTCAAACGGGAGGAAGTAGGAGAGGGAGTAGCAGACAGTGAGTGAGTAAAAGTGTGAGGAAGAGGCTAACAAAGAGAGTGACTGTTAGAGGGGGTAAAATGAATTTAAAAGTCGCTGGAATAATCACAAATGCTCTTTCCAAAGATTTGATAAAAAATCTTCAACTTCTCTTTCCAACCTGATATGGAACTTAAAATGCAAGAATATGGACTATTCTTTAACTTGGAAAATAGTTTCGAAAGCATCTGCATACTGAAACACAACTTTATCTACATTTTGCAAATTGTGTGTTGAGGAAATTTTTTACATACTTAAATGTAAGAACTCTATTAATATAAGGACGAATTTATTTAGTTCTTGTAGACATCGCCTGAATTCAACATTTAGAACTATATATAAATTATAATTACACTTATAATATTTCCACTTATTTCCATAACAATCTTATCCCTTTGGTTTTAATATATTGATATCTCTAAATCATATCTATAACATTTGCTATAATTTCACT
>OZ024742.1:32139598-32172098 GCA_964016885.1 Eledone cirrhosa | reverse complement strand
TATACGTACATTATAATTTTTTTTTTCTTTTCACTCTCCGATGATAACTTATCTGACTTTAATAGAAAGTGTTCCTAGACCATGTGACACCCATGATACCTGCCATACTTGCCATACCACAGTCGTGCCTCAGATTTACAACAGACATTAACATTGCTAATTATTAGTAGGACAAAATTCTTTATTTGCAATAATTGTTCCGACTCTCTGTACTGTGATTTCAAATCCTGTAAACATTAATTCTTCAAATGATCTTTCATCATTTGAGTATCGTTAAAAAATGAATCCAGTGTTGTCGGAATTGTTAGAACATGGAACGAAATGTCTTGACAATATTCGTTCCGACTTTTAGCATTCTGAATGTTTAAACCCCATCTCGGCCTTATATGTGTATTAAACTCAATCCAGCACCCGTTTTAACACCAACATGTGGCCCTCAGGTTCCTTTAACAAGTGTTAAGACTGTGTTGTCTAGTTTAAGGATAACTCCCTCCTTACATCCCTCCCACAAGTCTCAGAGGCCCCTAAAATGTGTCATGGGCACTTCCGTTGCGTTCCAGACTAAACAATCCCCTTCCTCCTCCCCCCAAAAGATCCACTGATTCTAGTTTCCCAGATAGTCATATCGTAGTTATAGCTAGGTGAGAGTTATAAATCTATATCTTGATAATGTAACCACAAAATTGTATACAAGATAGACAGAAAACCTGACACGACCTCTTCATATACATATTTTCACACGTTTTAATAAACACACACACACACACGTTTTAATAAACACACACACACACATTTTCACACGTTTTAATAAACACACACACACGTTTTAATAAACACACACACACACAATTTCACACGTTTTAATAAACACACGCACACACACACGTTTTAACAAACACAAACACACATATTTTCATACGTTTTAATAAACACACATTTTCACACATTTTAATAACACGCGCACACACATATACATATACATTGAAACATTTCAATAATCACACGGGTACACACACACATGTATTCACACGTTTCCATAAACACACACACGCGCTTACACACGTTTCAATAAACACACACACACACACGCTCACATATTTTCACGTTTCCATAAACACACACACACGCTTTCACACGTTTCCATAAACACACACACACACACACGCACACATATTTTCACACGTTTCTATAAACACACACACACAAACACACACACACATATACACACACACATATACACATGCCAACATTGAATTATAAATATTATTATAAATTCTCTTATAACGGAAGTCATTTTTTACAGATTCACATTTTTATATTTATTTATTACTCTTAACTTTCACAGTTAAAAACACTTGGCTGTGAGTGTGAGTGTTGGTGGCTGTGAGTGAGAGTGTTGGTGGCTGTGAGTGTGAGTGTTGGTGGTTGTGAGTGTGAGTGTTGGTGGCTGTGAGTGTGAGTGTTGGTGGCTGTGAGTGTAAGTGTTGTTGGCTATGAGTGTGAGTGTTGGTGGCTGTGAGTGTAAGTGTTGTTGGCTGTGAGTGTGAGTGTTGGTGGCTGTGAGTGTGAGTGTTGGTGGCTGTGAGTGTAAGTGTTGTTGGCTGTGAGTGTGAGTGTTGGTGGCTGTGAGTGTGAGTGTTGGTGGCTGTGAGTGTAAGTGTTGTTGGCTGTGAGTGTGAGTGTTGGTGGCTGTGAGTATGAGTGTTGGTGGCTGTGAGTGTGAGTGTTGGTGGCTGTGAGTATGAGTGTTGGTGGCTATGAGTGTGAGTGTTGTTGGCTGTGAGTGTGAGTGTTGGCGGCTGTGAGTATAAGTGTTGGTGGCTATGAGTGTGAGTGTTGGTAGCTGTGAGTGTGAGTGTTGGTGGCTGTGAGTGTGAGCGTGTGTTACCTGTCGATAAATAAAGTAGCAGTCCAGGGCTGATGGAATGGCAGAATTGACCGAGCATAAAGCCCTTGCAGTATTCCATCTCTTGACAGAGGTCACATTACGTTGAGCAGCCATTCTTGGTAAACTAGATATGTGGCACGGTTTAACACCCTCACAGCCACCCACGCACAGTAAGAGAATATCTTCTATGATGGGCTACCCGTCGGTCTTGACTGACTAGATTCCTATTCCTGAAAATTGCTTGTAAGCAGCTGCGTATTCCACAGACACGTGTAGTCTTTAAACAATATTTCGGCTAAATTAGCGAGACAGTGTGAAGTGGGCTTGACCTTTTAACTATGGATATAATCCAGAGAGAGAGAGGGAGAGAGAGTGACAGGGAAATATATAGATAGATAGATAGATAGAGAGAGAGAGAGAGAGAGAGAGAGAGAGAGAGAGAGAGAGAGAGAAAGAGAAGAAAGAGAGAGAGATGGAAAGATAGATAGATAGATAGAGAGATAGAGAGAGAGAGAGAGAGAGATGGACAGAGAGACGAGGGAGAGAGGGAGACAGGGAAATATATATATATATATATATATATATATATATATATATATATATATATATATATATATATATATATATATATATATATATATATATATATATATATATATATATAATTCCTTCCTTGCTCACATTCCAACCAGGTTTGATGGTCTTTATTCTCTCTCGTTCACGATTTCACCGAATTTAAATTCATAGAAATTTGGCACTTGTCTCCTTCTTCCTCACTTTCTGTTGCTTCACCATTTTGTTTGTTTACACTCGCGTCCCCTTTATTTACGTGTCCCAACAACTTTTTTTAGCCGTTGCTCGCACCAACCGGAGGTATATAGTCTTTAAAGCGATGAAATGCCTATGATGGTTGGAAGATCACTGATGAAGGACAAACTTTTTTCATATTTAACCCATTTGCAACTCCGCAGCGCCCTTATTATCATATATATATATATATATATATATATATATATATATATATATATATATATTTCGTTTCTGAATTTGTTTAGCAAGATTCTTTATCTGAAATCGTGTGTTGAAACCGATATTGTTATACTTTGGGAGGGTCATGTTGCCAATAAGAAACACACGCACCAGTTGTTTCACTTCAATTTAATTTAATATATATTTATAAATTTACAAATTTATAAATTTCTGGTTGGTTGGTTGGTTCCACAACCAGATAGTTGTTTATATATATATAGTCATAGTTCTTTCGTCACACACTCTGTGACCTCTTCAGTGACTGGGGATTTCTTTCTTCGTTTCTGTGCCTTTCCTTTCTTCTATCCTACGCCATTTTGTTTGTGTGTGGGTTGCGTGCTCAGTTTGCGCATGCGCCACATCCGGGTGTCTGTGTGTGTTTGTGTTCATTTTTCTATTTTTCTATTTATATTTGTTTGTTTATTTATTTATTTATTGTTGGTTGGTTGTTTGTTCTATGTGTGTGTGTGTTTTCATTTTGTCTTGTTTGTGTTTTCATTTTGTGTGTGTTTTCAATTGTAAGTTGTTTGTTCTATGTGTGTGTGTGTTTTCATTTTGTCCTTAATTGTAAGTTGTGATGTTGCTGTTCCACTCATATTTTCTATTTAATTTTGGTTTTAATTCTTTTATGCTTACTGCCTCTGTAATTTGCCTAAACATTGCGTCTTTCTTGTGTGTGGATTCTATTTTTATTTCTATGCTCTCTAATTTACCCCTGTGTTCTATCTTAGCATGTTGGTAGAGCACAGATGATTCTTTACTATCTTGGAGGTCTCGCCAGTGTTCATTTATTCGTTCCCCTATACTACGAGCTGTCTCACCTATGTACACTATATTTTTGTTTCTACATTGTCCTTCAGTACATCTTATGCTATATACTACATTTCTAGTTTTACAGTTAATATGGGGGCTTATTTTACAGGTTATACATTTCTTATCTATACATGAGGGTCTTTGGAACGGGTATGTCTTGCTAATAAGTGTTTTTACGGAGGTACCAGGTCTTTCTACTATCTTAATATTGAGATTATGTTTCTTTAGGGCCCTTCTAAATTTGTAGGCTAGTTCGCCTCTAGGGGTTGTATTGATGAACATTACACTCTGGTATTTATTGCTATCATACCATGAGTTTATTCTATTGGCCTTGTTCTTAGTTCTTTCTATTCTATTCCAAAATTTGCTCCTATACAAGGGGCAGGTCCCATTTATGTCATTATTTACCATTTTTTCCCATTTGGTTCTGGCTCCTTTATACACTCTGATTCTATCTCTCTGATTGTAGCCAGAGAACTGCATACGGTGGATGAAGTGTTGTATGTGTCTCTCTAGTTCTTCGGGGTTGCACATGCGGGACACATTTCTCATCACCCGTACCAAATCCGCAATCAGTATGTTGATTTTGGTATGGTCCGAAATGGCCGAGTTTCGGTGGATCAGATGTTTGGAAGTCATGGGTTTGGCATAATGGGAATGGAGGATTTGTTTTTGGTTGTTAATAGTATCTAACCAGAGCTCTGTGTCTAGTACAGGTAATCGATGGTTGGGGTGTCTACTTGGGTAGTCTATAGTAACTCTAATGCTCTGGTGGATGGAGTTTGCTATTTGCTGGATGCTTTCCATTGTGTTTTTCTCTGGTTCCTGACTGTTCTTTAGTGGGGGTGTCTTAACTACGATGTTTATATCATCTACGTAGCGGGAGTACATTATCAGGGTTAAGCTGTCTTCTAATTGTTCATTAAGTTTTTGTTTAAGTCTACTGTCCCACCATACCATGAACAAGTTAGCTATGTCGCCTGCAATGCTAACACCAATGGCTGCTCCTTCCTCTTGGGCATATGTTTTACCATTAAATTTGAACATATGTTCCTTAAGGGTTAATTTTATGCTGGCCCCTACCGCATGTGCAATCATTTTCTTCAGTTCATCGTGGTTTTCGGGTGTCCGTATGGCTCTGGTCCACCCGTTCCATCTATCTGTGTGGGTTTTCTTGGCCATTGAGGTAATGGTAGGTGGTCTGCCTCTTGCTGGTCTTGTAGGGCACAGGTTGCTAAGGTCATAAGTGTCTAGGTAACTATTACTATGGGTAAGCTTAAGTAGAAGTCCCAGCTCACTGGTATCAATCCCACGGAACTCAACCTTGCTCTCGCTGATCATTTCGACGCATTTCTCCACAGCAAAATCCACGTCAATAGATGGATACAGGGACACAACATCCATACTGCCTATTATGCAGTTTGTTAGGTCCCCAGATCGGTTACCCGCGCCGATTCTGCTGAGGAGGTCCTCCGTGCTGTCACACACATCTGGGGACATCTCAATGATGGGGCGTATGATCAGGGAGAGGAAGTAGGACAGTCTGTAGTTACTAGCAATGTTAGCCCCACAGACTGGCCGTGTTGGTGGTCCCGCGACAGGGTCCCAGCCCGTTTTATGGTCTTTTCGAAGCCCATACAACGCCGGCACGTCATTGTTCCAGGCCTGGAAGTTGTTGGCAGTCCTTTTGTTGGGCTGCATTATATTTGTCCACATCACCATATGGGCATTGAGGGTTTTTTTCTCTATCCTCATGCTCCTGTGGTGTTACCTCTCTTGTGTTAGTGATGTGGGGTTGCATTGCCTGGATGTAGTTTGGCAGGCTGTCAACCGACATTCTGCCAGACTTGTCTGTTGGAAAGCATGCTATCTCTCCATTACGTGAGCGCTGCATGAGCTTACGCAAGCCATTTGCAGATTCTTCTCCCAGTTGCTGGGCCTCTATTCTATTATGCTTCTTGCTATACTGTTCTATAATATTTCTAAGTTCGGATTTAGCTATACTAAATTGTGCTTCTGTTTGTTCATCGACCTGCGACGGCAACTGCGTGCGTTTGTTAAATGGCAAAGTCGTGGCGTGGACTCGTCGTAGGTCGAATGATTTATCGGAGGGGTTATAAAACGGAGAGTTCCAGGCTGCTGCTTTATGTGTACTAGTGCTATTGTTAGTTGTGTTGTTTCTATTTCCACCAACAGCAGCAGCCTCAGCTTCATGGTTGTTTCTATGTCTCTCATAATTACTCCTGTCTCTTTCCACTGGCTCAATGTTGTTATCTACCCTATTTTGTGTGTCTGTGTGTTCGTCTTGGTTATTCTCTTTGTCCTTAGTCTCCCTTCTCCTTTTAATCCTATTACTTTCTCTTATTTCTCTGATTTCTGTGCTACTGTCATTACTTGTTTTCTGTGTCTGTGTGTTTGTTAAGATTGTAGTGGTGGTGAGAGGCATTGAATGTGTGTGTGTTGTTGTTGTTGATGTGTGTTGTTGTTGATGTGTGTTGTTGTCTCCGTGTGTGTGTGTGTTATCGTTGTTGTGTGTGTTGTTATTGTTGTTTGTGTTTGCGTGTCTGTTGTTGTTGTATCTGGGTATGTTGCTGTTGTTGTTGTTGTTGATGTGTGTGTTGTTGTTATTGTTGTCTCCGTGTGTGTTGTTATTCTTGTTTGTGTCTGCGTGTCTGTTGTATCTGGGTATGTTGCTATTGTTGGTGTTGTATCTGGGTATGTTGCTATTGTTGTTGTTATTGTTGTTTGTGTCTGTGTGTCTGTTGTTGTTGGGATGTGTGTTGTATATGTGTGTGCGTATATTGTTGCTTTTGTTTTTGTTTTTGATGCTCCAGCGTAGTTTCGTAAATGATTTTTCTATTTCTGACAGACAACTAATCATATTTACCTTCTTGAATGTCGCAAATTTGGGTGGCAGACGTAACACAGACATTTCATTATTATCTATTTCCGTGTTTCCATAAATGTTGGTATTTTCATTGTTGAACTCTTCAGATAATGAGGTGTCGGCCATGTTGATACCGTCAATTTTGTCGGGATATCTATTGGTATACTCTATAGTATCCCGATTTAGCTTTGCCTGTTTAAGCCACTTTAATTTTCTGTTAAAGTGCTTATTACATTCTTGAGTAATGTACTGTTCTTCGGGGCGTATAAGGCTTATAAATGTTAGTTTTTCTGCTGGTGTGGTGATTTTAGATATTTCATCTATTAGATTACGCTTTAGTTTTTCTTGATGACTTAATTCTCTATAGATCTTCTTTTTTATGTTTAGAATTAAAGTTCGTTTTAACCTATCTGCTTGTTTTTTGGTGAGTTGTAATCTTCTAACGTCGGTATTGATGGTGTTGGTGTAGATTCTAGAAGTGGTGCACAGTTTTATGAAGTGTAGTTGTCGAGATGTTATGGTTTTTCGTAGACAACAGAACATGGTGGTTTTCAGTATCTTGTTAGCCTGGCTAAGGCTTACGATATTTCGTTTCTGAATTTGTTTAGCAAGATTCTTTATCTGAAATCGTGTGTTGAAACCGATATTGTTATACTTTGGGAGGGTCATGTTGCCAATAAGAAACACACGCACCAGTTGTTTCACTTCAATTTAATTTAATATATATTTATAAATTTACAAATTTATAAATTTCTGGTTGGTTGGTTGGTTCCACAACCAGATAGTTGTTTATATATATAGTCATAGTTCTTTCGTCACACACTCTGTGACCTCTTCAGTGACTGGGGATTTCTTTCTTCGTTTCTGTGCCTTTCCTTTCTTCTATCCTACGCCATTTTGTTTGTGTGTGGGTTGCGTGCTCAGTTTGCGCATGCGTCACATCCGGGTGTCTGTGTGTGTTTGTGTTCATTTTTCTATTTTTCTATTTATATTTGTTTGTTTATTTATTTATTTATTGTTGGTTGGTTGTTTCTTCTATGTGTGTGTGTGTTTTCATTTTGTCTTGTTTGTGTTTTCATTTTGTGTGTGTTTTCAATTGTAAGTTGTTTGTTCTATGTGTGTGTGTGTTTTCATTTTGTCCTTAATTGTAAGTTGTGATGTTGCTGTTCCACTCATATTTTCTATTTAATTTTGGTTTTAATTCTTTTATGCTTACTGCCTCTGTAATTTGCCTAAACATTGCGTCTTTCTTGTGTGTGGATTCTATTTTTATTTCTATGCTCTCTAATTTACCCCTGTGTTCTATCTTAGCATGTTGGTAGATCACAGATGATTCTTTACTATCTTGGAGGTCTCACCAGTGTTCATTTATTCGTTCCCCTATACTACGAGCTGTCTCACCTATGTACACTATATTTTTGTTTCTACATTGTCCTTCAGTACATCTTATGCTATATACTACATTTCTAGTTTTACAGTTAATATGGGGGCTTATTTTACAGGTTATACATTTCTTATCTATACATGAGGGTCTTTGGAACGGGTATGTCTTGCTAATAAGTGTTTTTACGGAGGTACCAGGTCTTTCTACTATCTTAATATTGAGATTATGTTTCTTTAGGGCCCTTCTAAATTTGTAGGCTAGTTCGCCTCTAGGGGTTGTATTGATGAACATTACACTCTGGTATTTATTGCTATCATACCATGAGTTTATTCTATTGGCCTTGTTCTTAGTTCTTTCTATTCTATTCCAAAATTTGCTCCTATACAAGGGGCAGGTCCCATTTATGTCATTATTTACCATTTTTTCCCATTTGGTTCTGGCTCCTTTATACACTCTGATTCTATCTCTCTGATTGTAGCCAGAGAACTGCATACGGTGGATGAAGTGTTGTATGTGTCTCTCTAGTTCTTCGGGGTTGCACATGCGGGACACATTTCTCATCACCCGTACCAAATCCGCAATCAGTATGTTGATTTTGGTGTTGATATATATATATATATATATATATATATATATATATATATATATATATATATATATATATATAGGAACAAGTAAGACCCCGACGGCTGAGCTCAAGCCGTTTCGACGGCTAATTCTGAATTAGCCGTCGAAACGGCTTGAGCTCAGCCGTCGGGGTCTTACTTGTTCCTATTACCCACTCTACTACCCTAAGTATTGAGTACTTTGGTGCGTTATGGTCCACCTGGTTCCTTACCACATTTCCTTCGTTATATATATATATATATATATATATATATATATATATATAGAGAGAGAGAGAGAGAGTGAGAGAGAGAGAGAGAGAGAGAGAGAGAGAGAGAGATAGGTAGAGAAAGAGCGAGTGAGAAAGATATAGATAGATAGAAAGAGAGAGAGAGAAAGATATAGATAGATGGGTAGATAGATAGATAGAGAGAGACTAGGAGTGAAATCGACCCGAGAGAATGTTTAATAATAAAGAAATAAGTTATCTTACTAAATCCCTCCAAATTCTTCTCTAAATTATTTAAAAATTATAGGCAGTGTCTTTCATTAGAAATATGGTAACGAAAGGGTTAATGACATAGGCAGTGCCTTTCATTAGAAATATGGTAACGAAAGGGTTAATGACATAGGCAGTGCCTTTCATTAGAAATATGGTAATGAAAGGGTTAATGACATAGGCAGTGCCTTTCATTAGAAATATGGTAATGAAAGGGTTAATGACATAGGCAGTGTCTTTCATTAGAAATATGGTAATGAAAGGGTTAATGACATAGGCAGTGTCTTTCATTAGAAATATGGTAATGAAAGGGTTAATGGCATAGACAGTGCCTTTCATTAGAAATATGGTAATGAAAGGATTAATGACATAGGCAGTGTCTTTCATTAGAAATATGGTAATGAAAGGGTTAATGACATAGGCAGTGTCTTTCATTAGAAATATGGTAACGAAAGGGTTAATGACATAGGCAGTGCCTTTCATTAGAAATATGGTAATGAAAGGGTTAATGACATATGTAGTGTCTTTCATTAGAAATATGGTAATGAAAGGGTTAATGACATAGGCAGTGTCTTTCATTAGAAATATGGTAACGAAAGGGTTAATGACATAGGCAGTGTCTTTCATTAGAAATATGGTAATGAAAGGGTTAATGACATATGTAGTGTCTTTCATTAGAAATATGGTAACGAAAGGGTTAATGACATAGGCAGTGCCTTTCATTAGAAATATGGTAACGAAAGGGTTAATGACATAGGCAGTGCCTTTCATTAGAAATATGGTAATGAAAGGGTTAATGACATAGACAGTGCCTTTCATTAGAAATATGGTAATGAAAGGGTTAATGACATAGGCAGTGCCTTTCATTAGAAATATGGTAATGAAAGGGTTAATGACATAGGCAGTGTCTTTCATTAGAAATATGGTAATGAAAGGGTTAATGACATAGGCAGTGTCTTTCATTAGAAATATGGTAATGAAAGGGTTAATGACATAGGCAGTGTCTTTCATTAGAAATATGGTAACGAAAGGGTTAATGACATATGTAGTGTCTTTCATTAGAAATATGGTAATGAAAGGGTTAATGACATAGGTAGTGTCTTTCATTAGAAATATGGTAATGAAAGGGTTAATGACATAGGCAGTGTCTTTCATTAGAAATATGGTAACGAAAGGGTTAATGACATATGTAGTGTCTTTCATTAGAAATATGGTAACGAAAGGGTTAATGACATATGTAGTGTCTTTCATTAGAAATATGGTAATGAAAGGGTTAAAGACATAGGCAGTGCCTTTCATTAGAAATATGGTAATGAGAGGGTTAATGACATATGTAGTGTCTTTCATTAGAAATATGGTAATGAAAGGGTTAATGACATAGGCAGTGTCTTTCATTAGAAATATGGTAACGAAAGGGTTAATGACATAGGCAGTGTCTTTCATTAGAAATATGGTAATGAAAGGGTTAATGACATATGTAGTGTCTTTCATTAGAAATATGGTAACGAAAGGGTTAATGACATAGGCAGTGTCTTTCATTAGAAATATGGTAACGAAAGGGTTAATGACATAGGCAGTGCCTTTCATTAGAAATATGGTAATGAAAGGGTTAATGACATAGGCAGTGTCTTTCATTAGAAATATGGTAACGAAAGGGTTAATGACATAGGCAGTGCCTTTCATTAGAAATATGGTAATGAAAGGGTTAATGACATATGTAGTGTCTTTCATTAGAAATATGGTAATGAAAGGGTTAATGACATAGGCAGTGTCTTTCATTAGAAATATGGTAACGAAAGGGTTAATGACATAGGCAGTGTCTTTCATTAGAAATATGGTAATGAAAGGGTTAATGACATATGTAGTGTCTTTCATTAGAAATATGGTAACGAAAGGGTTAATGACATAGGCAGTGCCTTTCATTAGAAATATGGTAACGAAAGGGTTAATGACATAGGCAGTGTCTTTCATTAGAAATATGGTAACGAAAGGGTTAATGACATAGGCAGTGTCTTTCATTAGAAATATGGTAACGAAAGGGTTAATGACATAGACAGTGCCTTTCATTAGAAATATGGTAACGAAAGGGTTAATGACATAGACAGTGCCTTTCATTAGAAATATGGTAATGAAAGCGTTAATGACATAGGTAGTGCCTTTCATTAGAAATATAGTAATGAAAGGGTTAATGACATAGGCAGTGTCTTTCATTAGAAATATGGTAATGAAAGGGTTAATGGCATAGGCAGTGCCTTTCATTAGAAATATGGTAATGAAAGGGTTAATGACATAGGCAGTGTCTTTCATTAGAAATATGGTAATGAAAGGGTTAATGGCATAGGCAGTGCCTTTCATTAGAAATATGGTAACGAAAGGGTTAATGACATAGGCAGTGCCTTTCATTAGAAATATGGTAACGAAAGGGTTAATGACATAGACAGTGCCTTTCATTAGAAATATAGTAATGAAAGGGTTAATGACATAGGCAGTGTCTTTCATTAGAAATATGGTAATGAAAGGGTTAATGGCATAGGCAGTGCCTTTCATTAGAAATATGGTAATGAAAGGGTTAATGACATAGATAGTGTCTTTCATTAGAAATATGGTAATGAAAGGGTTAATGGCATAGGCAGTGCCTTTCATTAGAAATATGGTAATGAAAGGGTTAATGACATAGATAGTGTCTTTCATTAGAAATATGGTAATGAAAGGGTTAATGACATAGGCAGTGCCTTTCATTAGAAATATGGTAACGAAAGGGTTAATGACATAGATAGTGTCTTTCATTAGAAATATAGTAATGAAAGGGTTAATGACATAGGCAGTGCCTTTCATTAGAAATATGGTAACGAAAGGGTTAATGACATAGATAGTGTCTTTCATTAGAAATATAGTAATGAAAGGGTTAATGACATAGGCAGTGCCTTTCATTAGAAATATGGTAATGAAAGGGTTAATGACATAGGCAGTGTCTTTCATTAGAAATATGGTAATGAAAGG
Source organism: Eledone cirrhosa (assembly GCA_964016885.1). NCBI lineage: Eukaryota > Metazoa > Mollusca > Cephalopoda > Octopoda > Eledonidae > Eledone > Eledone cirrhosa. Next base: position 32,159,992 of record OZ024742.1, on the reverse strand, counting down.
GTTAATGACATAGGCAGTGTCTTTCATTAGAAATATGGTAATGAAAGGGTTAATGACATAGGCAGTGTCTTTCATTAGAAATATGGTAACGAAAGGGTTAATGACATAGGCAGTGCCTTTCATTAGAAATATGGTAACGAAAGGGTTAAGCTGAGAACATTAAGTCAAGCAGCTAAGAACAATTACAGTTCAGTAAAATATAAGATATTATGCCCACTGATGCAAGTCTTGTAGACTGAAAAATTCATGAATAAAAGACGGTTTAATTCCTTAACGGATTGTTTGGTCTTCCAATCTCTTGACATTATATTGCTATAGACAGTCAATCCAGGTAGAACCACTACTTCTCTGAATTGAGAGATCACACCTCCGATACTATGGGCATGTGGTTAGAATGTCTCAGGAAAGAATCGCTGGACAGATTTTACGAACAAAACCAACCGCCAGGAGACCCAGGGGTAGACCCCGAACAAGATGGTTGGATAATATCCATGATCTTGGCTGTTGACGCTTGGGGATCCAGCGGGATCAGTTGGAGACGGTTGCTTCTGGCAGGGCCTGCTGGAAGGAGTGTTTCAGGACTCTGCCCCCACGACCCTCTCAGGAATAACTGGGCGAAGAAGAAGAAGCTTTAAACAATTATCCCGCGACTCAATGATATTGGTTCATTAAGTACTTTACTAACCAGTGCTAGATACATATGATTAATGTATGGGTTATAGTTGTAGGTAACAGAACAAAAGAAGAACTTGTGAAAGGTGCACGAACCCCCAAATCGTAGAACCATACAAACCGGTCACCCCCCTCCCCTTTTCACTCATGGCGGGCCAACAATATATAACATCTAACTAGTGTTATAGTAACAATATATAACACCTAACTAGTGTTAAAGTAACAATATATAACACCTAACTAGTGTTAAAGTAACAATATATAACACCTAACTAGTGTTAAAGTAACAATATATAACACCTAACTAGTGTTAAAGTAACAATATATAACACCTAACTAGTGTTAAAGTAACAATATATAACACCTAACTAGTGTTAAAGTAACAATATATAACACCTAACTAGTGTTAAAGTAACAATATATAACACCTAACTAGTGTTAAAGTAACAATATATAACACCTAACTAGTGTTAAAGTAACAATATATAACACCTAACTAGTGTTAAAGTAACAATATATAACACCTAACTAGTGTTAAAGTAACAATATATAACACCTAACTAGTGTTAAAGTAACAATATATAACACCTAACTAGTGTTAAAGTAACAATGACATCTAACTAGAGTTATAGTAACAACGACACCTAACTAGTGTTAAAGTAACAATGACATCTAACTAGAGTTATAGTAACAATGACATATAACTAGTTTTATAGTAACAATGACACCTAACTAGTGTTATAGTAACAATGACATATAACTAGTTTTATAGTAACAATGACACCTAACTAGTGTTATAGTAACAATGACACCTAACTAGTTTTATAGTAACAATGACACCTAACTAGTGTTATAGTAACAATGACACCTAACTAGTGTTATAGTAACAATGACATATAACTAGTTTTATAGTAACAATGACACCTAACTAGTGTTATAGTAACAATGACACCTAACTAGTTTTATAGTAACAATGACACCTAACTAGTGTTATAGTAACAATGACACCTAACTAGTGTTATAGTAACAATGACACCTAACTAGTTTTATAGTAACAATGACATATAACTAGTTTTATAGTAACAATGACACCTAACTAGTGTTATAGTAACAATGACATATAACTAGTTTTATAGTAACAATGACACCTAACTAGTGTTATAGTAACAATGACACCTAACTAGTTTTATAGTAACAATGACACCTAACTAGTTTTATAGTAACAATGACACCTAACTAGTGTTATAGTAACAATGACACCTAACTAGTGTTATAGTAACAATGACATATAACTAGTTTTATAGTAACAATGACACCTAACTAGTGTTATAGTAACAATGACACCTAACTAGTTTTATAGTAACAATGACACCTAACTAGTGTTATAGTAACAATGACACCTAACTAGTGTTATAGTAACAATGACACCTAACTAGTTTTATAGTAACAATGACATATAACTAGTTTTATAGTAACAATGACACCTAACTAGTGTTATAGTAACAATGACATCTAACTAGTGTTAAAGTAACAATATATAACATCTAACCAATGTTTTAGTAACAATATATGACACTTAACCAATGTTTGCTCGTTATTATCTTTTTGATTTGGCAGTATCGGTAGAGGGTTGGACGCCATGCTTTCTAACATAGTTACGTGCCTTTACGGTCAGAGTTCAAATCCCGTCGAGGTTAACTTTGCCTTTCATCCTTACGGGGTCGATAAAATAAAGTACCAGTAATGTAGTAGTAATTGCTGGCCTTGTGCCAAACGTAGAAACAATTATTATCTTTTTAATACCTTTTAACCAAACATTAACGGTTTTTTAGCGCACCTTTGACACAAAGGCCAGTGCGGGTTATCCTGGACAAATATGGCACCAGTGATCTGCTTTGTAGAAAAAAATAACCTTTGTTAACTTTCTGGGTATTTTATGAAATGTTTCCAATTTGATTTTGTTAGTTTTGTTCAGTTTTTGCTATTTTTTGTTCCATTTTATTTTACTTCCTTATTTTTTTATTTGTACTTTTTAAGGAGTGATGTGGTGCCAGTTTTTAAACTTGATAATTCGACTGGAATTCTAAAGATAGGCAGTACTTCCGAAATATGTATATATATATACAGGGTGTCCCCAAAATATATGCACACTCCAACAGCATTCTAATCAAAGTGTGCATACATTTTTTGGACACCCTGATTATATATATATATATATATATATATATATATATATATATAATATATGTATCATTTATATATATATATATATATATATATATATATATATATATATATATATATATATATATATATATATATATATATATATTTGCCTGAAATGTTCATATCGGAAAATAAACGCGTGTTTGTGTTAAGTTTTTATTTTACTTTTATGTAGACAGACTTAAGATTGACTTACTCGATACATGCTACTTAGCGGAGGTGTCTGGAGATAGTCTGTGTGTGTTCGTGTGTGTGTAGGCGTATATATGTATGGATGTATGTGTGTGTGTGATTATCCAAATATAGATTATACAAATACATACAAAGGCTTCATAGATAGAGAGCCAAATTTTACATCATACGTGTAAAATATACAAAGCCCGAGGGAAAACATTCCAGACTGCCCATCTAGTCACCTTTGATGACAACCCACGATAGCTAATGGGAAAAAAGAAAGGAAAGTGGATAGAAAAAATGCAAACAAAAATAAAATAAAACAGAACAAAAACAAAATAAACAAAATAAAGACAAGATAAAATAAAGTGATATAGATTGTAAAGTCAAAAGTAAATTATTATATGTTGTTTTGAAACATCGACACTTCCATAGACAAGGGGTTGTCTTGTTCTACTATCTTAGTATACTATCGTATATCTGTGAAAGACCCCCGAAATAGATTCGTTTACTCCTTAATACTTTTGTGGTCAATGTCCGCGGGGTGCAGCCCAAACACCGTCGTGCCCTTGGCCCAGAGCCTATCACACTCCACCCTTCCCCCTCTCTTTCTTCTGTGGCCCTAGAATCCTTGCTTTTCCCCTCCTCTTCCTCTCATTTATGGCTTTCATAATTCTTTCCTCTACTTTCCCCTACAGCCAGATCTGCCCTTCCTTACCCCTTCCCCATTTTCTCTTTACTTACTTTTGCTTTTATTTTTCTTTCTCATATTCATTTATCTTTTGAAAATAAAATTCTTTACTTGAGAGGTAGGGGTGGTGAGAAGAATCTTCCCCTCCAAAATACTTTAAGGCTTTTGTTACAAATGTTATTCTTGTTCTTATTGTTGCTGCTAGTTATATTGTAGAGGCACGTGGTCTAGTAGCAAGGGTGTTGGACTTTACGATCATAATGTCATGGGTTCGATTCCTGGGCTGGGTTGCGTGTTGTGTTCTTGAGCTGAAAATGAGTACCAGCAGCATTAGCTGGGGATTTAACCTTGCGATCGACTGGCGTCTTGTCCAGGGGAAAGCCTTGTACTCTCAGTCGCTTCATGCCACGGAAACCGGGATAAACACTGGCAAAGATGAGCCTCCGAACTCGAGACAGACTTTCTTTTAGTGTTTTATTACTGCACTTTTACAGTAGAGGGAGACATGGTTAGGAGGTTCGCTTCGCAATCACGAGGTCGCAGGTTCGCTCCCACTGCGTGACATCTTAAGAAAGTATATCCAGGGCTGGATTTAGACGGGGGGCTCATACACAAAAAGAATTAGAATACACAGTCACCACCCCCACCCTCAGTTTTACATATTACAAAGTTAGCTTGCCCCTAGTAATTGAAATTGAAACGTTATACATACAGGTATTAAATTCAAAAATTTCGAGTTGAGCACAATATGCTGTGAGGCATAGGGTTACGCCTCTTTACATTCTGAGTTCAAATCTTGCCGAGGTTAGCTTTGCCTTTCATTCTGACGAGGTCGATGAAATAAAGTACCAGTAATGCACTGGGGTCTATTTAATTGACTTTCTTCTCCCCAAAATTGTTGGCTTTCTGCCTAAATCAGAAACCATTATTTACACTAAAGTCAGGCTGACTTGCTTATAACACCCACTTTATGAGGATTGCAGATACATTTCTTCAAACAAATCTACAAAGACCTTATACCAACAGACCCTTCCTCTTCTTGGCAACTGATGTGGCGTCACATTATTAGCTGTAAATAGTGGATGACTGCATTATACAAAGATTTGAAATAGATCAAATAAAGGCCTATGATACTATCAATAGCAATATGAATTTAAAATGGCGCTTGAAATTTGATTGGAATTCCCATGGTAATATAGCAACAACTGATGTTTATCGATATATATGAATAATAGTTCTATTAGAATTTGGTTTTTATTTTTTACATAGTAATAAATCATTTAGATATAATAGCAACATACATATATAGTCACACTGATTGTTGATGGTGTGTGTGTGGAACATATACATACACCAGTGTGTGTGTGTGTGTGAGAAACATATACATACATACACCAGTGTGTGTGTGTGTGTGTGAGAAACATATACATACATACACCAGTGTGTGTGTGTGTGTGTGAAACATATACATATATACACCAGTGTGTGTGCGTGAAACATATACATACATACACCAGTGTGTGTGTGTGAAACATATACATATATACACCAGTGTGTGTGTGTGAAACATATACATATATACACCAGTGTGTGTGTGTGAAACATATACATATATACACCAGTGTGTGTGTGTGTGAAACATATACATATATACACCAGTGTGTGTGTGTGAAACACACATATATATATAGACACCAGGTCTGACTACATAAGAACCCAACTCCCACTGTCACTGCCTCGGTCTCTCCCACTCTCACTATTTCTCACTATTATGAACAAATGGAGCCCTACAAGCTGGCCACCCCGCGGGCCCGGCGGACAGAATAGAGAAGGTGTTTCCCCGGAGGACGGTGAGGGAGACGCCATTATTCAGTAAATTATCCACTAAAATAAGTATAATGTATTATTTCATCTTGTATCTGGCATATCAGTAAATTATTTATTCACGTAATATACGATTTAACCACCAAGCCAGGCTCCTTCAATTGTGATGTCGTATGGCTTAGTGGTTAGAGCGTTGGGCTTACACTAGTCAGGTTGTGAGTTCGATTCCCTGACCAAGTGGTGAGTATTGTTCTTGAGCAAGACACTTTATTTTACGTTGCTTCAGTTCACACAGCTCTAGAAATGAGCTTTGACGTCACTGGTGTCAAGCTGTATCGGCCTTTGTCTTTCCCTTGGATAACATCGGTGGTGTGGAGAGGGGAGACGGGTATACATGGGTAACTGCTAGTCCTTCACAAACAACCTTTCCCAGACTTTGTGCTGGGGGGGGGGGGGGGGATTTCTAGGTGCAAAGCCTATGAACGTTCGTGGCCGAATAAAATTTAAGACGACGAAATCTAAACTATAATAAAGGTAGGTCTGCGGGACTGCGTACGGTTTATTTTTTTTTAGCCCGTTAGTAAAATAAGTTAGATTACTTTGAATAAATAATGAATGAATATTACATAATTTATCTACTAAATTTCGTAAACAAAAATAATTTCGTAAAAATAAATAATTTAAAATTGACTTCTTTTCAAAGTTGCACTTCCAGTATATCGTTGCCACCACCACCACTTCAACTACCATATATATAGAAAGAGAGAGTGTGTGATATCAACACTTCCGGTGGCGATCATTTAAATAAACATACTAATTTTCTGTCTCTAATTTTCTCCTAATGCAGTTTATATATAATATAGTCTTTTTTAATGTATCATGGATTACGTTACTGATTACATAAGACAGTGTAACGTAGTCTTCGTTCAATTTCTGTGTATATTGTCAATTACGATTTTATTTGATGTATCATATCTACATACATATATACTTGCGTATAATATCAATATACACACTATACATATTAGCAGAAAACCACCCTTCGGGTGGTTTTCTGCTAGTATGATTAAGATATAATTGGGTAATATGTGCAAAGTAAGGAAATTGGCCGCAGACTGTGTTGGCGAAAATTCGTAGATGTTTTTTTTTTATGCTGAATGCTGTGGGTTGATTTGCCGTTTCGATTAAAAACTTAACATTTTGGACGTTTGTATAATAACTGCGTTGTTTCTTTCCAGGGACTATGTTGAAAGATAAACCTCATTTGGTCATTCCATGACAGTATCTTGGTCAGCCTATGAACTTTACAGTGAACCCTCGTATAATAACTGCGCTGTTTCTTTCCAGGGACTATGTTGAAAGATAAACCTCATTTGGTCATTCCATGAGAGTGTCTTGGTCAGCCTATGAACTTTACAGCGAACCCTCGTATATTTGTTACCCATTTTGTCCTCAATGTCTATGTAGATCCCACTCTCCACCTTCATGTTGTAACTTGTTTTTGTACTCACTCCATCAGATGTCCTTGTGACAAATAAAAGACATCATTGTTGTTGTTGATATTTTCCTTTCCCATAAATGTCATTTAGGTGTGGAACTATGGCAACTATGGCAATTCCTGACAAACTCCGCTTATCTTTAGAGATGAAATGTATGGAATATAAGAAACAGATATTCCTCAAGTTGCTTCACTAACTTCAGCTGTTCCAACTTTATCCTCCCCAAGTCCAACCTGAGTTTATAACTTTACTATCACTCACTGTAACCCTTCTCTCCCTCCCTCACTTACTATCACTCACCTCTCACTGTCACTCCCACCCCTCAATTACTATACCCCCACCTTCCTCCTCCCCCACTAACTATCACTCTCCCTTCACTCGCTCTCACTCCCACCCCTCACTTACTGTATCCTCCCCTCCCCCACGCACTATCACCCCCTTCACTTCCTATCACTACACACCACTCCCCCTCTCTGGTTTCTATCAGACTCTCAGCCCCACGGCCATATGTTCCTGTACAGTTGCGATAGTGATCTACATAAATACTTTTCCTTTTGCTTGTTTATTTTCATTGGTGGTGGCGGTGGCGGTCGTAGTAATAGTAGTAGTTTAGTAGTAGTAGTAATCGTGGTAGTGGTGGTGGCGGTGGTGGTGGTGGTGGTGGTGGCAGTAGTAGTAGTAGTCGTGGTGGTGGTAGTAGTGGCGGGGGTGGTGGTGGGGTGGCAGCAGTAGTAGTAGTAGTAGTAGTAGTAGTAGTAGTAGTCGTGGTGGTGGTGGTAGTGGTGGTGGTGGTGGTGGCAGTAGTAGTAGTAGTAGTAGTAGTAGTAGTAGTCGTGGTGGTGGTGGTGGTAGTAGTAGTGGCAGTAGAAGTAGTAGTAGTAGTAGTAGTGGTGGTGGTGGTGGTGGTGGTGGTGGTGGTGGTGGTGGTGGTGGTGGTGGTGGTGGTGGTGATGGTGGTGGTGGTGGTGGTGGTGGTGGTGGTGGCAGTAGTAGTAGTAGTGATGGCGGTAGTAGTAGTAGTAGTGGCAGTAGTAGTAGTAGTAATAGTAGTAGTGGTGGTGGTAGTGGTAGTGGTGGTGGGGGTGGAGGTGATTGTTGTTCTTGTTGTACTTGCTGTTTTTATTGTTTATTATGTTTTTTTTAGTTTTCGTCGATATTATTTCAATAGTAATACATCATGTCATCTCTACCCTTGTCGGCACTATATAACAACAACAACAACAACGACAACAGCAACACTACTGACGATACTACACACAACACCATAGCCAACAGCAGCACCAAAACCAAAACACCAACGACAACACCAACAACATCGCCCTTACTAACAACACCACACCGCACCACATCACCAACATCGTCAACATTAATATAAGTGGCACCGCCTCCAACACAACCACAAAACCAATAACATCGCCCCTACCAACAACATCACCGCCAACAGAAAGAACACCTCCACCACCACCACCACCACCAACAACAACAACACAACATCAACAACAACATCACCAACAACAACAACAACACAACACCAACACCACCACCACCACCAACAACAACACACCAACAACACAAAACCAACAACACCAACATCACCAACAACACCAACATCACCAACAACAACACAACACCAACAACACCAACAACACAACATCAACAACACAACAACACCAACAACACCAACAACACCAACAACACCAACACCAACAACACCAACAACACAACACCAACAACACAACATCAACAACACCAACAACACCAACACCAACAACACCAACAACACAACATCAACAACACCAACAACACAACACCAACAACACCAACAACACCAACAACACCAACAACACCAACAACACAACACCAACAACACAAAACCAACAACACCAACAACACCAACAACACCAACAACACCAACAACACAACACCAACAACACTAACAACACAACACCAACAACACCAACAACAACAACAACACCAACAACACAACACCAACAACACCAACAATAACACAACAGCAACAACACCAACAACACCAACAACACCAACAACACCAACAACAACAACACACCACCAACAACACCAACAACAACAACAACACCAACAACAACAACACAACACCAACAACACCAACAACACCATCAACACCAACAACAACAACACAACACCAACAACACCAACAACACCAACAACACCAACAACACCAACAACAACAACACCAACAACACCAACAACAAGAACACCAACAACACCAGCAATAACAACACAACACCAACAACACCAACAACACCAACAACACCAACAACACCAACAACAAAACACCAACAACACCAACAACACAACACCAACAACACCAACAACAACACAACACCAACAACACCACCACCAACAACACCAAAAACACCAACAACCCCAACAACAACAACACACCACCAACAACTCCAACAACACCAACAACACAACACCAACAACAACACAACACCAACAACACCAACAACACCAACAACACCAACAACACCAACACATCACCAACAACTCCAACAACACCAACAACACCAACAACACCAACAACAACACAACACCAACAACACCACCACCAACAACAACAACACCAACAACACCAACAACAAAAACAAAACACCAACAACTCCAACAACACCAATAACACCAACAACACCAACACAACACCAACAACACCAACAACACCAACAACAACAACACAACACCAACAACTCCAACAACACCAACAACACCAACAACACCAACAACACAACACCAAGAACACCAACAACACCAACAACACCACCAACAACAACACATCACCAACAACTGCAACAACACCAACAACACCAACAATACCAACAACAACACAACACCAACACCACCAACAACAACAACAACAACAACACCAACACCAACAACAGCAACAACACCAACAACAAAAACACAACACCAATAACACCAACAACACCAACAACAACAACAACACCAACAACAAAAACACAACACCAATAACACCAACAACACCAACAACAACAACACAACACCAACAACACCAACAACACCAACAACAACAACAACACCAACACATCACCAACAACTCCAACAACACCAACAACACCAACAACACCAACAACAACACAACACCAACAACACCACCACCACCAACAACAACACCAACAACACCAACAACAAAAACAAAACACCAACAACTCCAACAACACCAATAACACCAACAACACCAACACAACACCAACAACACCAACAACACCAACAACAACAACACAACACCAACAACTCCAACAACACCAACAACACCAACAACACCTACAACACAACACCAACAACACCAACAACACCAACAACACCACCAACAACAACACATCACCAACAACTGCAACAACACCAACAACACCAACAATACCAACAACAACACAACACCAACACCAACAACAACAACAACAACAACACCAACACCAACAACAGCAACAACACCAACAACAAAAACACAACACCAATAACACCAACAACACCAACAACAACAACAACACCAACAACACCAACAACACCAACAACACAACACCTACAACACCAACCAACACCAACAACACCAACACCGACAACACCAACAACACCAACAACACCAACAACACAACAACACAACACCAACAACACAACACCAACAACACCAACAACACCAACAACAACAACACCAACAACACCAACAACAACACAAAACCAACAACACCAACAACACCACCAACAACAACACCAACAACACCAACAACACCAACAGCACCAACAATACAAAACCAACAACACCAACAACAACACAGCACCAACAACACCAACAACACAACACCAACAACACCAACAACACCAACAACACAACACCAACAACACCAACAACACCAACAACACAACAACACCAACAACACCAACAACACCGACAACACCAACAACACAACACCAACAACACCAACGACACCAACAACACCAACAACACAACACCAACAACAATACCACACCAACAACATCAACAACAACAACAACACCAACAACAACACAACACCAACAACACAACAACACCAACAACACCAACAACACAACAACACCAACAACACCAACAACACCAACAACACCAACACCAACACCAACAACACAACAATACCAACAGCACAACAACACACCACCAAGAACACCAAGAACACCAAGAACACCAACAACATAACACCAACAACACCAACAACACCAACAACACAACACCAACAACACCAACAACACAACAACACCAACAACACCAACACCAACAACACAACGACACCAACAACACCAACAACACAACACCAACAACACCAACAACACAACAACACAACAACACAACACCAACAACACCAACAACACCAACACCAACAACACAACGACACCAACAACACCAAAAACACAACACTAAGAACATCAACAACACAACAACACAACACCAACAACACTAACAACACCAACAACAACACAACACCAACAACACCAACAACACAACAACACCAGCAACACCAACAACACAACAACACCAACAACACCAACAACACCAACACCAATAACACAACAACACCAACAACACCAACAACACCAACATCACAACAACACCAACAACACCAACAACACAACAATACCAACAACACCAACAACACCAACACCAACAACACAACAACACCAACAACACAACAACACAACACCAACAACACCAACAACACAACACCTACAACACCAACCAACACCAACAACACCAACACCAACAATACCAACAACACCAACAACACCAACACAAACAACACAACAACACCAACAACACAACACCAACAACACCAACAACACCAACACCAACAACACAACGACACCAACAACACCAAAAACACAACACTAAGAACATCAACAACACAACAACACAACACCAACAACACCAACAACACCAACAACAACACAACACCAACAACACCAACAACACAACAACACCAGCAACACCAACAACACAACAACACCAACAACACCAACAACACCAACAACACCAACACCAATAACACAACAACACCAACAACACCAACAACACCAACAACACAACACCAACAACACCAACAACACAACAACACCAACAACACCAACATCAACAACACAACGACACCAACAACACCAACAACACAACACCAACAACACCAACAACACAACAACACAACAACACAACACCAACAACACCAACAACACCAACACCAACAACACAACGACACCAACAACACCAAAAACACAACACTAAGAACATCAACAACACAACAACACAACACCAACAACACTAACAACACCAACAACAACACAACACCAACAACACCAACAACACAACAACACCAGCAACACCAACAACACAACAACACCAACAACACCAACAACACCAACACCAATAACACAACAACACCAACAACACCAACAACACCAACAACACCAACAACACCAACAACACAACACCAACAACACCAACATCACCAACAACACAACACCAACAACAACAACAACACGAACAACACAACAACACCAACAACACCAACAACACAACAACACCAACAACACAACAACACCAACAACACAATACCAACAACACCAACAACACAACAACACCAACAACACCAACAACACCAACAACACAACAACACCAACAACACCAACACCAACAACACCAACAACACCAACAACACCAACAACACCAACAACAACAACATCAACAACACAACAACACCAACAACACCAACAACACCAACAACACCAACAACAACAACACCAACAACACAACAACACCAACAACTCCAACAACACCAATAACACCAACAACACCAACACAACACCAACAACACCAACAACACCAACAACAACAACACAACACCAACAACTCCAACAACAACACAACACCAACACCAACAACAACAACAACAACAACAACAACACCAACACCAACAACAGCAACAACACCAACAACAAAAACACAACACCAATAACACCAACAACACCAACAACACCACCAACAACAACACATCACCAACAACTGCAACAACACCAACAACACCAACAATACCAACAACAACACAACACCAACACCAACAACAACAACAACACCAACAACAACACCAACACCAACAACAGCAACAACACCAACAACAAAAACACAACACCAATAACACCAACAACACCAACAACAACAACAACACCAACAACAAAAACACAACACCAATAACACCAACAACACCAACAACAACAACACAACACCAACAACACCAACAACACCAACAACAACAACAACACCAACACATCACCAACAACTCCAACAACACCAACAACACCAACAACACCAACAACAACACAACACCAACAACACCACCACCAACAACAACAACACCAACAACACCAACAACAAAAACAAAACACCAACAACTCCAACAACACCAATAACACCAACAACACCAACACAACACCAACAACACCAACAACACCAACAACAACAACACAACACCAACAACTCCAACAACACCAACAACACCAACAACACCTACAACACAACACCAACAACACCAACAACACCAACAACACCACCAACAACAACACATCACCAACAACTGCAACAACACCAACAACACCAACAATACCAACAACAACACAACACCAACACCAACAACAACAACAACAACAACACCAACACCAACAACAGCAACAACACCAACAACAAAAACACAACACCAATAACACCAACAACACCAACAACAACAACAACAACACCAACAACACCAACAACACCAACAACACAACACCTACAACACCAACCAACACCAACAACACCAACACCGACAACACCAACAACACCAACAACACCAACAACACAACAACACAACACCAACAACACAACACCAACAACACCAACAACACCAACAACAACAACACCAACAACACCAACAACAACACAAAACCAACAACACCAACAACACCACCAACAACAACACCAACAACACCAACAACACCAACAGCACCAACAATACAAAACCAACAACACCAACAACAACACAGCACCAACAACACCAACAACACAACACCAACAACACCAACAACACCAACAACACAACACCAACAACACCAACAACACCAACAACACAACAACACCAACAACACCAACAACACCAACAACACCAACAACACAACACCGACAACACCAACAACACAACACCAGCAACACCAACGACACCAACAACACCAACAACACAACACCAACAACAATACCACACCAACAACATCAACAACAACAACAACACCAACAACAACACAACACCAACAACACAACAACACCAACAACACCAACAACACAACAACACCAACAACACCAACAACACCAACAACACCAACACCAACACCAACAACACAACAATACCAACAACACAACAACACACCACCAAGAACACCAAGAACACCAACAACACCAACAACATAACACCAACAACACCAACAACACCAACAACACAACACCAACAACACCAACAACACAACAACACCAACAACACCAACACCAACAACACAACGACACCAACAACACCAACAACACAACACCAACAACACCAACAACACAACAACACAACAACACAACACCAACAACACCAACAACACCAACACCAACAACACAACGACACCAACAACACCAAAAACACAACACTAAGAACATCAACAACACAACAACACAACACCAACAACACTAACAACACCAACAACAACACAACACCAACAACACCAACAACACAACAACACCAGCAACACCAACAACACAACAACACCAACAACACCAACAACACCAACACCAATAACACAACAACACCAACAACACCAACAACACCAACATCACAACAACACCAACAACACCAACAACACAACAATACCAACAACACCAACAACACCAACACCAACAACACAACAACACCAACAACACAACAACACAACACCAACAACACCAACAACACAACACCTACAACACCAACCAACACCAACAACACCAACACCAACAACACCAACAACACCAACAACACCAACACAAACAACACAACAACACCAACAACACAACACCAACAACACCAACAACACCAACACCAACAACACAACGACACCAACAACACCAAAAACACAACACTAAGAACATCAACAACACAACAACACAACACCAACAACACCAACAACACCAACAACAACACAACACCAACAACACCAACAACACAACAACACCAGCAACACCAACAACACAACAACACCAACAACACCAACAACACCAACAACACCAACACCAATAACACAACAACACCAACAACACCAACAACACCAACAACACAACACCAACAACACCAACAACACAACAACACCAACAACACCAACACCAACAACACAACGACACCAACAACACCAACAACACAACACCAACAACACCAACAACACAACAACACAACAACACAACACCAACAACACCAACAACACCAACACCAACAACACAACGACACCAACAACACCAAAAACACAACACTAAGAACATCAACAACACAACAACACAACACCAACAACACTAACAACACCAACAACAACACAACACCAACAACACCAACAACACAACAACACCAGCAACACCAACAACACAACAACACCAACAACACCAACAACACCAACACCAATAACACAACAACACCAACAACACCAACAACACCAACAACACCAACAACACAACACCAACAACACCAACATCACCAACAACACAACACCAACAACAACAACAACACGAACAACACAACAACACCAACAACACCAACAACACAACAACACCAACAACACAACAACACCAACAACACAATACCAACAACACCAACAACACAACAACACCAACAACACCAACAACACCAACAACACAACAACACCAACAACACCATCACCAACAACACCAACAACACCAACAACACCAACAACACCAACAACAACAACACCAACAACACAACAACACCAACAACACCAACAACACCAACAACACCAACAACAACAACACCAACAACACAACAACACCAACAACACCAACAACACCAACACCAACAACACAACAACACCAACAACACAACAACACAACACCAACAACACCAACAACACAACACCTACAACACCAACCAACACCAACAACACCAACACCAACAACACCAACAACACCAACAACACCAACACAAACAACACAACAACACCAACAACACAACACCAACAACACCAACAACACCAACAACACCAACAATACCAACAACACAACAACACAACACCAACAACACAAAACCAACAACACCAACAACACCAACAACACCAACAACACAACACCAAAAACACCAACAACACAACACCAACAACACCAACAACACCAACAGCACCAACAATACAAAACCAACAACACCAACAACAACACAACACCAACAACACCAACAACACAACACCAACAACACCAACATCACCAACAACACAACACCAACAACAACAACAACACGAACAACACAACAACACCAACAACACCAACAACACAACAACACCAACAACACAACAACACCAACAACACAATACCAACAACACCAACAACACAACAACACCAACAACACCAACAACACCAACAACACAACAACACCAACAACACCAACACCAACAACACCAACAACACCAACAACACCAACAACACCAACAACACCAACAACAACAACACCAACAACACAACAACACCAACAACACCAACAACACCAACAACACCAACAACACCAACACCAACAACACCAACAACACCAACAACACCAACAACAACAACACCAACAACACCAACAACACCAACAACAACAACACCAACAACACCAACAACACCAACAACACAACAACACCAACAACACCAACAACACCAACAACACAACACCAACAACACCAACAACACAACAACACAAACAACACCAACAACACAACAACACCAACAACACCAACAACACCACAACAACACCAACAACACCAACAACACAACACCAACAACACAAACAACACCAACAACACAAACAACACCAACACCAACAACACACCAACACCAACAACACCAACAACACCAACAACACAACAACACCAACGACACCAACAACACCAACAACACCAACAACAACACCAACAACACAACAACACCAACGACACCAACAACACAACAACACCAACAACACCAACAACACCAACAACACCAACACCAACAACACCAACAACAACACCAACACCAACAACACAACAAAACCAACAACACAACAACACAACACCATCAACACCAACAACACCAACAACACCACCAACAACAACAACACCAACAACACAACAACACCAACAACACCAACAACACCAACAACACCAACAACACCAACAACACCACCAACACCACCACCACCGCCAACACCACCAACACCAGCACCATCGCCAACAACACCAACACCACTACCAACACCAGCACCACCACCACCAACACTACCAACACCACTACCAACACCACACCTCCACAAACCCAATTGAAGCATATAATTAGTTTCCCTGCTAATATTCTACAGTCTTCCATATCTTCATGGAACGGTAGCCATCAACGTGGTTATCTGCCTGGCTTCTTCAACTAGAAATCATTTTTGATATTTTCAGATAGTTACTTTTTACGAATGAGGAAACCTCCGATTCGGTCCTTGAGGCTTTCATACTAAGTTTCATTTTATATATATATATTCACAGACGCAGACACAGACACACACACACACACACACACACAGACACTCACACACACATACACACACACACACACACATATATATATACAGGGTGTCCCTAAAGGCAGGGCACATAGGAAATATCACTATTTATAACTTACTGTAATGTTTTTGCCCCTATTGAGAATATGCATTTAGCCTGTGTCCAGACCTTGTATATATATATGCTGAACACACAAGCCGAAACTACTTGGTGCCACGGTTGGAATTTCACATCTCTCTCTCTCTCTATATATATATATATATATATATATATATATAGAGAGAGAGAGAGAGAGAGAGATGTGAAATCCCAACCGTGGCACCAAGTAGTTTCGGCTTGTGTGTTCAGCATGCCCTTTTCAAGGGTGTAGTAATATTTTTAGGGCGTGAAAAAATAGGTCACTAGTGTTGGTAGGACTTGGGTTGAATTTATCATAGGAACCCCAATTTGAAGCCCTCCTCTAAAAAAGCTAGTAAAAAATTAAAAATAATTACACTGGGTTACAAAAAATTTTTTTTGTAAGTCGTCTAAGTTTTTCCAACTGATTTAGGAAATTTTGCACCACTGAATCCGAAAATGACATCCGTTTCTTTCGATCAGATCAGGTTTTTGTGCTAATTCGTTTAAAAAAAAACCCCAAACTTTTGACTAAATCTTCGTCAGTGTTGACTTTCAGATTTTGGATAATTTATGATGTACTTGCTATGTGATAGCCTTCTGTTGTTGATATCTTACCCTGAGTTGGCCCTCCAAGCTCCAATATATTTGAAATTTTTCAACAACTTGTAGTTGCTGTCCAGATATTGGATTTACGATCACTGGGTGTGTATGATTTAATTGCCTAAGCTCAGTTTTCCTATTGTTGATAATTAGACCAACTTTCTCGGCTTCCTATTCTAACATTTCTTGTAGTTCTTGTACTTTATATATATATTCTGATAGTAAGGGCCTCACAAGTGACGGTCGTAGCAATTTATTTGTGCCCTCAGCTGGGCTTTTTAGTTTTAGGATGGTTAGAATTTTAGAATCTAATACCTGTATAACTTTTCAATTCTAATTACTTGTGCCAAGCTAACTTGAATTGTTGTTGTTACTGTTGTTCGGTAGAGAGTCGGATAATATACTTTGTCGCATAAAGTTACGTCCCTTTACATTCTGATTTCAAATCCCGCCGAGGTTAACTTTGCAGTTCATCCTTACATGGTCGATAAAATAAAGTATCGGCAATGCACTGGGATCGATCTAATCGATCTTCTCCTCCCCCAAAATTGTTGGCCTTGTGCCTAAATCAGAAACCATTATTATTATTATCTTTGGCGGTGGACTGACAGTATCGGTAGAGGGTCGGACGCCATGCTTTGACGCATAGAGTTACGGCCCTTGCCATTCTGAGTTCAAATAACGCCGAGGTTAACTTTGCCTTTCATCCTTACGGGGTCGATAAAATAAAGTACCAGTAATGCACTGGGTAATTGCTGGCCTTGTGCCAAAAGTAGAAACAATTATCTTTATTAGTCAAACATTAGTTGCACACTGTTAATTGCTGTTTTATATGAAAACACATAAGAACCAACCAGCCAACCAACCAACCAACCAGCCAGTCAACCAACCAACCAGCCAGTCAACCAACCAACCACCAGCCAACCAACCAACCAACCAGCCAGTCAACCAACCAAACAACCAACCAACCAAACAGCCAACCAACCAGCCAACCAACCAACCAACCAACCGACCAACCAACCAGCCAGCCAACCAGCCAACCAACCAACCAGCCAGCCAACCAGCCAGCCAACCAACCAACCAGCCAACCAGTCAACCAACCAAACAACCAACCAACCAACCAGCCAACCAACCAGCCAACCAACCAGCCAACCAACCAACCGACCAACCAGCCAGCCAACCAGCCAACCAACCAACCAGCCAGTCAACCAACCAACCACCAGCCAACCAACCAACCAACCAGCCAGCCAACCAGCCAGCCAACCAACCAACCAACCAGTTAACCAGCCAACCAACCAACCAGCCAACCAACCAACCAACCAGCCACCCAACCGGCCAACCAACCAACCAACCAACCAACCAGCCAGCCAACCAACCAACCAGCCAGCCAACCAGCCAACTAACCAACCAGCCAACCAACCAACCAGCCAACCAACCAACCAACCAACCAACCAACCAGTCAACCAGCCAACCAACCAACCAACCAACCAACCAACCAGCCAACCAACCAACCAACCAGCCAACCAACCAGCCAACCAACCAACCAACCAACCAATCCACCAGTCAACCAGCCAACCAACCAGCCAGCCAACCAACCAACCAACCCACCAGTCAACCAGCCAACCAACCAGCCAGCCAGCCAACCAACCAACCAACCAACCAACCAACCAGTCAACCAGCCAACCAACCAGCCAGCCAACCAACCAACCAACCAACCAACCAACCAACCAACCAGTCAAACAGCCAACCAACCAACCA